>MU106021.1:265995-278415 GCA_012274485.2 Sinapis alba
TTGTTTTAATGCATAGTTACAACGTTCACTGATATATGATGATCACCAAAGAGGTTTGGAACATTTATTGTCTCCGTTTCTCTATAAAATAGATATTTTATTGGTCATTTCATTGTTTTAGGTAGATTATGAAGTTTCATTAAAGTAATTAGTAAGTAGTTAGAAATTATACCCATTTCTCATGAAAACAAGTTTTCTCCATACATTAATTCAAATTTAGAATATGTTTATCAATTTTTAAGAAAAACAAAAAAATATAATTTTCAGAGTATATAGATTATTTACCGAAAAATCATTATTTTCGTAGGGGTTAGCCCACATATTTGGAGAAATTTTCAAAAAATGAAAATCTTGTTTTAATGCATAGTTACAACGTTCACTGATATATGATTATTTTCAAAGAGGTTTGGAACACTTGTTGTCTCCGTTTCTCTAGAGAATAGATATTTTAGTGGTTCTTTCCCTGTTTTAGGTAGATTATGAAGTTTCAATAAATTAGTTACTAAGTAGTTAGAATTTATACCCATTTATCATGAAAACAAGTCTTCCATACATTAATTTAAATTTAGAATGTGTTTATAAATTTTTAAGAAAAACAAAAGCATATAATTTTCAGAGTATATAGTATTTACCGAAAACTCTTTATTTTCGTAGGGGTTAGCCCACATAGTTGGAGAAATTTTCAAAAATATGAAAATCTTCTTTTAATGCATAGTTACAACGTTCACTGATATATGATTATTTTCAAAGAGGTTTGGAACATTTGTTGTCTCCGTTTCTCTAGAGAATAGATATTTTAGTGGTTCTTTCACTGTTTTAGGTAGATTGTGAAGTTTCAATAAATTAATTACTAAGTAGTTAGAAATTATACCCATTTATCATGAAAACAAGTCTTCCATATATTAATTTAAATTTAGAATGTGTTTATAAATTTTTAAGAAAAAAAAAGCATATAATTTTCAGAGTATATAGTATTTACCGAAAACTCATTATTTTCGTAGGGGTTAGCCCACATATTTGGAGAAATTTTCAAAAAAAGGAAAATCTCGTTTTAATGCATAGTTACAACATTCATTGATATATGATGATTTTCAAAGAGGTTTGGAACATTTCTTGTCTCCGTTTCTCTAGAGAATAGATATTTTAGTGGTTATTTCACTGTTTTAGGTAGATTATAAAATTTCAATAAATTAATTACTAAATAGTTAGAAATTATACCCATTTATCATGAAAACAAGTTTTCTCCATACATTAATTCAAATTTAGAATGGGTTTATAAATTTTTTAGAAAAACAAAAGAATATAATTTTCAGAGTATATAAATTATTTACCAAAAACTCATTATTTTCGTAGGGGTTAGCCCACATATTTGGAGAAATTTTCAAAAAAATGAAAATCTTGTTTTAATGTATATTTACAACGTTCACTGATATATGATGATTTTCAAAGAGGTTTGAAACATTTGTTGTCTCCGTTTCTCTAGAGAATAGATATTTTAGTGGTTATTTCACTGTTTTAGGTAGATTATGAAGTTTCAATAAATTAATTACTAAGTAGTTAGAAATTATACCCATTTATCATGAAAATAAGTTTTCCATACATTAATTCAAATTTAGAATGTGTTTATAAATTTTTGAGAAAAACAAAATCATATAATTTTCAGAATATATAGTATTTACCGAAAACTTATTATTTTCGTAGGGGTTAGCCCACATATATGGAGAAATTTTCAAAAAATTGAAAATCTTGTTTTAATGCATAGTTACAACGTTCACTGATATATGATGATTTTCAAAGAGGTTTGGAACATTTTTTGTCTCCGTTTCTCTAGAGAATAGATATTTTAGTGGTTATTTCGCTGTTTTAGGTAGATTATGAAGTTTCATTAAAGTAATTAGTAAGTAGTTAGAAATTATACCCATTTCTCATGAAAACAAGTTTTCTCCATACATTAATTCAAATTTAGAATGTGTTTATCAATTTTTAAGAAAAACAAAAGAATATAATTTTCAGAGTATATAGATTATTTACCGAAAAATCATTATTTTCGTAGGGATTAGCCCACATATTTGGAGAAATTTTCAAAAAATGAAAATCTTGTTTTAATGCATAGTTACAACGTTCACTGATATATGATGATTTTCAAAGAGGTTTGGAACATTTTTTGTCTCCGTTTCTCTAGAGAATAGATATTTTAGTGGTTATTTCACTGTTTTAGGTAGATTATGAAGTTTCAATAAATAAATTACTAAGTAGTAAGAAATTATACCCATTTATCATGAAAACAAGTCTTCCATACATTATTTTAAATTTAGAATGTGTTTATAAGTTTTTAAGAAAACCAAAAGCATATAATTTTCAGAGTATATAGTATTTACCGTAAACTTATTATTTTCGTAGGGGTTAGCCCACATATTTGGAGAAATTTTCAAATAAATGAAAATCGTGTTTTAATGCATAGTTACAACGTTCACTGATATATGATGATTTTCAAAGAGGTTTGGAACATTTGTTGTCTCCGTTTCTCTAGAGAATAGATATTTTAGTGGTTATTTCACTGTTTTAGGTAGATTATGAAGTTCCAATAAATTAATCACTAAGTAGTTAGAAATTATACCCATTTATCATGAAAACAAGTTTTCTCCATACATTAATTCAAATTTAGAATGTGTTTATAAGTTTTTAAGAAAAACAATTTTCAGAGTAAATAGTATTTACCGAAAACTCATTATTTTCGTAGGGGTTAGCCAACATATTTGGAGAAATTTTCAAAAAATGAAAATCTTGCTTTAATGCATAGATACAACGTTCACTGATCTATGATGATTTTCAAAGAGCTTTGGAACATTTGTTGTCTCCGTTTCTCAAGAGAATATATATTTAATTGTTCATTTCATTGTTTTTGGTAGTTTATGAAGTTTCATTAAATTAATTACTAAGTAGTTAGAAATTATACCCATTTATCATGAAAACAAGTTTTCCATACATTAATTCAAATTTAGAATGTGTTTATAAATTTTTAAGAAAAAAAAGAATATAATTTTCAGTGTATATAGATTATTTACCGAAAACTCATTAGCCCACATATTTGTAGCAATTTTCAAAAAATTGAATATCTTTTTTAATGCGTAGTTACAACGTTCATTGATATATGATGATTTTCAAAGAGGTTTGGAACATTTGTTGTCTCCGTTTCTCTAGAGAATAGATATTTTATTGGTCATTTCATTGTTTTAGGTAGATTATGAAGTTTCAATAAATTAATTACTAAGTAGTTAGAAATTATACCCATTTATCATGAAAACAAGTTTTCTCCATACATTAATTCAAATTTAGAATGTGTTTATAAATTTTTAAGAAAAACAAAAGAATATAATTTTCAGAGTATATAGTATTTACCGAAAACTTATTATTTTCGTAGGGGTTAGCCCACATACTTGGAGAAATTTTCAAAATATTGAAAATCTTGTTTTACTGCATAGTTACAACGTTCACTGATATATGATGATTTTCAAAGAGGTTTGGAACATTTGTTGTCTCCGTTTCTCTAAAGAATAGATATTTTAGTGGTTATTTCACTGTTTTAGGTAGATTATGAAGTTTCAATAAGTTAATTACTAAGTAGTTAGAAATTATACCCATTTATCATGAAAACATGTCTTCCATAAATTATTCTAAATTTAGAATGTTCAATAAGTTAATTACTAAGTAGTTAGAAATTATACCCATTTATCATGAAAACAAGTTTTCTCCATACATTAATTCAAATTTAGAATGTGTTTATAAATTTTAAAGAAAAACAAAAGAATATAATTTTCAGAGTATATAGTATTTACCGAAAACTTATTATTTTCGTAGGGGTTAGCCCACATACTTGGAGAAATTTTCAAAAAATTAAAAATCTTGTTTTAATGCATAGTTACAGCGTTCACTGATATATGACGATTTTCAAAGAGGTTTGGAACATTTGTTGTCTCCGTTTCTCTAAAGAATAGATATTTTAGTGGT
This sequence comes from Sinapis alba, assembly GCA_012274485.2. Lineage (NCBI taxonomy): Eukaryota > Viridiplantae > Streptophyta > Magnoliopsida > Brassicales > Brassicaceae > Sinapis > Sinapis alba. Next base: position 270,004 of record MU106021.1, read on the forward strand.
TATTTCACTGTTTTAGGTAGATTATGAAGTTTCAATAAGTTAATTACTAAGTAGTTAGAAATTATACCCATTTATCATGAAAACAAGTCTTCCATAAATTATTTTAAATTTAGAATGTTCAATAAGTTAATTACTAAGTAGTTAGAAATTATACCCATTTATCATGAAAACAAGTCTTCCATAAATTATTTTAAATTTAGAATGTGTTTATAAGTTTTTAAGAAAAACAAAAGCATATAATTTTCAGAGTATATAGTATTTACCGAAAACTCATTATTTTCGTAGGGATTAGCCCACATATTTGGAGAAATTTTCAAAAAAATGAATTTTTTTTTTAATGCATAGTTACAACGTTCACTGATATATGATGATTTTCAAAGAGGTTTGGAACATTTGTTGTCTCCGTTTCTCTAGAGAATAGATATTTTAGTGGTTATTTCATTATTTTAGATAGATTATGAAGTTTCATTAAATTAATTACTAAGTAGTTAGAAATTATACCCATTTATCATGAAAACAAGTCTTCCATAAATTATTTTAAATTTTGAATGTGTTTATAAGTTTTTAATAAAAACAAAAGCATATAATTTTCAGAGTATATAGTATTTACCGAAAACTCATTATTTTCGTAGGGGTGTTAGCCCACAGATTTGGAGAAATTTTCAAAAAAATGAAAATCTTGTTTTAATGCATAGTTACAACGTTCACTGATATATGATGATTTTCAAAGAGGTTTGGAACATTTGTTGTCTCTGTTTCTCTAGAGAATAGATATTTTAGTGGGTATTTGACTGTTTTAGGTATATTATGAAGTTTCAATAAATTAATTACTAAGTAGTTAGAAATTATACCCATTTATCATGAAAACAAGTCTTCCATACATTAGTTTAAATTTAGAATGTGTTTATAAGTTTTTAAGAAAAACAATTTTCAGAGTATATAGTATTTACCGAAAATTCATTATTTTCGTAAGGGTTAGCCCACATATTTGGAGAAATTTTCAAAGAAATGAAAATCTTGTTTTAATGCATAATTACAACGTTCACTGATATATGATGATTTTCAAAGAGGTTTGGAACATTTGTTGTCTCCGTTTCTCTAGAGAATAGATATTTTAGTGGTTATTTAATTATTTTAGGTAGATTATGAAGTTTCATTAAATTAATTACTAAGTAGTTAGAAATTATACCCATTTATCATGAAAACAAGTTTTCTCCTTACATTAATTCAAATTTATAATGTGTTTAAATTTTTTTAAGAAAAGCAAAAGAACATAATTTTCATAGTATATAGATTATTTACCGAAAACTCATTATTTTCGTAGGGGTTAACCCACATATTTGGAGAAATTTTCAAAAAAATGAAAATCTTGTTTTAATGCATAGTTACAATGTTCACTGATATATGATGATTTTCAAAGAGGTTTGGAACATTTGTTGTCTCCGTTTCTCTAGAGAATATATATTTTAGTGGTTATTTCACTGTTTTAGGTAGATTATGAAGTTTCAATAAATTAATTACTAAGTAGTTAGAAATTATACCCATTTATCATGAAAACAAGTCTTCCATACATTAGTTTAAATTTAGAATGTGTTTATAAGTTTTTAAGAAAAACAAAAGCATATAATTTTCAGAGTATATAGTATTTACCGAAAACTTATTATTTTCGTAGGGGTTAGCCCACATATTTGGAGAAATTTTTTAAAAAATGAAAATCTTGTTTTAATGCATAGTTACAACGTTCATTGATATATGATGATTTTCAAAGAGGTTTGGAACATTTGTTGTCTCCGTTTCTCTAGAGAATAGATATTTTAGTGGTCATTTCACTGTTTTAGGTAGATTATGAAGTTTCAATAAGTTAATTATTAAGTAGTTAGAAATTATACCCATTTATCATGAAAACAAGTCTTCCATAAAATATTTTAAATTTAGAATGTGTTTATAAATTTTTAAGAAAAACAAAAGAATATAATTTTCAGAGTATATAGATTATTTACCGAAAACTCATTATTTCGTAGGGGTTAGCCCACATATTTGGAGAAATTTTCAAAAAAATGAAAATCTTGTTTTAATGCATAGTTACAACGTCCACTGATATATGATGATTTTCAAAGAGGTTTAGAACATTTGTTGTCTCCGTTTCTCTAGAGAATAGATATTTTAGTGGTTATTTCACTGTTTTAGATAGATTATGAAGTTTCAATAAATTAATTACTAAGTAGTTAGAAATTATACCCATTTATCATGAAAATAAGTTTTCTCCATACATTAATTCAAATTTAGAATGTGTTTATAAATTTTTAAGAAAAACAAAATCATATAATTTTCAGAGTATATAGATTATTTACCGAAAACTCATTATTTTCGTAGGGGTTAGCCCACATATTTGGAGAAATTTTCAAAAAATTGAAAATCTTGTTTTAATGCATAGTTACAACGTTCATTGATATATGATGATTTTTAAAGAGGTTTGGAACATTTGTTGTCTCCGTTTCTCTAGAGAATAGATATTTTATTGGTCATTTCATTGTTTTAGGTAGATTATGAAGTTTCATTAAATTAATTACTAAGTAGTTAGAAATTATACCCATTTATCATGAAAACAAGTCTTCCATAAATTATTTAAAATTTAGAATGTGTTTATAAGTTTTTAATAAAAACAAAAGCATATAATTTTCAGAATATATAGTATTTACCGAAAACTCATTATTTTCGGAGGGGTTAGCCCACAGATTTGGAGAAATTTTCAAAAAAATGAAAATCTTGTTTTAATGCATAGTTACAACGTTCACTGATATATGATGATTTTCAAAGAGATTTGGAACATTTGTTGTCTCTGTTTCTCTAGAGAATAGATATTTTAGTGGTTATTTCACTGTTTTAGGTAGATTATGAAGTTTCAATAAATTAATTACTAAGTAGTTTGAAATTATACCCATTTATCATGAAAACAAGTCTTCCATGCATTAGTTTAAATTTAGAATGTGTTTATAAGTTTTTAAGAAAAACAATTTTCAGAGTATATAGTATTTACCGAAAACTCATTATTTTCGTAGGGGTTAGCCCACATATTTGGAGAAATTTTCAAAGAAATGAAAATCTTGTTTTAATGCATAGTTACAACGTTCACAGATATATGATGATTTTCAAAGAGGTTTGGAACATTTGTTGTCTCCGTTTCTCTAGAGAATAGATATTTTAGTGGGTATTTTCTTGTTTTAGGTAGATTATGAAGTTTCATTAAATTAATTACTAAGTAGTTAGAAATTATACCCATTTATCATGAAAACAAGTTTTCTCCTTACATTAATTCAAATTTATAATGTGTTTATAATTTTTTAAGAAAAACAAAAGCATATAATTTTCAGAGTATATAGTATTTACCGAAAACTCATTATTTTCGTAGGGGTTAGCCCACATATTTGGAGAAATTTTCAAAAAAATGAAAATCTTGTTTTAATGCATAGTTACAACGTTCACTGATATATGATGATTTTCAAAGAGGTTTGGAACATTTGTTGTCTCTGTTTCTCTAGAGAATAGATATTATAGTGGTTATTTCACTGTTTTAGGTAGATTATGAAGTTTCAATAAATTAATTAATAAGTAGTTAGAAATTATACCCATTTATCATGAAAACAAGTCTTCCATGCATTAGTTTAAATTTAGAATGTGTTTATAAGTTTTTAAGAAAAACAATTTTCAGAGTATATAGTATTTACCGAAAACTGATTATTTTCGTAGGGGTTAGCCCACATATTTGGAGAAATTTTCAAAGAAATGAAAATCTTGTTTTAATGCATAGTTACAACGTTCACTGATATATGATGATTTTCAAAGAGGTTTGAAACATTTGTTGTCTCAGTTTCTCTAGAGAATAGATATTTTAGTGGGTATTTTATTGTTTTAGGTAGATTATAAAGTTTCAGTAAATTAATTACTAAGTAGTTAGAAATTATACCCATTTATCATGAAAACAAGTTTTCTCCTTACATTAATTCAAATTAATAATGTGTTTATAAATTTTTAAGAAAAACAAAAGAACATAATTTTCAGAGTATATAGATTATTTACCGAAAACTCATTATTTTCGTAGGGGTTAACCCACATATTTGGAGAAATTTTCAAAAAAATGAAAATCTTGTTTTAATGCATAGTTACAATGTTCACTGATATATGATGATTTTCAAAGAGGTTTGGAACATTTGTTGTCTCCGTTTCTCTAGAGAATAGATATTTTATTGGTCATTTCATTGTTTTAGGTAGATTATGAAGTTTCATTAAATTAATTAATAAGTAGTTAGAAATTATACCCATTTATCATGAAAACAAGTTTTCTCCATACATTAATTTAAATTTAGAATGTGTTTATAAATTTTTAAGAAAAACAAAAGAATATAATTTTCAGAGTATATAGATTATTTACCAAAAACTCATTATTTCGTAGGGGTTAGCCCACATATTTGGAGAAATTTTCAAAAAAATAAAAATCTTGTTTTAATGCATAGTTACAACGTTCACTGATATATGATGATTTTCAAAGAGGTTTAGAACATTTGTTGTCTCCGTTTCTCTAGAGAATAGATATTTTAGTGGTTATTTCACTGTTTTAGATAGATTATGAAGTTTCAATAAATTAATTACTAAGTAGTTAGAAATTATACCCATTTATCATGAAAACAAGTTTTCTCCATACATTAATTCAAATTTAGAATGTGTTTATAAATTTTTAAGAAAAACAAAAGAAAATAATTTTCAGAGTATATAGATTATTTACCGAAAACTCATTATTTTCGTAGGGGTTAGCCCACATATTTGGAGAAATTTTCAGAAAAATGGAAATCTTGTTTTAATGCATAGTTACAACGTTCACTGATATATGATGATTTTCAAAGAGGTTTGGAACATTTTTTGTCTCCGTTTCTCTAGAGAATAGATATTTTAATGGTTATTTCACTGTTTAAAGTAGATTATGAAGTTTCAATAAATTAATTACTAAGTAGTTAGAAATTATACCCATTTATTATGAAAACAAGTCTTCCATACATTAGTTTAAATTTAGAATGTGTTTATAAGTTTGTAAGAAAAACAAAAGCATATAATTTTCAGAGTATATAGTATTTACCGAAAACTCATTATTTTCGTAGGGGTTAGCCCACATATTTGGAGAAATTTTCAAAAAAGGATAATCTTGTTTTAATGCATAGTTACAACGTTCACTGATATATGATGATTTTCAAAGAGATTTGGAACATTTGTTGTCTCCGTTTCTCTAGAGAATAGATATTTTAGTGGTTATTTCATTATTTTAGGTAGATTATGAAGTTTCATTAAATTAATTACTAAGTAGTTAGAAATTATACCCATTTATCATGAAAACAAGTCTTCCATAAATTATTTTAAATTTAGAATGTGTTTATAAGTTTTTAATAAAAACAAAAGCATATAATTTTCAGAATATATAGTATTTACCGAAAACTCATTATTTTCGGAGGGGTTAGCCCACAGATTTGGAGAAATTTTCAAAAAAATGAAAATCTTGTTTTAATGCATAGTTACAACGTTCACTGATATATGATGATTTTCAAAGAGGTTTGGAACATTTGTTGTCTCTGTTTCTCTAGAGAATAGATATTTTAGTGGTTATTTCACTGTTTTAGGTAGATTATGAAGTTTCAATAAATTAATTACTAAGTAGTTAGAAATTATACCCATTTATCATGAAAACAAGTCTTCCATACATTAGTTTAAATTTAGAATGTGTTTATAAGTTTTTAAGAAAAACAATTTTCAGAGTATATAGTATTTACCGAAAACTCATTATTTTCGTAGGGGTTAGCCCACATATTTGGAGAAATTTTCAAAGAAATGAAAATCTTGTTTTAATGCATAGTTACAACGTTCACTGATATATGATGATTTTCAAAGAGGTTTGAACATTTGTTGTCTCCGTTTCTCTAGAGAATAGATATTTTAGTGGGTATTTTCTTGTTTTAGGTAGATTATGAAGTTTCATTAAATTAATTACTAAGTAGTTAGAAATTATACCCATTTATCATGGAAACAAGTTTTCTGCATACATTAATTCAAATTTATAATGTGTTTATAATTTTTTAAGAAAAACAAAAGAACATAATTTTCAGAGTATATAGATTATTTACCGAAAACTCATTATTTTCGTAAGGGTTAACCCACATATTTGGAGAAATTTTCAAAAAAATGAAAATCTTGTTTTAATGCATAGTTACAATGTTCACTGATATATGATGATTTTCAAAGATGTTTGGAATATTTGTTGTCTCCGTTTCTCTAGAGAATAGATATTTTAATTGTCATTTCATTGTTTTAGGTAGATTATGAAGTTTCATTAAATTAATTAGTAAGTAGTTAGAAATTATACCCATTTATCATGTAAACAAGTTTTCTCCATACATTAATTCAAATGTAGAATGTGTTTATAATTTTTTAAGAAAAACAAAAGAATATAATTTTCAGAGTATATAGATTATTTACCGAAAACTCATTATTTCGTAGGGGTTAGCCCACATATTTGGAGAAATTTTCAAAAAAATGAAAATCTTGTTTTAATGCATAGTTACAACGTCCACTGATATATGATGATTTTCAAAGAGGTTTAGAACATTTGTTGTCTCCGTTTCTCTAGAGAATAGATATTTTAGTGGTTATTTCACTGTTTTAGATAGATTATGAAGTTTCAATAAATTAATTACTAAGTAGTTAGAAATTATACCCATTTATCATGAAAATAAGTTTTCTCCATACATTAACTCAAATTTAGAATGTGTTTATAATTTTTTAAGAAAAACAAAAGAATATAATTTTCAGAATATATAGATTATTTACCGAAAACTCATTATTTTCGTAGGGGTTAGCCCACATATTTGGAGAAATTTTCAGAAAATTGGAAATCTTGTTTTAATGCATAGTTACAACGTTCACTGATATATGATGATTTTCAAAGAGGTTTGGAACATTTGTTGTCTCCGTTTCTCTAGAGAATAGATATTTTAGTGGTCATTTCACTATTTTAGGTAGATTATGAAGTTTCAATAAGTTAATTATTAAGTAGTTAGAAATTATACCCATTTATCATGAAAAAAAGTCTTCCATAAATTATTTTAAATTTAGAATGTGTTTATAAGTTCTTAAGAAAAACAAAAGCATATAATTTTCAGAGTATATAGTATTTACCGAAAACTCATTATTTTCGTAGGGGTTAGCCCACATATTTGGAGAAATTTTCAAAAAAATGAAAATCTTGTTTTAATGCATAGTTACAACGTTCACTGATATATGATGATTTTCAAAGAGGTTTGGAACATTTGTTGTCTCTGTTTCTCTAGAGAATAGATATTTTACTGGTGATTTCACTGTTTTAGGTAGATTATGAAGTTTCAATAAATTAATTACTAAGTAGTTAGAAATTATACCCATTTATCATGAAAACAAGTCTTCCATACATTAGTTTAAATTTAGAATGTGTTTATAAGTTTTTAAGAAAAACAAAATCATATAATTTTCCCAGTATATAGATTATTTACCGAAAACTCATTATTTTCGTAGGGGTTAGCCCACATATTTGGAGAAATTTTCAAAAAATTGAAAATCTTGTTTTAATGCATAGTTACAGCGTTCACTGACATATGATGATTTTCAAAGAGGTTTGGAACATTTTTTGTCCCCGTTTCTCTAGAGAATAGATATTTTATTGGTCATTTCATTGGTTTAGGTAGATTATGAAGTTTCATTAAATTAATTAGTAAGTAGTTAGAAATTATACCCATTTATCATGAAAACAAGTTTTCTCCATACATTAATTCACATTTAGAATGTGTTTTTAAATTTTTAAGAAAAACAAAAGAATATAATTTTCAGAGTATATAGATTATTTACCGGAAACTCATTATTTCGTAGGGGTTAGCCCACATATTTGGAGAAATTTTCAAAAAATGTAAATCTTGTTTTAATGCATAGTTACAACGTTCACTGATATATGATGATTTACATAGAGGTTTAGAACATTTGTTGTCTCCGTTTCGCTAGAGAATAGATATTTTAGTGGTTATTTCACTGTTTTAGATAGATTATAAAGTTTCAATAAATTAATTACTAAGTAGTTAGAAATTATACCCATTTATCATGAAAATAAGTTTTCTCCATACATTAATTCAAATTTAGAATGTGTTTAGAAATTTTTAAGAAAAACAAAATCATATAATTTTCCCAGTATATAGATTATTTACCGAAAACTCATTATTTTCGTAGGGGTTAGCCCACATATTTGGAGAAATTTTCAAAAAATTGAAAATCTTGTTTTAATGCATAGTTACAGCGTTCACTGATATATGATGATTTTCAAAGAGGTTTGGAACATTTGTTGTCCCCGTT
>MU106022.1:0-200660 GCA_012274485.2 Sinapis alba
TTAACCTAGACTTACACATTGTAATCTAGTTAAATACCACCTATCGAATATTCTATTCCCTAATATCTCGATAAGTCCAAATCTCCGTTACTTGATACTCAAGTTATATCCCAACGCCAAACAGCACGTGACACATTGAGAGACACGTGTGATTCATTCCGATTCTCAACTAGTCAAGCTCCAATTCTTGAGCTTACAAAACAGTGTATCATGAACTGAGTTCAGCTTTTAAGTGAATTTTAATTATCCACTGGAAAAGCATCTTCAGTTCTCCATCAAAAGAATCAACTAAAAAGCCTTAAATCTGTATTTTAAAGATTTTTACTAAAGGTTAATGATTCTTGGTCTTCTTTAACCAACTCCAGTGAACGAACACCAATCCTACTAAGTTTGGTATAATTTACACAAAATTGGCACAATCCTGTAATACTATTCATCACACTACATATTTAATATACATATTTATCATGTTTTTATTTAATAATTATTTCTAATTAGTTCAAAATCACAACTAAACGTAAATATACTGTATTGTTTATATTTTAATATTATTTTAATATATTTAAAATATATTTATTTTATTTCAAATAAATAATTACTAATTAATTAGTATCATTTTCTTTATATCGTAAAAAAACAAAATATCATAATAAATTTATATTATATTTACTTTATATTGTAATATTTTCATTTTAAAATATCAACTATAATTTTTGTTTAAATTATATTTAATCATTTATAAACAATTAATAATATATATTATTGTAATTTTTTTTTAATATTAAATAATTAAAACTTTATATAATACTATTAAAATCACCAAATATTAAAATAATATTTTTTATTTTATATTATAGTTAAACTTGTAATACTAACTAATATAAAATTTTATTAAAATAAATATGTTATTTTGTTATGTGTTTTTCTTAATTAATTTTTTATAATTTTAATATAATATTTAATATAAAATAAATATATAAAATATATAATATTATTTTTTGTAACTAAAAGTAATAATATTGTTAAACTGAAAAATATAAGTGTAAATAAAATTTATAAACATTAAATTATAAAATCTAACAAACATAATATGTAAGTATGATAAAACAATTATTTATCAATTATAAATAATAAAAATAAAGTTTATTCAAAAAAAAACAAGTAATATATAATATTATTTTTGTGTAATATTTGGTGTTATAATTGAAGATGACAAAATAATATAACACTAAAATATTAAATTTGATATAGTTTTTAACATTAAATTTGATGTCATGGTACGAAATGTCTTTAATATTTATTTTTCAACACTATAAAATATTATTTAAAATATAACGATATACTGTAGATGTTTTTATTAAAAGACAAGAAATAATAGTAATTTTTTTCCTTATAGATTAGAAACAGTCGAACACATCTTTTAGGAACGATCTATCATTTAATCTTAGAAGAGGGGAGTCAATTAAAAAAAATATAACGATGTAATATATCCATGAAAATTCTAAATTTAATGTCATAGAAATATTCTAATACTTACTTTAAACATTATAAAAATATCGTTTTAAATATAACGATGTAGTACATCCACGAACTTTTTACTAGTCTATCAGATCTTGTGACTCTAATTTGACATCTAAGCTACCAGTAGTAGCAAAAATGGAAGCAATTAATCTTCTTTAAGATGAAGTTTAATTGAAGTAAATTTTCTTTTTTTACACCGTTTATTTTACTTTAACTATGTTTCTTGAAGTTATGCTGTACTACAAAATTAAATATTTGTATATTCTCAGACTTATCGGTTTCGAGGTGTTAGATGTTGGCCCTCCTCTGGTACATGATTCATCGGCTGTCGAGCTCATCAGCATTCAGCACCATTCCTGTAGTATTTATTTAAATTTCATCCACTTATAAAAAAAAATATCTTCAATTTCTCTGGTAAATAAAAGTTATTTTTAGTATTATTTATTAATTCGTATGATCATTGAAGTGGTAGTCGCAGTGAAAAACAAAGCAATCCCCACCCAATGCTCGATTGCTTAAGATTCTTCACCTTATTAGTCACATGCTCCTCCTCCTCTTCCTCTTCCTCTTCCTTACCCCAAAGCAACACAAAAAAAGCAAACCCTAGATCCAAGACCAGAACCCAAAACCAGACCGATCTGAGATTAACTATCTAACCAGATCAGAAATGAAGAGAGATCTTCATCAGTTTCAAGGTCCCAACCACGGGACATCAATCCCCGGTTCTTCTTCCACTTCTTCCCCTGCGGTTTTCGGTAAAGACAAGATGATGATGGTGAAGGAAGAAGAAGACGATGAGCTTCTCGGTGTGTTGGGTTACAAGGTTAGGTCGTCTGAGATGGCTGAGGTTGCGTTGAAACTCGAACAGTTAGAGACGATGATGGGTAATGTTCAAGAAGATGGATTAGCTCATCTCGCGACGGATACTGTTCATTACAACCCAGCAGAGCTCTACTCTTGGCTTGATAACATGCTCTCTGAGCTTAATCCACCTGTGGCGAGTGGGTCTAATGGTTTAAATCAGATTCTTCCTTCACCGGAGATTAATAACTCTTTCTTCACCGGAGGTGGAGATTACGACCTTAAAGCCATTCCTGGAAACGCGATTTGCCAGAGATCGAATCAGTTCGCGGTTGATTCTTCTTCGAATCAATACAACAAGCGTTTGAAACCATGCTCGAGCCCTGATTCAATGGTTACCTCTCCATCACCGGCTGTCCAGGTTGGTGGAGTTGTAGGAACGACGGTAACCACAACAACTGCGAGTGAGTCAACTCGGCCTGTAATCCTAGTCGACTCGCAAGACAACGGTGTACGTCTAGTCCACGCGCTTATGGCCTGTGCGGAAGCCGTGCAGAACAGCAACTTGACTCTAGCGGAAGCTCTGGTGAAGCAGATTGGGTTCTTAGCTGTGTCTCAAGCCGGAGCCATGAGGAAAGTGGCTACTTACTTCGCCGAAGCTCTCGCGCGGCGGATCTACCGTCTCTCTCCGCCGCAGACGCAAATCGACCATTCCCTCTCCGATACTCTCCAGATGCACTTCTACGAGACTTGCCCGTATCTCAAGTTCGCTCATTTCACGGCGAATCAAGCTATTCTCGAAGCTTTCGAAGGTAAGAAGAGAGTCCACGTCATCGATTTCTCGATGAGCCAAGGGCTTCAGTGGCCTGCGCTTATGCAAGCCCTTGCGTTGAGAGAAGGAGGTCCTCCGAGTTTCAGGTTAACCGGAATTGGTCCTCCGGCGGCGGATAACTCCGATCATCTCCACGAAGTTGGATGTAAGTTAGCTCAGCTCGCGGAGGCGATTCACGTCGAGTTTGAATACCGTGGCTTCGTGGCTAATAGCTTAGCTGATCTCGACGCTTCGATGCTCGAGCTTAGACCGAGCGAAACCGAATCTGTGGCGGTTAACTCTGTCTTCGAGCTTCACAAGCTTCTAGGCCGTCCCGGCGGGATAGAGAAAGTCTTCGGCGTTGTGAAACAGATTAAACCGGTGATTTTCACGGTTGTTGAGCAAGAATCGAGTCATAACGGACCGGTTTTCTTAGACCGGTTTACTGAATCGCTACATTATTATTCGACTCTGTTTGATTCCTTGGAAGGTGCTCCGAGTAGCCAAGACAAAGTCATGTCGGAAGTTTACTTAGGGAAACAGATTTGCAATCTGGTGGCTTGCGAAGGTCCGGACCGTGTCGAGAGACATGAGACATTGAGTCAATGGACTAACCGGTTCGGTTCGTCCGGTTTTGTGCCGGCACATCTCGGGTCTAACGCGTTTAAGCAAGCGAGTACGCTTTTGGCTTTGTTTAATGGTGGCGAAGGTTATCGTGTGGAGGAGAATAATGGGTGTTTGATGTTGGGTTGGCACACTCGACCGCTCATAACCACCTCCGCTTGGAAGCTCTCGACGGTGCACTGAGTTTGGCTCGATGTCGACGGTGGTGGTATGGTGATTTGACTCGAAGTCGACAGTGGTTGTGTGGTGAGTTGACTCGAAGCCGGCGGTGGTGGTAAGGTAAGTTAGCTCGGGTTTTTGGGCTTAAATCAGTGGACCGTTGATGAGATATTGCTCGGACCAGACCCAAGCCGAGCTGAATCGAACCGTTTTGCCTTTTATTTATTTAGTTTCACCTGTTTGAAAATGTTATATCGTTTTGTTAGATCATTTTTAATATATGCTTTTTTGGGGATAAGTCAATATGCAGAGTATGTATTTACTAAATATTTATATATTTTATAATAAACCTGTTTTTTCACGATTTAATAGTAAAATAACAAAGAAATAGCGGCTGAAAAAAATCTGTTAACTTCACAATGTAAATGAATTTTTAAATGTAAAGTTGATAAAGAAAAAAGGACTGAGAGCGAGATGTATTTATTTATTACAAAGAGTGCTAACTACTAAGGGATACTTTCATAATTTTTTTTTTGTGAAACTTTATTAATGTAGTGTTTGCTGTAACGATTTTTTTGCTTACATATGACTAATTTCTTATTAGCTCTGACTGCACATATGAAGCGGGGCTTTCATATCATTTTGATGAGCTTTTAACGAATAGTATTAATTAGATCTACAAAGCAACTATTGGATCCGTTGTTTTAAATCTTTTATAATGTTAAAACATTTTGTTTGCATGTCTCTGGAGACATTATTAACGTGTTTCTTTTTATATAAGGAATAAAGAAACTCTCGTACATAGACATACGGGATATATATTAAGAAATATATTAATACGTGTTTTAAGTGTTCTGCCTTACATGTATCTTTTAGAAATCTAAAATCTGGTAGATGCATAGTTTATGTTGAAAGTACATAATATTGTATTAAACCGCCGGAACAATTGAAAAGATAAGACGTGATTATAATTATTTAAAATGTCACCACGCATTATGAGCTCGATGTTCTTAAAAAAAATACGCAAAATGTTGCGAGTTATTTTTGTTAGGTACTCCAAAAATTAGTAAATGCCCACACGGCAGCCAGTTTCAAAAGGATTGAACCGACGCATTATCATTATTTCAAAAATTAATTGCATAATAATCTTTATTAACGATGCACATAACTTTCACTGATGTAGAGTCATTAATCTTATCTTTGCAAAATGCAATAATTTATTTTAATTTGATATAAAGGAAGGTCCCACATGCATGAAATGTTTTTTAACCACCAAGTTGCCAACTTGCATGTGTGCAAATTCTCCTTTGACCCCCATCGAGTTCTCCTTTTCACAGATTTTTTATTTTATTTCTTGCTTCTTCTATCACATCGAGTTCCAATATTATATTATAAGGTGGTCCATATATTAATCGATCATTGTCCTCTCAAATATTTTATCGCAGTACTTTGTTATAATTTAAAATACGTCTAACTATACAGAAACATTGAATTTCTGCAATGTCTGCAAGATTCGATATTTTTTTACTACTTTTATAATAGTGCGAATCGAATTTGCATTTCCCTAATTCTCTACTATTATTTTTGGCAGCTAACACAATGCATTCCTCAATCCAAATCAAATCCCTTTACTATAGTTTTAAACCTCAAATATTATTTTGTCAGCTAAGATATTTGATTGTTAATTACTAATTTTCAGACTCAATATTGATAAAAGTATTCTTTATTGGTATAGCTTACTATTAAACAAGTGCATGATTAATGGTTACATAAAAAGAGTCGGACCGGACCTAAACCGCAAAGTAAAACATACAAGAATTATATTTGATAATCCCATTTAGCTATTTCAAGATTGGAACACAAATTTTTTTTTAATATATATATATATATCAAGTTCTGTATAGCTTCTCTAGTTTACACTAAATGATCGATTCTGTATTAAAAATATATATATTCAATCCTAAAAATTTTGCAATAATCATGGTCTCAAGTGGCTTAATTATATGTGAATACATCCCATACTCTATACATGCCAACAAACGTTATTTGTTTTAAACAAATTTTTATTCTTACTCTTTAGTTTCCTCAGAATAAATATTTGTATGTGACACTTCGCCATTTTTTCTTCATTTCAAAATTATCTATTTCACAAATTTTTATAATTGTTTTAAACTGATTTTAAAACAAATTATCACTTTTGTTCATCTCTCTATAGTTGAAAATCCACATTCTTTCAGAATCCAATTAAACTAAAATTTATTTATTTATTTTGTTTTCATTAAAGGCATACATTTTATGATTTACTCTTTCTTTATTGTTTAACTTCAGTTTTCGTAAAGCTATCAGAATACCATCATATTTTTCTAACTTCGACATGGTTTTTTTCTGTAGAGAGATGCTTTTTAAAGAATGTTATGAAAAATTAAAAAAAAAGATAAGCAGTGAAGAAATAGTAAATGAATGTGACATTCGATTTTAATCTACCTAATTCTGATTTATCCAATATCCCGTACGGCTCATTATTAATAGTTTTTACTTTTTTCGGACGAACAGTTCCATTTAATAATAATTGTGTCATTTGTTACTTTTTCTTTTATCATATAGTATTTGACCAAAATTAATTGGGTGTTTAATACGGTTATACAGTAGTACAGGACTAGTCATCAGTCAGTGAGACTCAAAATAGTGTCACCAAACATCTTGACGTTGAAAAAGAGCTCCTCTATTTTCAAACGGTGGAGTTGAAGCCTGATTGTATTTGACTTGCCGAAGATAAAGGATACTTTCTTGCGAACTACGGTTAGTGTAATGTTCAATTACATGCCAGCCCGATAAGAACAAATGGGCCGAGACATTAAAAGCCTCAAATAACAATCAGCAGATCTTACATATAAAAACCCTCGAATCAAAAGGAGCAAATTAACAATCTTGCGCCTTCGTTTTTCTTTCTCTCTCTCCTTCGAGATTAACTTTTTCACTTATTGTTATCAGAATCACTCTTCCTCTTCTCCAAGAACTCACGACTCAGATCGAACCATTTCTTCATGAAAAGATCGCAGAGAAAGGAAGCTCTTCCCGGCGGTTGTAAGAGCATGAAGGAGTTCTCGGCATACGTAAGATTTCTCATCAATCCAATAACCAAACGTAGGAATCACCAAAACCTTTTCACTACTCTCTCTCTCTCTCTCTGTTTCAGATTCATCGCAGAATCGTAGAATGCATGAAAGACTATAAGAACAAGGAAGAAACCATGCAACATCTAATGGATCATTTTCAGATCACACATGATATGACCAGCATAGGTTACGTAGTCTCCTTTTGCTTTTGCACCGAATCATCAATGTGTGTCTATAACTCGAGATCTTTATTTTGTAGTTTGGGATCTTCTTGAAGAAACGTATCCAGAGGATTTCAAATCCCACTATGAATCTTGCAAGACTTATCAGCAGATACGTGAAGGTTCAAGAATAGAGAGCTACCAACTTATACCGAGGTGGTTTAGGGATAAAAGAGAGATAGATCAACAACGTCGCTGTAATATCCAGAGAGATGATGATGATGATGCTGCAGCATCACAAGAACCTCAAGGTTCTAATGATGGTGATACCTTAGTTCCTAGAGGTTTTAAGAGCGTTCAGGAGTTCTCATATTACGTAAGATTCAATCAGCTCATCAATCAATCAGAAGTTACATTATAATCTCTTACTCTTACTCTTTTTTTTTTTTGTTTTTTTGTTCTCTGCTCTGTTTCAGGTTCATGGCAGGATCATGCAGTGTATGAGAAACTACAAGAGTAAGGAAGAGACTGTAAAACATCTGTTGGATCATTATCAGATCACACCTGAATCGACCAACACAGGTAAGTAGATTTCTTTTCACAGAACAATTAATGGGTTTTGAGGCAAAACGTTTCATGAATTTGAAAATGTTTTTTTTTTGTAGTTTGGGATCGTCTTGAACAAGACTATTCAGATAACTTCAGATCCTACTATGAAGCTTGCGAGAAAAATAGGAAGTTACGTGAACAAGAAGCACCAAGTAAGCAATTAGAAACCTAGAAACGTAGACAAGCCTTAGTTTCCTTGTTACGCAAGACATTATCTGATAAAAAGTTTCTTGTTTATTCGTTTTGTCTTGGGCTGGTGAAGAAGTAACGGATAATGCTCAGATCAAAGCAGAAACTAGATCTTGTAAGTCTTCCAAGAGAGGGAGAGAGAGAGTTTAAACAGAACTGATTTTGAGTTTTTGTTTGATTCTCCTGTGATTGGTGTGCAGCTTCGACATCAGTGGCCAGTAAGACACTCATACTTAGGGGCTTAAAGGATATAAAGGTGAAAAATCTAGAGAAACAAGGTACATGTCCTCCTGGTCAAAGCTGTAACTAAACTTATCCTTTTTCCTCGAGTCTCTCTCACTGTGTGCTCCTAAAAGTTGCAGATTCTATAATTTGTTGACATGGTCTTTTGCTTCTGTCAGTAATGGAGACTGGTCCGTCGACATCACAAGTGCTTCGTTTGGGACCTGATGCTCAAGCTAATGGACCGATGGATATGAATGTGGAGCACCTCATTCTGCTGCTGAAACCCTCAAGAGACGGCGAGTTGATAAGGAGCAAGCGAGAGGTGACAATTATCACGAAGCATAGAATAAAACCTGCATGATTAGAATCAATAACTGCTACAAGACATATTAGATGATCGAGAAAGAGATGAGATTCTCACATTAGCTTAGTTTGTGGTTACCAGAAAATATTGCAGAGACATATGCTGCTTTCTTAATCTCATATAATCATATATTACTCGCTAAGAAGTTATTTCATTCTATCAAATCTCAATCCAGTTTATTGTGTGGCAAAACACACAAAAAAAACTACACCTGCCACAATAAACGCATGAAGAATCAAGGCAGCGAAAAGATATTGATGATTGATTGACAAAGAGATGATAAGATTCTCACATTAGCGAATAGTTTTGGTTACAAGACAATATTGCAGAGACACATGTTGGTATGATCCTTACATTCTTATTGTCATCCTAGACACTACTTAAAAACATTGGGGATAGATTTTAATGGGCTTTCTCTAGACTCTAGGCTTTGCATTATTGGTCCCATACCAGAAACTATGGAGAAGCTATAAACATGTAACAAGTTAAGAACATATATTCATTCTATCAAATCTCAATCCATTTATTTTTGTGGCAAAATACAACAAAAGCACAAGCGTTTGTGATGCTTATTCCTATGACAAGAGAACCAAAAATAGAATTTCAGAAACCCCAAAAAGCATGATCTAATGAGAAGGAACCATAAGTCCTAGAGACTTGTTGAGCCAAGCCTTCCATTTCCCAGAGGTCTTCCTGATTGTTGTTGTTGTGTCCACAGAACCTCCAAGGTTTTGAGCTTCTAACTTCTTAGACAGAACAAAGTTCCTGGATCCGGTTGAACCGATCTTTCCCCATGGATTGAATGCTGAAATGATAAAAATTTACATTATAGAATCAAAACCAAACACATATGGTAGTAAAAAAAAAACTTATAACTAACCTTCAACAGCATAGTAAGGAGAGTAGAGAAGGAAAAAGCTGGAATCAGAACCGAGTAGTGGAAGCCTGCCTTCACGAGCATAGCATTTGAGTGCATAATCAATAACATTTGAAACAGTTTCATCTTCCTTAACAACAAAACGAATGGGACCAGCACTTCCTAAGAAACTGATGCTAACGAGGAACCTGTTAATCTTGGACTTGTGGGTTTTCTTCTGCTTGTTGTTGTTGTTGTTGTACAGCAACATCTTTAACAATAAACGCCAAAAAAAAAAGAAATAAAAACTTTTGATGGGAGATGAGTTACTTCAAGGGTCGACGCCAATGCAACGGAAGTACCAGGAGTCCTTGCAAGAGCCAAAAGTGAAGGAGGAGAGAGGGAGGAGAAAGCTCGCCCTTGCGGTGGTGCAATGGGAGAGCATAAATTCTCTGTTACTCGGAGTTGTTTCTACCATTCAAGACGCTGCTTCTGAGAGAAAGGGAGTATGAAGGATAGATGGTGAAGGAGGGATGTGAATAAGAAAAGACAGAGTCTCAGATGGGTGAAGATAGGATGAAAGAGGAAGTTTTGAGATGGAGGAGATGTGTGAGGGGTGGAAAGGGTTAAAATAAGGGTTTGAAAGAGAGAAAAGGGAGGATGCGCGATTCTTCATCCGCAAGCAAAGCAAACCCTTTGAACCTACCGAAACTGTCTCGCTACTCTTCAGTTAATTCGGTTGTTTTGTTATTTCTTTGGCACGGCACAAAAAAAAAAGCTCCTTAATGATATCCTCAAGCTCATTATTGTAAAATGGGGTTGTGATTAATTTAATCAACGTTGAAAAGTAGACACATTGGGTTAGTTTCCTGATTTTATTTTGGAATAGTTTAATTTTAAAATATTATCTATTTTATAATATAAACTGTTTAAAAAATCTTTCTTCAAAATATAATTTTTTTCATATTTAATGCAGTTTTAGATTTATTAAATATGTTAAGCCAATTATACTCATTTGATTATATTTAATAAGACTTTTTTTTGAATATTTCTAATTTTATATTAATTTTTCACATTATAAAATAGTTTCACTAACAAAAAAGAGAATATGTTTTTAGTATTTTTCTTTTAGCAGCAAATCTATACTATTAAAATAGAGGTCATGACTTATTTCATGTCTGATATATCATTTTGGACCATCACTTGAAATTCATAATATTTTATTGTCCTATCATTAATGTTATTATTAATATTATCTTAAACCCCACATTAATTTGGAAAACCTAAAATGTTTAAAGTAAATAAAATCCATTCAAATCTAACCCAAATATTGTAGAGCATATACACCCTCATATAGTTATCAAAATTTTTAAAATTGGTTCATATCTACACAAATATCATTTACCATTTTCCCCAAATATATTTAAAATATCATGTGTTTCATGCCAATAAAAAGATAAAACCTAAAATTATGGTTCAAGAAAAAATAGTTTAAAATATATTATTACATTATTTTCTATTTACGTTCAAATCAATGATTCCCTAAATTTAAGAACCCTTTCATCTATAAATAACCAAGCCCATTTAATTTATGTCAAACTCATTTTTAATTTGTAAGGTTTAAATTAAATGGCATAAAATTAGGTTATAATAATATACATTCAAATATAACATATTAAAACATATATCAATTTTATCTATTTGATATTCAATAGTCCATTCTCATATTTATGAATAACTAATAATTTTTTAAGATTTAAT
Source organism: Sinapis alba (assembly GCA_012274485.2). Classification (NCBI taxonomy): domain Eukaryota; kingdom Viridiplantae; phylum Streptophyta; class Magnoliopsida; order Brassicales; family Brassicaceae; genus Sinapis; species Sinapis alba. The sequence goes on from MU106022.1 coordinate 11,198, forward strand.
GTATATTAGTATTTTTAAATTGCATTAAAATTGAATATATTGCTAAATTACAAAATCATTTATTCTTATTACTTATAATTTGAAATAGGTTATTTACATGTAAATATTTTATCTAAATAATATATTAATTAAATACAAAATAATTTACATATTTGATGAAATAAATATGTTCTAAATCATCTTATTTCAAACACAAAACAAAAAAATAATTATGTAATAAGAAGTTATACATACAAATGATGGCGTGAAATTGGTTTTAGGATGATAAACATGTAAACTATAACATTATTCAAATGAAAAAGATATATATATACATTGAAAATATGGTTGATGTTTAGATTAATATTGTAATATATATATATATATATATATATATATTAAAACAAACACATGTACTGTACTGTTGTGCGGGTTAAGATCTAATATTCATTATAAACAAGATTATTTTTTCTCTTTTTTGTTTTAGGTAAATTATTAACAAACAAGTAGCTAAAATAATTGTATATTATTTGGTATAATATTTTCGAAATCAGGTTCAATAGTTTGACAAAAGATATAGTTGAAAACAAAAGCTTTTAAACTAAATACAATTAGAAATGATTTTTGGCCACTGTATCAGAGGTTTCTAGTTCGAAAAGGAAACCAATCTATTTATATAAAATAAAGTTACTTCCCTCCTGAGAGCTCCACCTCAGATTACACGTCATAAAGTCGATCGCTGTCGAGCCGACACGTGTCTCTTTATATTAAAAGTCGTTTGCTTTGGTTTCGTTAATGGGTTTGCAGGAAATTGCTTTGGTTTTGTTAATGGGTTTGCAAAAAAATTTGTTATTTGTAGGTTATATTATGCTTTCTGGCCCAATATTCAAACAATAGAAAGGTCGGTTTAAGGCTAACCTCTTCTTCTTCGTGATTTACAATCTTAGGGTTCATCACCACTTCGAAGATCACATTCAGTCTACCATCAATGGCGTATCTGAAACGGGGTGTGATTCGTCGATTCCTCAGTAACTTTCGTGTCCGGAGTTGGTTCATGTCGTTTCAGTTTTAATTCTTCACCTCTGATTCTCGGAAACGTTACAAGTCGTATTAATTCAATGTCATTAACCAAAACGTAACTCTTCATTCCCACTACTACCACAATCTCGAATTCAGTGAATCTTATCCTTCATCTAGACGGTGATTCTCACCTATAAAAAGAGGTTAGGCTTCATCCCTTCAGCATCAATCTCACAGTTCCTGATATCGAGAATTTTGTTTTTCAGTATAATGCACTGCCTCATCTGTTTTGCTCTCTGATTTTAAGGCTGTCTGTTGTTCTTCCATGATCGAGGTGCGGCTGCTCGGGTTATGGAAAGCAAGAAACATTAAACATGGTGAAAGTATAGTAATTTCCAGAGCTTTGCCGCCACTGCCGCCGTTTTACTGACGTTATAGCTCTGAATCAGCCTACAAACAAGAAACAGAGGAAGACTAAGGGCAACAGGGATTCCAGCGGACTAACAAAAGCAGCCGTAGAGGATGATGAGATTAGCGGCAAAACTTTTGAAAGATCATAAAATAAACCTTCAGCAGAAACAGATAGAAAGGTAGTTGGTGAAGAAGAGAAGTAAGTTATGTCGATTGATAAGGATAGTGGTCTCTCTAACAACCGGCTGCATAGGAAAGAGACGGAGATATTGCACCTTTCCCCATTTTTTTTATTGAGAACGAAAGGATAAAACTTTCTCTATGGTTATGCTGTTTAAGATGATCATTTATGCATAGTCATGGTTTAATATATTTGGTTTATCCTCATTAAGGTGATGACTACTACTTAACAGGGTATGTGAACGACCTACTATGGGCAGCTTCTTCGCCACAGAAACCAAAATCAGTGTTGTTCTCTCCAGAGGTCAAGCACCTACTGTCTCAAAAAATTAGACTTTGACTGTATAACACATTCTATCTGTAGTTTTTTTATTCTGAGTAATCCTGCTTCCACTTTCATTCACTCAGCTGAAAGAGCATTTCATCATTGCTAGCTATGTTGATGATGAATCATCCATGTTACATGAGATGGCTAAGAGAATACTTGGATTGCAATTCTTGATGAAACGACATCTCACAACTTGGATAATTGAGAAGGTGACCTTCTGACGATGGAAATGATCAACGAGGCTCAGATCAGCAAGGAGAAACTGAAGTCTTTCACCTCTTTCTGTGGCAGCATTCCCTTTCCTTCTGCAGCAAATAATCCATTAGCATATTGAATGACTTCAACCTGATGTATCCAAACTATTCAATAATGTGATCAAGAACTCACATTCACCTTTTTCTTTGTAATAATTTTTATGTAACTTTCTTTTGGAAATCATGATACACAATCATATTTTACAGTTGATAAGCATCGGTGTTACACCATTAAAGAATCCAATAGAAAATTAAGGAAAAATGGTAAAGAGAAACAACCTAAATGAACCTAGAGAAAAAACACATTTTAAAATATACAAAGAAACTGGCAAAACCAAATATGAACATAATTCCGTAAATTTAGAAATAAATTAAAAATATATATTTAATAAAATATCAAATCCTGTGCGAAGCGCGGGTTTCCCCTAGTATGATATAGTTTTGGGTTTAAGAGGATTACGAACTTTATCCCTCAACTTCTTGGCATTAAAAAAATAAAAATAAATAAATATGGGTTTAGTCTTTACAACAATTAAATATTGGTAGTATCTATATCAAGTAGAATACAATACAGAAATAAATGGAATCAACAGAAAGTTCATCCGAAAGTATTAGGGTTTTGACTTAATTTTGTTAGATTTCTGGGCTGATGATTATAACTTGGTGCATCTCAGGCTTCCCAACCCAACATCTCCTGAAAGCCGGCAAACCGTCAAATTTTCTTTTTCTTCTTTCCATTTTATTTTCTTCTCACCTCTGCTCCATCTGCTTCTGGCGAATCATACCACTATCATAACAATTATCTAACCACAATACACCAGTCTAACTCAGCTCTACCATCAGCTTTTTTTTTTTTTTGATCAACAGCTCTACCATCAGCTTAAAATATAATATATGGATGTAAAACACGTTCAGGAACCCTTGTGAAATACTGAAAACTTCTGTCTTTCTTTTTTGTAATTTTTGGAACTTGCTTTAAATCACGTGTCGATTAACACCAAGTGGTGTCGGTTGAAACCAACTCCTTTGGTCGACTCCGAGTTGATCTTTTTTTTTTATTTTCATTCTCTTCAAGCTCCTATTTGCTCCAAAATCTCCAAATTTGTCCAAAGTATACATATACATGTAAAGACTCTATAACCGATTCCAAACATATATAATAGACTTTAAATTAAGATTTATATGAAGGTCAAAATCCATAAAACCATGATATATCACATATTTGTTTACGTAGTATCATAGATTTGGAAGATGGAAGTCAGACTTTGGGGGAGTGTATCGCAGGGTTAAGTGATCCTGATAAATTGAAATCTACTTTAGGGTGACTTTTAGTTTAAGATTGAGTTATCCTAAAGAATTCTTATAATAAAAAAAGGAATATTTCATGAAGGTTGTGCACGTTGTATGCGTTAGCAAATTGGTTGTATTTGCTTCCTTATTCTAATGAATTTGAAAAGAAAAACTTTTGTCTTCCTCATTTTCTGTACTTTACTCTGATCTCAGTCACACTTATAATTGGTATTAGATCAGGTCAATTAATTCACTGGTGAGATCTTGAAAAGTGATGACAGAAACTGCATAAAAAACTACAAAATTTGCAATGAATTCATCTCTTAGAAGTTTTATCTTATTTTCTACAAGATTTTTTCCTATTAATTTTTATGTTTACAAATATTTTGTTTGTTTATCACTTTGTAGCATCTCAGTTCTTTACTCTATTTATGGTTTATAAGTTTTTTTTTTTTTTTTTTTTTTAAAAAGTGGTTTATAAGGATTATTGGTTAGTTGTTGTTGCTAAATAGTTTGCGTCGATCACACTGTCTAATTCAATGTTTATGCATGGTCGTGGCAGCTTTAAATTAATCAAGCAGATGGCTAGGAAGAAGATTGGAGTTAGGCCCTTAATGGAAAAGATAAACCTATGTTCTTATATATCAAACTTGTTAGTATACGACATTCTTCGAGCTTTCTCAGATGACAAGGTATTTTTTTCCTTAGAACATTTTTTTATTGAACTGTAGGAGTGTTATTTTTAACTATTATTTGTTCTTGGTCATTATTCACCATTACTTCCAAAGTGTTTGAGCTACAAAATACATGCGAGGAAAAATAAAAAGTATGAATCTCTTATTTGATATTAGTTTTTCACTATTCTAATTTAGACAATTCTAAAAAATCAGTACATGTGTGTTTTATTTTTGAATATTATCATCAAAATCAATTTTTTTTTATGAATTCTTCCTAAACTTTTTGAAAATAAATTTTAGGTATTGAGTTTTAAGCATAAGAAACTTTATGTTGTGGCATTGTAGATTTTTTTGTCTTATATTTCCTAGTTAAGATGAATGACCTCTTCTCTTCTCATGTCACACACAATTTACAACTATATGGATTCTAATAATGAAATACCAAAATCTCAAGGTAAATCTTTGCCTCATTGCCTGGTTGTTTCATTTAGGAAAGCCATCTCTCTTTGTGTATTCTTCTGACAATTTCATTATCTACACACATTTTGAAATGCAGTTGTTGAAGAGATTCATTGCCTGTTTTCCCAATGAAATGAGGAAGGTTCGAGGTAGGAACTGTTTAGAATCGATCTTTCTAATCATATATTTCATTTTTAAACAATAATTATCTGAATTTTTCCTACTCCTTTAGTGCGGCATATATACATACATCTTGCAAAACACACAAATGTCTTATGTATGTGCAGGGCGTGAAACATCATTTGACGTTTCACATAACAAAGAAGATGAGAAAATTAAAGATCTTCAAAAACGCATGGGATTCATGAACCTTAATCCTCCATGAAATTGCATGCGTTCTTGAAGATATATATTTTTCTCATATATATATATATATATATATGCTGCACTATAAGCATGAAATATTTAGTTACTTATTGTCTAAAAATGAAAGACATCATTAGAAAGATTGATTTTAAATAGTGCGTACCTTGGAGCTTCCACATTACATTGGAAAAATGGGAAATTCTTTTCCACCTGTATTTTAAAATGTGTGTAGATAATATAATTTTCAGAAGAAAACACAAAGAGAGATATGAATTTCTGAGACGAAACAACCATGTAAATATTTACCTTGGGATTTCAGTATTTCATTATTAGAATCCATATAGTTGTAAATTGATTTCCCACCTTGGTTTTGTCGTAACAAAAATAAAAGTGTGGCATGAGAAGAGAAGAAGCCATCCATCTTAACTATGAAATAGAAATTAAAAGTTGCATTCATGGTAAGAATCATTCGGTGTGGCCAACTGTAACTCAACATATTTTTTCTTTCTTTCACTTTTTATTGGTATGATCCATAAACTTATATATGATTTGTTTCCAGATATATGGATGAAGGAAAATATACTGAAAAGAGTAAGAGATCTACACAGATATGCACCACCTATCAGCCACATATGTGTGTTTCTTTATTGTGAATGTTTTCATGAGGTTTCTATGGAAAGTATATTTTCTTATGAAATTCCAATATTCATGCATTATTTCATGAGGTTTCTACGGAAAGTCTATTTTTCTTGCTAAATTGTATTTTTAATTTTTTTTTTCACTAACTATTTTCACTCATTATTATCTACACATGTATGTATGTATATACATTTTCAACACTAAACAAAATATTTATGGTGGCCTTATCAATAGGTGAAAGTTATTCTAAGTTTCATTCATGGTAAGAATCATTCAGTGTCAACTATATTGACTTCGTAGGTTTTTCTTCTTCTTCTTTCTCTTCTGGTATAATCCATATGATTGTTTCTGAATATGTACTGGACGATAAGAATAATATATTGAAAACAGTAAAATATCTAAGAGCATATTTAATGGGGTCTTTTAAGGAGGGTCTCTTAGCGGAATTTAAGAAATGGTCTCTTAGTTTTTAACTAAAAAAGTTAAGAGACGTCTCTTAAATAAGAGACTTAAGAGACGTCTCTTAACTTTTTTAGTTAAAAGCTAAGAGACCGTCTCTTAAATCCCGCTAAGAGACTCTCCCTAAGAGACCCCCATTAAATATGCTCTAAGTCAAGTTGCACCAACTATCAGCCGATTGAATCTGGGTATAGATTATTGTTAATGTTCTCATGAGGTTTCTAAGAAAAGTATCTTTTGTCATGAAAATTCTAATATCCATGAATTTGTATTTAAGAGCGAAACAATAGTTGAACCTCCATCTTGTGAGAACCCATTTCAAAACAGCCGACTTCATGGACTGGGGAGACTCGATGATGTGATCACAAAGGTGACGAGGATCAGGTATCACATTGACGTCAACAGCTAGATTGATGATAAAACTTCTTTACATTTGTATATGTATTGTTAGTCCCTTTTCTAACAAAAAGTCATTTTTTCTAAAACAATAAGATTATGTACTTTAATCAATATAATCTTTGATAATAATTTAGTGCATAGTATAATTAAATATCGTGAAAGACCGGCTTGCAAGATTCCAAAAAAAAAACATCTTTTACAGTCTAACTTAGAGAGACAATCAAATCAACATCATTAAAAAAATATTTAAAATAATCATAAAATAATTAAGCAATGTAACATACTATATTCATTGCATTCTTCACCACTTTCACATCGTCCAAACTAATAATTCGATGTATAAACTTACTAATACTAACTGTAGCACCTGGTTTACCCTTAAGAGGGGGTTTCATAGTCTGTGGGGAAGCATACGATAATCATGGACTTGAAAATTTCAACACAAGTGTGAAGAGTGAAACAATAGTCTTACTATGAACCAAACTGATGTAGCAGGAAGCTACGATAACACAATGATCTTATTTAGTCTAATACCTAAGATCAATATCTTCTTAAATTCGTTGAGATCTCTATAGATCTACCGAAACAAAAACAAAGAGAGAACTTTCAATTTTATTAATTAAATTATAAACTTCATACAAACGTAAGCCTAAATGGATATATATAAGAAAACCATAAAAAACCTAAAACAATAAAAATAATTATCCTAATAATAAATAAAACACTAAAAAATAAGATATTTATTCTAAATATCTTCTTTGCATCATTCTCTTCAAGTTGGAAAATTTACCCTCGAATCTTAACTGCTGTCCTCATCTTGTCTTTCTTCTTCTTTTCCATTGATAATATTTTCCAAATAAGAATTTTTTTTTTCCCACAGATTTAACAACGTCAACATGAAATTGAGTGATTTTAAATCCTTATGCTCTTTCTCATTATGCTGACGTTTCGAAGTTTTTATTGGTACTTTTTTCAAAAGCCCAATTAGCACTGTAATCTCCAAAAAGTAAATTACCTACTACCAAGCGGCTGCCATCCACGAGAGAAAATATTATCTATTGGAGAAGAACTTCATTGCAAGGATTGATGAAAGAGTAGCCACGTGATACCACCTGATGTAGCAGCAAACTACGATAACACAATAATTTTATTATGTCTAAGAATACCTAAAATTAATGTTTTTTTTTTTAATTTCTTGAGATCTCTATAAATCTACCGAATACAAGGAAAAAAGTGAATTTTTTTAATTGTCTTAATCAAATCATAAACTGCATAAAACGTAAGCCTAAATCAATATATATAAGAAAACCAAAAAATCCCTAAAAATAAAGATAATTACCCTAATAATAAATAAAACACTAAATAATTAAGATATTTATTCTAAATATCCTCTCTGCATCACAAACCAAATAACTAATGTAATGCCTAAACAGCGTATGTCACATTGCTTTCTTTGGGATTACAAAAGTAGGTAATGCCTCGGATCACATGTTTTTCGAGTACAAACTAGTAAAAGATACATAAGAGACCTTTTTCACCATTCCATTACCTGTAGAATAGTGAACTCTAGCCACAGCTACAGATCCATCATGTTATATCTTCCGTTTCACTAGGTGAAACTCCCATAAAGATTTGGACTTATCCATTGGGGAAATAGCCATGTTTGTTGTATAATCCTCTAGAAACTGATCAGGGTTTTCAATGTTCGGATCTATATTTGAAACAATTACATGCTCTTCCACTTTTACTTTTGTAGGAATTCACCTAGCTTTGACTTTGTGCTCATTGTCACATGTTTCCTACAAAAGTATATATAAACACAGGATTAAGAAAATGCTTTATAAAAATAATTGCACCATTTCTTTTGATTATATATTTGTTGTGTTCTCAATGTAAGAATGCAGATCATTTTCCAAATATTGTCCAAATGATGCATCTCTCTTATCATTTTCAGCATCATTTATAAACTAGGAACAATTCAACCATTTTAAAAAATAATAATAATGATAATATTTGTGCATTCAACATAAACATCATATAAAATGAAACTGAAAGAATATCATTTTAAAGGAAAAAAATGAAACATGAGCTACACTAGATAACATTAATTACTAGGATGCTAGAGAAGTGTGGATGGTGAATTAAAGTGTTCTTTAAGCCTTCTACAGTGGCATGTGGATTGCCTTGATCAGTTTTCATGTGATTGATTGGGACATGCCCTCCTATTAATCATATTTCAATTTGGTGGTCAAATGTTACATTCATTAGACTTGTACATAATAAGCATGATTTTCAAAGTAAATAAGTTTTCCCATCATTTCCTCCTAACATTTATGCCAAGACGAATGCTTTTGTAAGAAGTTTTCATTTTGCATTTATTTATTTATTTATTTTGGGGGAGGGCTTTTATTTTATATCGTTTAAAGTATTCTATATTCTTTGCTAAAAATGAGTAATAGCAAGATTTTAAACAGCTGATAAGAAATTATGATTAAGATCTTGTATTTTTGGCAAAATTATTACTTTTGTTAAATTGCCCGATAGTAGACTGGGGTTAACCATTTAGAAGGATAAATACAATTGGTGGAAAAAAACACAATTTGATAGACCATTTTTTGCAGCATTATTTTATGGTCGTCTAACAAAACTAAAATGGCGAATGTGGAAGCTGTATTTCCTACTTCTTAATATATTCGACCAAATTTTGGTATTTCAGAAGCCAAAATAAGAACTAAAATTTAATTTACTTAATATCTTTTTGGGAAATGTCTTACACTTTACTCTTTCTTTTTCACAAGCAATTGTTTTGAAGAATTTTGTTTTTTATGAACATGTGATTTGTTTTATTAAAACAAATTATTTTAATTTGATATTTCAAAATGAAGTTAGTAGTGATAAACTTTAAATCTTTAAATCTAGATTCTAGAAGTTTAAATTCAGAACCAGCTCTTTATTATATATAATTATATTGGGTTTATATTGTGCTTTAGTTAATTTACAATGTAAAATGTAAAGAAAATTAAGATCAAGTAGCATATAGATTTAGGTTATATGTATATGTTATTATGTTCTATAAGTACCCTTTCTAGATTTGTGAGATCTGCCACACAACAGAAAAACTAGAGTTTGCAGCAAATATGAGAAGACCTCGACCTTACTAGTTTTTCGCTCCTGTGACAGAAACGCAACATAAACTGCTTTTAATTGCGAAGTAAGACCAAAGAGTAAATCAAAATCTCTAATTTATGGATATGTTTTAATGGATACATATTTTCTATAGATCAAATACACATGAACGTTTTTTTATTTTATCGTCAATTAATTGATCTGTATTAGTTAAAATAAAAAATTAAGTTAAAGATTTCATGTTTAGGTTTAATAAATGGTTTATTAAACCAACCTAGCCATGAAATCTTTAAAATAATTTTTCTTTATATTATTACTGATCAATTGACGATAAATAGAAAAATCGCATGCAGATTTAACCTACAGAAAATACATATATATTAAAACAAATATATAAGTTAGAGATTTGGATTTACTTTCAGATCTTGCTGCGCAATTAAGAGTATTTTACATTGTGCTCATGTCACACGAAAGAGAAACCCATTGCACCTTCTCCATAGTGATCAAATCTCCTAGATTGATCTGTCTTTATAGTGGAGATGTCTAAAAGCATTTGTTCCAATGCATGTAGAATACCTGAACAATTTATAAGCAAAGAACGAAATGTATGACGGAACAAATCCCTTAATGGTAGCCTTACCAATAGGTGAAATTATCCAAAGTTGCATTCATGGTAAGAATTATTCTGTGTGGCCAAATCTAATGACTCAATATGTTTTTCTTTCTTTCTTTTTATATTGGTATGATCCGTAATCATATGATTTGTTTCCAAGTATATGCATGAAGAAAATATACTGAAAAGAGTAAGAGATCTTCACAGAGATGTACCAGCTATCAGCCAATTGTTTGTGTGTTTATTTATTGTGAATGTTTTCATAAGGTTTCTATGGAAAGTATATTTTCTCATGAAATTCCAATATTCATGCATTTTTCATGAGATTTCTTCGGAAAGTATATTATTGTTGCTTAATTGTATTTTTAAATTTAATAGTTTTTATTTTCATTAACTATTTTTACTCATTATTATCTACAGACAGACACACACATATATATATATATACTTATATAAATTTTCAACACTAAACAAAATATTATGGTGGCCTTATCAATAGGTGAAAATTATTCTAAGTTGTATTCATGGTAAGAATCATTCAGTGTCAACTGTAGTGACTTCATATATATATATATATATATATATATATATATATATATATATATATATATATTTTTTGGTATCATCCATATGATTTGTTTCCGGATATGTTGAAAAGGGTAAAAGATCTATGTCGAGATGCACCAATTATCAGCCGGTCGAATCTGTGTATAGATTATTATGAATGTTCTCATGAGGTTTCTAAGAAAAGTATATTCTTTAGCAAAAATATTTTTTATGATCAGTGGGTTGTAATATTCAATCAAGGTTGAAAAGTAAACTAATTAAAAAGTATATTCTTTATCAACAAGACTCATATAGTTTCACCACCAAACAAAAAAAAGTTTTAAAATAATTTTCTTTGGATGGCAGCTATTTTATTCCTGGTTTATTAATTCGAAAGTTGGAATTTCTAGTCTTAAAATATATTATCATTATTATGTAGATTAATAAAAAATTTATAAAAAATAGATATAATTTGAGCCATTAGACATAAATTGTTATTAAATGGTTAAAACTGGAAGATCACAATTTTTATAAAATATTTTTTATGGACTATGAAACCGTTAATATGATATTTTAAATACAATAATAATAAAATTGATGTTAAAAAAATATTTTAGTAATAAATAACCAAATTGCCAAAAAGCAAAAAAAAATATTTGTTTTTTTACAGGAAAATAATTAACAAACGAATAAAGAAAATAAACGCAAATAATTTGGTTTAATAGAATTCCGGTTGAAAAGCTTGACAAATGAAATCGTTGAAAATCAAACAAAAGTTTTTGAATTAAATATTGGTAGTCTTTTCTTCATATAGTTTTAGTCTTTTTTAAAAAAAAATATTGAGCAATGGTTGGGAACGAACGTGTTGAATAGTTGGGGGGGAGGATACCATAAACACATTATTCTTTCTTCTAATCATCATCCTCCTCCTCAAGTCTCTTTCCTTTTTCCAATCATTCCTCGTTTTCTCCAACGCTCCGTTAAATTATCTCCAATCTTTGTCAACTCCAATGGATCAAAAGCCTCTGGGATTGCTAACGATCCACGTCAAAAGAGGGATTAATCTAGCCATTCGCGACCATCGAAGCAGCGATCCTTATGTTGTTATCACCGTCTCCGACCAGGTTCCTCTTCTTAGAATACATCCTCTGCTTTGTTTTGTAATAAAGATTCGCATTTTCAGCCTCAGATTAGCAATTAAAGATAAATAATAATCACATCGAGATTCGTCGTCGTTTTAAAGTCTCTGTTTTTAATTAAAATGTTTCAGACATTGAAGACGCGTGTGGTGAAGAGAAACTGCAATCCTGTATGGAATGAAGAGATGACTGTTGCTATCAAAGATCCCAATGTCCCTATCCGATTGGTAAAACATTATATTTGAGATCTATTGATTCAGACAAAAAAAAAAAAAGACATTCTTGTCTCTGTTTATGAGTTAATATTTGATTTTTGTTCAGACAGTGTTTGACTGGGACAAGTTTACTGGAGACGACAAGATGGGAGATGCAAACTTAGACATTCAACCTTACTTAGACTCTCTCAAAATGGGAATGGAGCTTTTGAGGCTCCCTAATGGATGCGCTATCAAAAGGGTTCAACCGTCCAGGCACAACTGTTTATCTGATGAGAGTAGCATCGTGTGGAACAATGGTAAGATCACGCAAGACATGATCCTTAGGCTCAACAATGTCGAGTGCGGCGAGATTGAGATCATGCTTGAGTGGCATGAAGGTGCTGGTTGCAGAGGTATCACTTCCAAAGGAGGAGTAGGTGGAGGCTCTTCCTCTACCTAAAAGAATATGGTTGTTCTTGTCGTATAGCTGTTGAATGAATTGATCTACTGTTGTTGATGTTTCCATATGTATTAGATAAATCGTGTATTTCATTGATGACCATTTCATTTGAGACTTTTTTTTTTGTATCTGTTCCTTTTGAATGTATTTTGATTGTGTACTGCAGTTTCTGTTTTGGGATCTTTTACATTCAGATGGGCCAAACAATGGATTAAGGACCCGTTTGTTTCACCATCTGTCATCTCCATCTAGATGATCCATTTATATGATCTATCTAGATGATTCATCAAGATTTTATAGGACTGTTTGTTTATCCATCCAAATGGTTCATCTAGATGAATCATCTAAATGAACTTATGTTTGTTTCATTATTTTCATTTCCATCCAAATGAGTTTAGTAAACAAATTACTAATATACCCTTATTTTGATTTAATCATATGTTTAATATTAATTTTAATTCTATTGATTTTATTAAACAGTCTAAAATATAATTACTTTAAAATATAGTTTTGACGGAAAATATAACGTTGCACTTTGGCAAGAAAATATTTTTGCAGTTTTGGCGAGAAAATATATTTTTGCGGAAAAATATTTTTTTGCAAGAAAATATTTTTTTGCAAGAAAATGTGTTTTTGCGGTTTTGGCGGGAAAATGTGTTTTTGCGGTTTTGGCGGGAAAATGTGTTTTCGCAGTTTTGGCGGGAAAATATATTTTTGCGGTTTTAGCGGGAAAATGCATTTTTGCGGTTTTGGCGGGAAAATACATTTTTGCAAAAAAATGCGTTTTTGCGGTTTTGGCGGGAAAATGCGTTTTGCGGTTTTAGCGGGAAAATACGTTTTGCGGTTTTGGCGGGAAAATGTGTTTTTGCGGTTTTGGCGGAAAAATGCATTTGTGCGGTTTTGGCGGGAAAGAGCGTTTTTGCAGTTTTGTTGGGAAAATGAGTTTTTGCGGTTTTGGCGGGAAAATGTGTTTTTGCAAAAAAATGTGTTTTTGCGGTTTTGGCGGGAAAATGCGTTTTTGTGATTTTATCATTTTTATGAATGACAAAATAATATTAGATTTAGGTTTGTAATTTGTGAATTATATCAAGGATATAATAGACTTTATAACATTTTGACAGAACCATCTCCATCCAGATGGTTCAATTTGGATCATCCAGCTGATTTTCAAAATTAAGCCTAAATTTTTAAAACTCATCCAAATGAGCCATCTAGATGATTTGTACTATTAATGCCTAAACAAACAAAACTCTCATCTCCATCCAGATGACTCATCTGGACGGTGAAACAAACATGCCCTAAATAAAAAGAAGAAGAAGCAATTGCTGCATGATGAAAAGTGAAAACTATACAAAAAGCATAAATGAAGTACAAGTGGGAATTATTTCAGTCAAAATTATTCATTTTCTTTTCCTATTAACATACAATAGTACGAGTTTTATATCGAACTAAACAGTATTTCAAACATGCTTTCAACATCAAATCCTTCCATAAACATAAACTAAGAAGAAAGTGTTCCTTCAACTTGACACCTCTGAGTTTCAATAAGCTCTGAGATTCTTGGCATTGGTCGTGCTTAGAGACGTGAAGTTCAACTTGATTATCGGCTTTAGCTGTTGCACTGAAGCTTTATGCGTCATCACGGGCTGTTGCATTTGAACATCTTCGAGTTCTTCCACTGCTTCATTGGAGAATGATGAGCCATTTGTAGTAGTGCCTGAGCTTGCACCTTTATTTGAAACCTGCTTAACCATTTGGTTTATGAAACCAAAGTTGTCTTCAACCTCCGCACTTTCTTGACTAGGAGAAACCTGACGAGTGGCTATCTTCTCTATTGGATGATGACTCTCTCCTGCATCCTTACTAAAAGGATCAGATTCACTCTTTGTACAGTGATCTTTCATAGGAGCTGAACAAATGGATCCAGCGGATGAACTGGGACTCCCGTTTTCGCCATTCTCTACATGCACTGAAACTGCAACACGTTTTGAGTTCCTTGACTGATCGGTGAGTTTCTCATCCTCTCTCAACTTTCTCTTCTTCACAGCTTTACTTTCAGAACTAGTAGTAGTAGTAGATGAACTTCCTGTAGAAGGAACTCTCTGTTCTGAACAACGTTTGCTGTCCCATGTTCCTTTTGAGTTACGCAAAGGTCTAGCTCCACCAGGAAACACAAAGCTAGGTATGCTTCTTCGCATTATATGGCTGACACTAACCTCCATCCCAGGGATCCACAACATGTAACCGTAAACAATGTTTTTAAAGTCCTCAATTGTTCTTCTGATATCAAACGGCTTGCCTCCTGCTGCTTCCGGAACTCCTTGTTTACGTTGCAGACCCATGAATAAAGAACACTGTAGCGGTCTTGAATCGTCCTGGAAACCATGTGGATGAGGGTGGCATTGAAGCATGTCATAAGTATGTCTCTCAACCATCAACGTCAGCTGTCTGAAACGTGACTCCACCCATCCTTTCCACTTTTTCAGATCATCCACATTAGAAGCAGAGATGTTGATCTGAAGATAGTTTTTATACGATTCAAAGAACGCAAACGGCTCAAAAAGAGCATCCCATTGATCAGCTTTGTTTGCTTCCAAAGCCGCACATACATCTTTGCCTCTCTGAAACTCTCCTGTCATAATCCTCAGTGTACTTGAAGAGACATTGTAACTTGAGTTCATACAAGGATAAGCAGGAGTAATGATAGGCATCTTGTGCAACCCATCTTTAGGGTTTCTTCTAGGATCCCAAACTTGAAGACCTAAAGAGGAAACTTCTTCATCTATAGAGCAAAGAAGGATGGGATTGGGCCAACGCCATTGAGTGTAGACCCTAAAGAAACGAGACACCAACATGTTTGGTAAGGCGTTAGGATAAAGCTGACAGATCCTTGCTACAAGCAACGCCCAGTTTATACCACCAAGAAAACCAGAGACGTTAGAGTATACTCCACGCTTCTTGGCCCAAAACCTAATGCATCTTAACGTTGTCCTGAAACTCTGAATGTTTGTGTTGAGGAACTGAGTCGCGTCAATTCCACCTCACGGATTGACTTCGACCGGATTCATGAATCAAGAACATGCTAAGAACACACACGAACTGTTAACCCGGTTCACGGTGTTAAAGAACCGCTACATCCGGTTAGGACCTTTCGGTCCCCAACTCTCATAGATGATCGGAAACCACCTCCGACGGGTTTATACACGAAGATCACTCCCCACCAATCACACTCTGATTGGTTTACAAGGTAAAGAGAATCCTAAAGAATGAGACTACCCAAGACCTCCAAGAACATACAACCTCTCTGTATTTATTCTCTCTCTTGGTCTCTCTCTCTATCTCTCGATCTTTCTCTCTGAAGCTCCAAGGGAAGAAGACGATGACGTCAATCTCTCGTCATAGAAGCTGAAGACCTTTGTTGCCTTATAAGGATTAGAGTATTAGTCATACCACATGCCTCTCACGTGCTTTTATTAATCTTCCTTTAGTAAGACCTTCTAGTTGAATCAAAGTGTTTGCCACACATGATATCAACGTCTTCATACTCTATCTTCAAGCTTCCTCTTGTAGCTCTATCAAGCTGAATCACTATCTCACAATCTCCACCTTGATTCAAGCTTGAGAACTTCCTTGTAAGAGCTTCCTTTCGAACCCATTTGTCCAGGCTCTAAACTTGGCATTTTATCTTCATGTACCTGCATAAGTCCCACTCATACAACCCAAACACAGTAGTAAATTTAATCCCTAAACTTACTGCACCATCAATGACACCAGAGACATTAGTCAAGCTCAATCTCAGTGATCACCAAGTAACCACGTCCCTTCTGGAGCTCTTGACATCTTCATGTCTGCTCCTGAGTTATACCAGCTTTGAAACACTCTTGCAAAGCTAAACTCTCATTGATCATGTGTTTTCATCACCTGGATACCTGAGTTAAACCACTCAGAAACAGAACGTTAACAAGCAAAGTAATCATCTCAAACTTGTTAATATCCAACAGAAACCTTCCCTAAGCATGACTGCTTATTAGGTTAGTCAATCACACAGTTACCACTATGGTTTCTGTCACAACCATCAGCCTGTTATAGTGATTGAGATACTTGACCTTTCTTCCTGCAACTTGATTCTAATGTTAACCATTTGTTTCTCGTCATGTACACTAACGTTAGAAACAAACTCCCTTGAATCATTTGCAAAGGTTCTTGAATCACACATGCTTCAATCTGAAGCAATCCTTGATTCATACCATGATTTGTTTGAACTCTTAAGCATCATTCTGCTCCGCTATTGTTTCCAATAGAACACGCCGCCTAACTCCACCNGTATCAGACTTGCTATGAACTCTTTCTTGTACCACCATTAGTACAATGAAACCCATCGTCCAACTATTAACCTTGCTAGACTGATTTTGGATGTAACTCTTGCTCAAGCAATCTTCCAACAGACTTGCATCAACAGCTTAAACCTCACTGCTGACTTCTCCTTTAAACCATGTCTCACACCAACTGCCTCTTGTAGTTTCTCCTGAGACTTCCATGTGCATCAGCCTTAAGACATCTCCTCTAGAACCCTGATATCTCTTCTCTGCTGTGCCACCCTCTCACACCCTTACTTGTATGAGAAATCACACCAGACTTGGTGTTTGCATCACATTCTGTCTTAGACCCAATCAGTACCTCTTTCTGATTTATTTTTCATCCTTCAAGCATGCCTTGAATGCTGATAAACCTCACGTGAGTATAACATCTCTGTTATCCTGAGATGAAAACCTTTCTTCACTTCTTTGTGATGCTCCAAAGACACAAGTAAACCTTACTTGTTCTTTACCCCAATGCATTTTGACTCTTCTGCATTTCCATTCAGTTATGAATGCCTTTCAGTTGCTCAACTTCTCTGAGATGCCTTCCTTGCTCTAATACTGAAAATACTTTGCATCGATGCTCCTGAAGCTGTCCTTGCAAACTCTGCCACCAGCCTCTTTTCAGTTTCTCTTTCAAGAGAATACTGAACCACTCAGTGTGTCCTCATCTCAGATACTTAACCACCATCTCATTGTCATTTGAGATACCTGCAACTGACCACTAGATGTCCCTACCACCATCAATCACTCCATCAGACTTGAGCAGCCTCCACTTTTACCTCTGACGAAACCAACCTGTGACTGAACCTGTTGACATCTATTCTTGACCTTGGATCTTTGTCTTCTTCAGATTTGTATCACCCATGAAACCTATTGAAAACCAGTGACTCATTCCTATTAACTCTTTCCCGCCGTGAGCTAACCATCCTCTGAAACCGTCTGACTTCAGTACTCCACCTGCAACTAAAACTCTTAAGTAACCTCGTACTTCCTTTACTTGCAGAAACTCCACCTGAAGCTTGAATCCTTCAAAGCTTCATATCTTTTCTCAGTTTTAGCTCCACCTTTCAGAGTTAATCATCACTGCCTCAATCTTTAAATCATGGCATAATACTTGATAATGTGTCTCAGACCTCATGACACACACTCATTATCAGTGCAGCCTCTGCAACCAATCTGTTTATATCAGAAGATCCACCCACCAAGATGCTTCCCTTGTGCCTTTTGGTTGAAGGCGACCTTGACTGCTGCGATCATTCCTCCTTTGAATGAACAACTTTGTGCCAATGCTCAAGACACTTCTACAGTTATATCTCTTGACATCTGAACTCTTCCTTGCCACTCTGAATATTGACCATTCAGAATATAATTTCTGCTACCATCTCAGTTGCTTCAGATGCTTACGAACCGACTTCTCTGGACGTCTAAGAAAACATTTCTGAAGCTTTCTGAAAACCATCTGAGCATTGCCTTGGAACTTTCTGAGCAGAACCTTAACCTTGAGTTTCATGTCAATATCTCAATATAACAGCAGCGTCATATTCCAGTTGACGTGTAGAGCGTCGTCAAGTAAACTAGAAACCAGTAACTTTCCACCTTTGGTTTCTATACCACTGATTTCACCATCAGTTGCGGCAAGAGTATATCTTCTTCCTAGTCAAGTTAAGACACTACCTCCATGTGTCACACGAGCTCTAACCTGAGCTTGTCTCAGTTACTGCAGAACTCCACAAGAGCGTCTTGCTTCAGCTGCCACATGAGCATTTATGTTTCAGCAAATCAGACTGTCTATTTGCTTTACAAACATCTCTTATGCTCCAAACTGATTCCCTCTTGACTTTGATAATACTCTTTTGCCTCCTCCTTGCTACTGATAGAGACCTCCTTGAGTTTGTTCAGCTAGGTTATTCCCTCACATAGCTCCACCTCGAACTGTGCTTCTTTTCCTGTGATTACCTGCAAAATCAGAGCTCAAATGTATGTTAGATAAAATCTGATCATACATGTTTTGATTCTGCCTTGATGTCCTTGTAATTCATATCCTCTATGAAGAACCCATGCTGACTGCCGACATCCTCTTCACATCTTGTAACCCCAAGCTGAACCTCCTAACTCCATATGTTGGGACCATGCTGAATTTAGAACATTTCATACTTTAGCTTCTTCTTTCGATCTCCTAGGCTGCGACGATCTCCATGATAATCTGACTTTACTCGTTGATTATCAAATCCTGATCTTCTTAGATTCACATGAATCTAATCATGTTCCTTAGACTCTTAAGTCTTATTTCCAGAACCCTTCTAGTCCTACTGAGAACTTCATCATGATCTTGTCTCAGTTACTATCCAGCCATCATTAGAGAACATACACATTTTTCATGTTCTTCCCACATATATAAATCTTTCCTCAGATTTATTCTACTTCAGCAGCTTCCTTGAGCAGTCCTTTAGACCATGTGTGGCCTTGAGATTTTACTTGAACTTCATCCCTGGATCACCACGCATCAGACTCACCATCTGATACTTTCACACAACACTCTAAGGCGCTTGTCTTTCACCTTGATCCAACCATCTGTACCTCCACAGATATCATGATCAACCACTTGACCATGTTCACCACGAGTTGTAGACTTCTCAGACTCTTAAGCCTCTGATCCTTACGTCTGAGACTGATCATGCACACGAGCTTCCCTCAAATCCCAACCATAACTTGAAAAACCTTCAAAGTTATTTCCCTGCTCTCATAACTGTTTTCTGATCCTGTTTCATACTCATTCCAACACTTCTCTGAATTCTGAAAACCAAACTGATGAACTTCCACCAACACACAGTAGTCAAACCTCCTAAGGCGTCCCCTAGTCCTTCGATCTAAGTGTGTTACCTCCAGCTTATTCCCTCAGCAAACACTTGAACACCAGCAACATCTAATCCTTTCACACCAGAATTTAACCAAAGAAAACAACTTGAACCTAGTACAACTTTGGCTATCTCCTTCTGCAAAACCAGTATGCTCTCTTGTGTTCCAACCAGTTTTCAGTTCTTTGAGAATCACAGACCATGAGTACCAGAAACATCAAAGAGCATCTCAAGATGTACCTTATGAGTGCATCTTATCTTGACAACAGATCCCTGGGATTTGAGCCTTACACTTGCTTGATCCATTCTGATTGTGTAACCATGCGCCGAAAGCTCTCAGCCTCTTTACCTTCTCAATCAGAAACCAAGCTCCAAGCGTTGAGACATCCTCCTCACGCTAGCCTCAACGAAATGCACAACCCAGAACTTGAGCAAAACCTCATTGCTCCACTGCTCTTCCTTCAGTCTTGAATCCTTTGTGCTTGAATCATCTTTAAACCTCCAAGATCCTTTACTGACCATGCTCGCAGTAACACCGTCGCTTCATCACCGAGAGTAGAGAGATTAACTTACTGCCATGATTTCACCTTCTTGAAATCAACACTGGTCGATGAGTTTCTTTACCACGAACATGTCTTCCTTCAAGACATGTGATATCAACATGAACCCAGTTGATATCTTTTTCATCTTTAGCTTATGAAGTCTCCGTAACGGTGAATCATGTTGATTCTGTTTCCTCTTTCCAGAACCTTAAATTTCCATCACCGAACAGACTCTCCTTGGCAGAACTCTTCCCGAAGATTCCATAATTAATTGACTCAAGATCAATCACCAAACCTAGCTCGTGATATCGTAAACCCGTAACGCTTCATCTTTCTCTTTTCTCCAGTTGTTTCTTGAGCAATTCATGAACTCTTGAGAATCCGAAGCTAATCCGCGCATCGCCATAACCTTGCGCTCTGATACCACTTGTTGAGGAACTGAGTCGCGTCAATTCCACCTCACGGATTGACTTCGACCGGATTCATGAATCAAGAACATGCTAAGAACACACACGAACTGTTAACCCGGTTCACGGTGTTAAAGAACCGCTACATCCGGTTAGGACCTTTCGGTCCCCAACTCTCATAGATGATCGGAAACCACCTCCGACGGGTTTATACACGAAGATCACTCCCCACCAATCACACTCTGATTGGTTTACAAGGTAAAGAGAATCCTAAAGAATGAGACTACCCAAGACCTCCAAGAACATACAACCTCTCTGTATTTATTCTCTCTCTTGGTCTCTCTCTCTATCTCTCGATCTTTCTCTCTGAAGCTCCAAGGGAAGAAGACGATGACGTCAATCTCTCGTCATAGAAGCTGAAGACCTTTGTTGCCTTATAAGGATTAGAGTATTAGTCATACCACATGCCTCTCACGTGCTTTTATTAATCTTCCTTTAGTAAGACCTTCTAGTTGAATCAAAGTGTTTGCCACACATGATATCAACGTCTTCATACTCTATCTTCAAGCTTCCTCTTGTAGCTCTATCAAGCTGAATCACTATCTCACAGTTTGGAACCAGACGAAAGATCTGGTCTGTAACTCTACAACCGTTGAGACTTCTAACAGTTTGCTCATCAGCGTTCTGTAGAATAGAATCCGCTGATAAATCCAAGTCCTCAGGTATAATCCATAAAGGAAGCTTCGCGTAGAGGAGATCAATAGAAACTCCATTAAGTTTGAAACCCATCAAAGGAACATAAGCATCAGGGACAGAGTGCAGCTCTGTCACTTCAGGCAACTCAGAAAGCATTCTGTGTAACTCCCCAAAGAAACCATTCCCTCTTGTAGCGTATCTTGGACCAACACAGAGAGTGTCGATATCAGCACCAGGTCCATGTACCTTTAGACGATAAGAACCGAACGTGAATATCTTCGCGTTCGCCTGTTCAAGCGTCTCATCACTTAACCCTTTGTCACGACTTATTTTTTTAATCCATGTTTTAACAATCTCGTCTAGTCTTCCAAGAACCTCTTCTCTTCTAAGAGCTTCCTCGTTGCTTTCGTATAATCCAGCATCTTGCAAGTACTTCTCTAGGGCTCTTGTCTTAATCACATCAAGCTCCGTTGGTCCTCCTAAAGAGATAGGTTCTGTAATACCATACCTTTGTCTGTTTTTCTGGACACTAGCCATCGATCTAGCTTACCAAACAATTTTGAAAACCTTAATTCTAGCGACGGATAACACAACGAGTGAGTATCAGAAAGTCTCGACCGCTAGAGTGAATGTAGAAGACGGAGATGATCTCAGATAACACACAACTAATTGATTTACAAAGATTAGCTATCTGGTCACTTATATATAAAGCATGTTTAGAAAAGGGAATTATGGAGTTGGAAAAAGGAAATATTTACGTGTGACAAAAGAAAAAACGAAATTTGTAATAGATCTTCGCTGCGTGATCTTCTGAGTGTGATACGAATAACGCACAATAACTTATGAATGTGATTCTCTACGAATAAAGCCCATTAAGAAATAAGTCGGAGAAAAGTCAGAGTTCAGTGAGTGGTTAAGCATACGACGACATTTAGAGCTTCTATTGATTTTTCTTTTTATTAATTTGAAGATATATGGCGTCTATACAAAGATCTAAACTAACTCGATCCAAAAAATCTGAATTCGAACTGAATCGATCTGATCTATAAAAATATTTGAATGGATATATATTGAGTTAGAGAAAATTAAATATCCAAACTCGATTAAATAATACGTCTGTTTTTATATTTTTATATGTAAATAGTTTTAGTTAAAAATGTTAATATTAAAAAATGTTAATTTTGAAAAAGATAGCATTTAATACATAAATTCAATCAATAATAGAAAAATAAATTATTAGATTGGTCACACATTATTTAATAAATGTAAAAACTGTCTTAGATTATGTATATAAGGTATTACTCCGTCTGTATCACTTAAGTGGTGTTTAAGAAATTTTTTTGTTTCATATGAAGTGATGTTTTCACCATTCAAGATAAAATTTAATGTTATTTAAAATTTATAACCAATTACAAAATACTGTATTTTTTATTGGTTGAATTGTTCTATTTAATGTTACTTTTATATAACCAAGACAAATTGTATAAAATTTTAAATTTTCTTAATAGTTGTGCAAAAAACTTAAATACCTATTAAAATGATACAGGGAGTATGAAACAATTTTTGTTTGCTAAAACTAGCTACAAATTGAAACAGAGGAAATACATGATAGCTAAAATATCTAAAATATATATATTAACAATAAATCATTAATAATTTAGGTTCATTAATTTCTTCTTTATAGTTCACTCTAAACTTAACCATGTCTTCACTGTGGATTTAATGGTTCCAGTTTTAATTTCTCCATAACCTTTCAATTTTACAGGAAAATACATTTTTCAAAAGTTTTTTTTTTTTTTTTTTTTGAAAGATACCATTTGAGTACTTGATGTCCCGTTCTTTAATTAACAACATATTTTTTTTTGCTTAATATTATATTATTTTATTTTACAACGTTCACATTCTTATTAGATATGTTTAAAAAAGTAATTTTAAATAATCAAACAAAATCTGAATTACCCGAACCCAAACTAAAATATATGAACTTGGTCCAAAATATAAAAATATTTGAACGGATTCTATACCCCTATACCAAAATATCCTATCCAAATCTGAACGGGTATATAAATGGATATCCGAATGCCCACTTTTAACTTACACTAATCTTCATGAAGAGGTATATCTTACAAATGGACTATATCTTCGTTTATTTAAATTTAAATGGATCATAAATAATATATTTATATATGCATGGTCACACAATAGAATACAATGAAGTGCCTTCAAATTCAAATTATTTAGCAATCCAACCACAAAATTACCATTGCGTGGTTAGCTTCTATTGATCTTTTTTTTTGAACATATACTTCCATTAATCTTCATTGGTCACTTTCTCATAATTGGGTGGTGCAATGGTTTTTGGCTGGAAATTAGTGTGTTGTTGTAGTGTTACTAAAGAGTCATTCTTGGATTCACCCCCTAGGGTGAACCTCTAGGTTCACCACCCAATCAAAATTTGCCACATCATAACATATTTTTTTTAATTAAAAAGATAAAAAATAAATAAAAAATAACAATTTTTTTTTTTTAAAATTACGTTGTTAATATTGTCGGTAAAACATTAAAACATAAATAATAAACTCTAAACCCTAAACTCTAAACCCTAAACCCTAAACATTAAACACTAAACCTTAAATACTAAACACTAAACCCTAAATACTAAACCCTAAACCCTTGGGTAAACCTTAAACCCTTGGGTAAATCCTAAACTTTTGGGTAAATCTTAAATCTTAGAGTAAACCCTAAATAAATAATAAACTCTAAACCCTAAACACTAAACCCTAAACCCTTGGGTAAATCTTAAATCTTAGGGTAAACCCTAAATAGTAGTAATAGGGTTTACTTTAGGGTTTCGGATTTACCCAAAGATTTAGGATTTACCCAAGGGTTTAGAGTTTAACCAAGGGTTTAAGATTTATCCAAGGGTTTAAGGTTTAATATTTAGGGTTTAGAGTTTAGAGTCTAATATTTATGATTTAGAGTTTTTGAGAGTTTAGGGTTTTGTGTTTAAGATTTAGAGTCTAGTGTTTATGATTTAGGTTTTTACTGATGGTGTTAGCAACATTAATTTTTTTTTTTAATTTCCATTATTTTTCTATTTTTTAACATTTTTTCTTAAAAAAAAATACAATATAATATGTCAAATTTTGATTGTTCACCCTAGGGGGTGAACCCAAGAAAAACCCTTTACTAAATCATACTGTCCCCGTCATCCATCA
Source organism: Sinapis alba (assembly GCA_012274485.2). NCBI lineage: Eukaryota > Viridiplantae > Streptophyta > Magnoliopsida > Brassicales > Brassicaceae > Sinapis > Sinapis alba. The sequence continues at coordinate 35,819 of MU106022.1, forward strand.
CAAACAAAAAAACATAAAATACTCCATACTCCTAAGCAAATTATAATTAATGAATGATATGATCATAGCGATGTGTTTCTGGAAGTCCGAACCGTACACACGGAATGAAGCCATGGTGGATTCCCTTTTTTCTTTTGCGAACTGTTGATAAGCAGGACATCTTTACTCGTTTGAAATCATTAATTAGAAAAGATACACATATTTATAGACTGAAAAAACATGAAATTTCGAGATTGATCACCATAATTAACAACATCAAAGCATATTACAACACACAAACAGAAATATAGGAGTATTAATTTTAATGAAACCATACAAGAGGAGCCCCATTTATTATATACTGAAAACATCGATCATAAGAAGGCTCGCGCGCGCACACACACACACACACATAGAGACAGCGCATATATGGTGATGGTTGGAACGGCTTTAGGATTTGATAACGTGGTGGTCCATGTCTGCAGCGAGGCTCTTGACGAACTTCATGTAGTTGATGGGCTCAGGTGAGTCATCGGTTTGCTTCTCCCATATCATAGTGATCTTGCAGACTATATCACTAGGCGACTTTTGAATGAACTGAAAGATGACGTCATAGACTTTAAGCTGCTCCATAACGTGACCTTCGAGCCCTCTAAGCGTTACCGCCATATTCTCATCGTCATTCTCTCTTCTCTCCTTGAACACCTCTTGTTTCCCATCTTCATAAAATATATAATTACATATGTTCATTCGTTAAGTTAGCACCAACTCAAATGTTTAAACAGAAAAACAATTAGCACCACATATGTTTGGATGATTCAGTCATGGCCGTCTTGTATTATTTTTGGACCCTATTCAAAAAAATATTAATAATATATTTAATAATATAATAAAATAATTTTTAACGTTTATATATTTATTATATATATATTTGACATCTCTTTTAAAAATATAAATTCTAAATTTATTAGTATATCTAAAAATTTAAAGTTTTATATCATAACTTATATATTTATGTTTAAAATTTTTAAATTTTTGTAAATATTTTGACTCAGGTCATGTTCGACCGCTCCACTTACACGTGCTGTTAGACGACAATGGATTAGTTATATGAAAATGAATGTATTGTTACCGCATGTGTAGTTCCAAATCTTGATGGATCCATGAGAGTCCCATTCACCATCGTGGACGGTGACACCTTGAATGTGGTGGCCAATGGCGTCGGGAAAGAGATGGTTCTCATTCTTCCACCGCTTGTAGTGTTTCTCCGCCGATCCTTTCAAAGGAACCTCTGTCACATATGTTCCTGACGTCGCCATCTCTGATCTTTCTTTTTTGGGTATGGAGTGAAGTTTTTTTTATTTTTGTTTTTTTGGCTGATGAATGAATGATTTCCCTTGTGTTCTTCCTCATTTATATAGCGAGCGTCACGGTTAAAATCTAAATACACGGTGGTGTCTTTCATTCACAAGTAAGTGTAAATGTATTCTGCGTAAAAAAGGTTAAAAGTTGTATTGTCGCGTAATTCACGTTTACGAAGTCCTTATCATAGAATGATTTTATTTTGACAAAGCCTTATCATAGAATGATTATAATTAGGTTTGACATAATGCAATAATGCATATGCTATGACGACTATCACCGTCATTCACATCAAGAAATATATAAATCTTAAATGATTATTCACTATTTAATGCTTTATTTTAGAATTCGAACGTATGCAATATTCTTTTGGCTTTGTGTGAACTGAAACCGTCGCCAAACAGTAGAATACAAGGCTAGAATATCATAATCAAGCCATGGATAATGGATCATAATATTTTTAGTGAGGCCAGTAAACAATCCCTATCGTCTTTCCCCAAAAGAGGAAATAGGTGAATCCGACAGGAAACCTGGCTGAAACTGACATCTTCCTAAAAGATTTTTTTTTTGTTTTATTTTCTTTTGTTAACATATCTTTCAAAAAGTGTTTTGAAGACGTAAAAGCCAATAGGATTGTCTTTACAGATAATCAATAAGTTTTTTTTTAAAAAAAAAAGGATAATCAATAAGTTATCGTCACTTATTGTCTTCGTATAACAAAATCTATATTTGTATCACTTTTGGATCATTCTTACATTTATAAAAATTCATTTCAATATACTAAAAAGCCAAAAATAAAGAAAAATACAAAACATAACATGCATGTGAAAATTAAGAAAATTAGTTTTGTGATGAAATTACTTTTGGAAAATCAATTTAAAATTTGTTTAAGAGTATATGTAAACCTGATCTACCATCCACAATGACATAAATTGAGAATCAACTGAAAACACAATAATCTATTAGACTTAAAATATGTAACATACCAAATATATATCCATCTACTACAGCAGAATAGCTAGTGAATTCTCCATTCCTTCTATATTTTGAAAAGTAGCAGATCAAAACATTTAAACATTAACACCTATCTATATTTCCAGAACTTATATTCTTCTGTAAAAAAATTTCATATACTTTTCACAGTATACAGTTTATACACTTTCATTTATTTTCTAAGTCAATTAGAATATAAATTCTACTAGATTTTTAGTTAATATCTGAAATATGGCTTAGAAAATATTCTTGAAATTTTTAAATATTTTTATTTCCTTTTAATTATTTTTACCGAAAATAGACTATCTTCTTCTTCCTCAATGTTTTTTTCTCTTAATTTTTTATTTCTATTATCAATCTCAGAATAAGAAGAAATTGAGAATGTATCATCTTATGCGGTATTAATGATCAGAAAAAAATAGTTGAGAATGAACATGTGTAATCTGTTCATTTTCTTTAGCTACTCCAATTCTTAAATCACACATTAACTTTTTAAACATAATTATTCATGGTTTTTAACAGAGTCTTGCTGACAAGTCTATCGATGAGAAGGATTTACTAAAATATGACTTGTGGTGAGGATCGAGGAGACTGTGAAAGAGCTTAGGAATTATTTGTCCAAATGGGCTACACACGAACAAGGAACATATATGATAAGAGGGACATGGAGAAACGTTGTGGAAATAGTTGATTGTTTCTATGAACATGAGACTAAATTCTACGAGCCTCTGCTGTTGATGTGATGTCAACAGATAAAACCTCATTGATATTGCTTCAAAAATCTTGGTATATCGTTTTGCATAGACCAATCCTAATTGACTGATCTTCACTGCAACTTTAAACAAATGTAAAAAAAGTAAAAATGTAACAAAAATTAATACAAATTTTTTTACCTCCATGATTTTAAACAAATGTAAAAAGGTAATAAAAATTAATACATAAAAATAGTTTTTAATTAGTTTGTTTTTAGAAATTTTTATTGTATATTAGAGGATCATAATGGGATTAATGTTAATATTAGTTGTAAGTGGATAATAACCCATCAAATAATTCTAAAGAGACAATATATGAGTTTTTTTGTTTTTTATTAAGAAATTTTTCTAATTTATTTAGTACAATTAGATATGAATATTTTACTCAAAAATCCGAACTAATCAACCTAAAAATACATGTGTAGATCCATGTCCATGTTAATGCTTAAATACATATAGGGTCTTTTTATTTTGGACTTATGGGTTTCGGTTTGGATCCATATCTTATCCGAGAGTTGATCGGCATCTGAAATACTTGAAACCAAAATCTATAGATTCAAAATATGTAGTTAAATCCAAATGTCTAAGATTTTTTAAAAAAAACTGATCCAAAAATCCAACTCAAGAACGTTAATGCTCAGACCGTAGATTGTAATTATTTATGGCTGATAATAGCTAAAAAAACTATTATATATGTGCTAATATAATTTTCACTTGAATCTCCCATCATTTTCAGTTAGGATCTGTTGTTTGTTGATAGCCAAAAATACTTTTTATTGTAGTATTTATTATTATTTTAATACAAATGGTTTCCTATTTTATGATATGTAACCACAGAAATCAAATTAATATATATATATATATATATATATATATATATATATATATATATATATATATATATATATATATATATTTTTTACTGCTGTGGTGAGTAGTGAGTACCAATAAATATATATTTATCTAATATATATAATAGAAATTGAAAGTTTCCTAGTTCACAAATGAGACAGGTAGATAGACGGACACTGTCAAATAATGCAAATATTTTGTAGAAAATCAAATAAGAAACAAGGATTCTTGGCTAAACGTTTTTCACGCTTTTGCTGTCCCATCGATAGTACGCCAATCAAAGCATAACCCTAATTCTATTATTGTTTTATCTACCATAAAAGTCGTCAATGAAAACCAGGGTCAGTAGCGGGAAAATTGGCTAATAAGGCCATATTGAGAGATGATTTGTCATTTTATACCTTTGATTATATTTTTTTGTTTCAATATACCTTTATTTTTTTAAATACCAAATTAACCCTCTAATTTGTAATTGATACATAATTAACTTTATAATCTTATTATAAATTACATTGAGCAATCAAGAATCAAAGTTAAACATTTTTATAGTTTATTTATTAAGTTTATTAATAAAATAATTATAAATATTTAGTTTTTTTCACGACCAATATCATATTAAAAATAGAGAAATTCCCTTAGATAGCCCCTTTTAGTTTGTTTGTCACAAAAATAACTTTTAAGGAAGAAAATGACCAAAATGTTTTTTTAGAAGCTAAAAAAATCATTTATATGCATTTATACCCCTAGGGTTAACTAATTTGGACTTTAGGGTTTAGAGTAAAGGGGTGGGTTTGGGGTTAGGGTTTCAACTTTTTTTAAAAAAATAAAAAAAAATCAAAATTTCAAAAAAAAAAGAGTCTATTTTGGTCATTTTATTTTTTGAGGGCTATTTTTGTGACAAAAACTTAAAAAGTGTTATTTAAGAGAATTGCCCTTAAAAATACCATTTTTCTTCGTATTTTTCGACAATTACGACATACCATTACAGTGAACTGGTGAAATTTATTTGTACATTGCAGCTAACTATCGCCAACTAATCGTTATCATCATCGTCATTTTCTCTGTGCTCTGTCGGAGTTTTTTCTGTTTATGGCGTTTCACGACGATTTTAGATCAAATCCCGTCAAAAACCCTTGTTAACTCGATGAATCAAACAAAATATATTCAACGTGATTCAATGTAATTTAACATCAAAAAAAAAAAAAATTTGAATCAAATTAGTTAGGATTACTTCCTAGATTTTCTCAAGATTTAAAAATATAAAATAACTAAAATATAGAATACATACTCTAAACATGATACAACATATACGAAAGGTTATAACATAAATTGTAACCATTTAGAACATATAATAAAGGTAAGAACTGAATGTTCTATCTACGATATATGATAGAGTAAAAGATAGAACATAGGTAAACCGTTTTCTATTTTTTTCTACAAAGAAGTAGAATACCTAGAATATGTATTGTATGTTACAAATAACAACGCATGTTGGTTAGCGCTGAGACATATGTATTATGTATTAAAATAGATCATAGATAAAAGCTTAGAATATGAATGCTAAATTAAATAAAACGTTGAAGACAAGTTAGAATATGCATTGTATCCTTGTAAAAAGAATTATAATATACATTCTAACAAATCTAGATCAATACATACAAATTGTTTTTCAATTTTTTTTATTTAGATCAAATAATATAAAATATTCTCATAATTGTATTATTTTTTTCATATTTATCTGAACTTTATATAATTTTAAATAAATATTTTCATTATTATGAGGGTATTTATGTCTAAAATTGACAAATTATTGCAAAGGTATAATGGGACAAACACATTCTTATTATGGCCTATTTTTCAATTTCCCCGTCAGTAGCTAAGCGGAATAAAACATTCGCCTTAGACTCATAAAGTTTTTGAAAAAATTATGTATATAGATTTTCAAAATTTGTAAAAAAAATTTAAGCACCAAAACTATATTTTGCCGATAAGGAACAAAACAACTAAGGTTTAGTCCCCTTAAAATTAAAAGTCAAATATTTGTTTCCTCAGAATAAATAATAATAATAATTCTTTTATTGAAAATACACAGTTAAAAATATACAGTTAAATTTTTTTTAAAAATATTTAGAAGTAAAAAAAGAAGGGAACACGAAAAGACACTCTATCGTGTTCTCTGATTCTCTCTCGAACCTTAGGCGATTTCACGATCGCCTTCATCTTTCTCTGGCTTCGTCGTGTTCGTCGGAGAGCTTCAACTCATCATCACATCTCGCCATCGTCCTCCTTCAATCGTCTCTCCTCTTTGGGAACCACCGATTATATCGGTTTGTAATCTCCGCCGCTACCACCGATATGAGTTCTTCAAGCTCGAGAGTAACTTCTTCTCGGTGATAAAAGACCATTGGCTTTTAGTTGTTCTTCTTTTTCTCTTCCTACATCTCGGTTCCCGATTGAAGGTAAGGATTTGGAAATCTCCTTTATGATTTTCTTTGAATCATTTTTTGTATTTGTGCATGTAGTAGAAAAAAATTGAATTGTTTAAAAATATAAATCGATTCACTTTAATGGTTTTGAATTTTAGCTTCTGTTTGAGTTTAAAACACAAATTGATTCACTTTAAGTGTTTTTGAGTTGATTTTGAGTTCTATTTTGGCTTGCTATCGGTTTTGTATTATGTTTTGAATTCCCAATAGACTTGAAAAAGCTAACGAGATGAATTTTTTGCTTTCATGTTTTATAGGGATGACTAACTTGTTTCCAAAACGTATCCTTGAAGAAGGAGCTGAGACCAAGATGGATACGTGTGAATGTGAATCGATGATTGTTTAAATGTGAATCTTCATATTTTAAAATGACTTAAGTTGGAAGAACTAGGAAATGAAGAAGAACTTCCACGATCTTTTTACAAATCGTGAAATGTAGAAGAAGAAGACTAGATATCTTAGAGAAAAGAAATAAAACAGGGAATAAAAAAGATTTACAGAAGATTTACAGTAGAATATGGTATACGACGCTTGTAGATAAGAAGACAAATAGCATAATGTGTTTTCTACCATGGTTGATCAATCAACTTATTTTAGGACCTTAAATCTACCGGAAATGTAGAGCATGGAGGAAATGAAGATTTGATATTCTTCAACAGTAGTTGTAAATGTTTACAGTGTATTATTCATCCTACTCTTCGAAGATCACTTAATCTATGTTAGATTATGTATTCTAAAACACCGTAGATGGTAGATTTAATTTTCTACCACCTTTAGACCATTTTTGAATTTACTATTCTAACATTTTTTGAATCCAAAAATATTTTTCTTATACACACATGCTTATCTACATCAAGTTTACTATTTTCAATATTTTTTTGCTTTGTAAAAATATTGATATGAATTTTTATATATAAAAAGGTTAGTGTTTGTCAAAATGTGACAAAAGTTGATTTTATTCTAAGTGGACAATACTATAGTTTACTTGTTCCTTTTTGGCAATTTTCCCAATTTTTTAATTAAAATGTATATATATATATACTCCAGTAGAGTTGGGCATTTTATCCGATATTTGAACATGTATCGTATCCGATCTGAACCGAAGTAGCAAAATTAAATACCGAACAAATGCTGAATTAGAAAAAAAATGGATATCTGAATCTAAATGAATAATATTTGAACTCAAATGAATATCCGAAGATAATCAAACGTATATATATATACATAACCTTATAATCCTAGTTTATTTCTCTTATTTTATTTAAAATATTCATATTGATGATGCACATGGTTCAAGATCGGATAATATACATATAATTACAAAAAAAAATATGCTACTCACTTAAAATATATATCAATTTCTTATTTTATTTATTAACAAAAATTGCATTCAAAATCTCAAAAATAAAAATTAGATTAATATCTTTTTATTTTTAAAGTTTTATCATCAAACTTATTAATCATCCAACTTATTAAAATTTAAAAATTAGTTAAGTTAATATTTAAATATTAGTTACAAAAAATTTAAGCAATAAAAAACTTAAATTTTTGTTTTCAAAATTTAAATATCTAAATCGATCTGAAATAACTGAACCGAACTAATAATATCTAAACTTGATTTAATATATAAAAAATATCCAAACGAGTACTAAAACCTGAAAATGCAAAATACGAGATCCAAATCCAAACAGTTACCATAACGGCCAAGGTTTATATCCAGAGCTCGAAAACACATTCATACGCTTAGGAGCTAGAAAGATTAGATAGACATTAAAAATGGTATTGCCTTTCTGGGTCACTGGATCTTTCGGCCATAGTTATTAACATTGTAATCTATTAGGCCTTTTGTAGATATTGGGCTTTTGAAAAAATCATGGAATATATGGTAAGGCCGTCGAAAGTAAGATTACAGAAGAAGAAGAAGATGATTGCGAAACAAACGCCATTAACAAAACAAATGCTCTCCAAGCTATTACAAATAAACTCTTCAAAGCCGAAGCAGCTTAAGAAGATCCATGCCCTTGTACTAACATCCGGGTTATCCGTCAAAAACAGCCTCTTAACCCAGCTGTTAGAGAATCTTATACTCATTGGTGACATGTGTTACGCATGCAAGGTGTTCGACGAAATGCACAAGCCGAGAGTTTTTCTTTGGAACACTCTTTTCAAAGGGTACGTCAAAAGCAAGCTCCCGTTCGAAAGTGTCCTGCTTTATAAGAAAATGCGTGATCTTGATGTCCGTCCTGATGAGTTTACTTACCCTTTTGTGTTGAAGGCGATCTCTCAGCTGAGTGTTTGGCCCTGTGGCTTTGCCTTTCATGCCCATGTGGTGAAACATGGTTTTGAGACTCTTGGCATCGTTGCAACTGAGTTAGTGATGATGTACATGAAGTTTGGTGAGTTGAGGTCGGCTCAGTTCTTGTTTGAGTCTATGCAAGGCAAAGATTTAGTGGCTTGGAATGCGTTTATTGCAGTTTGTGTCCAAACGGGAAACTCGGCTGTAGCTCTTGAGTATTATTACAAAATGTGTGCGGATGCTGTTCAGTTTGATTCTTTTACAGTGGTGAGTATGCTTTCTGCTTGTGGTCAGCTAGGCTCTTTGGAGATTGGTAAAGAAATATATGATCGTACGAAGAAAGAAGGTATAGATTGTAACATAATCGTCGAAAACGCAAGGCTTGATATGTACATGAAGTGTGGTAGCACTGAAGATGCGAGAGTACTGTTTGAAGGAATGGAACAGAGGAATGTAGTTTCTTGGAGCACGATGATTGTAGGATATGCAATGAATGGAGATAGCGATGAAGCCTTGGCATTGTTCAATATGATGCAGAACGAGGGGATAAGACCGAACTACGTGACATTTCTTGGGATCCTATCTGCTTGTAGCCATGCTGGGCTAGTGGATGAAGGAAAAAGGTATTTCAATATCATGGTTAGATCGAATGATAAGAATCTTGAGCCGAGAAAAGAGCATTATGCATGTATGGTTGATCTATTAGGACGCTCTGGTCTTCTAGAGGAGGCTTATGAATTTATCAAAAATATGCCACTGGAACCTGATGCCGGTATCTGGGGAGCCTTGTTGGGTGCTTGTGTGGTTCATCGTGATGTGAAATTGGGCCAGAAAGTAGCAGACCTACTTGTAGAAACAGCTCCAGACATTGGTGCCTACCAAGTACTGCTGTCTAATATATATGCAGCTGCTGGTAAATGGGATTGTGTTGACAGAGTAAGGAGTAAAATGAGAAAGCTCGGCACTAAGAAGGTTACTGCGTATAGCTCAGTTGAATTTGATGGGAAGCTCCATTATTTTAATAGAGGAGATAAATCACATCCGCAAACAAAGGTGATATATGAGAAGCTGGAGGAGATCTTGATGAAGATAAGGAACATGGGGTATGTTCCCCAGACTGGTTCAGTGTTCCATGATGTGGAAACAGAGGAAAAAGAATCTTCTCTCAGTCATCACAGTGAGAAGCTAGCGATTGCATTTGGACTCATCAATGGGAGAGGGGAAGATCCTATAAGGGTTATGAAGAACTTGAGAACCTGTGAAGATTGCCACGTTTTCGCCAAGTTTGTGTCCAGGCTTACTTCGAGAGATATCATCATGAGAGACAAGAACAGGTTTCACCACTTCAGGAATGGTGTTTGCTCTTGCAGAGAGTTCTGGTGACTTCACTTATTCATATGTTCTGATTGATAAAATAGATATGATGAGATATCATCGACAGATTTTGAATAGATAAAAAAGACCAGTTGATAACAAAACCATGTTCTTGATCCACAAAACTTGGATATGGCAACAGATCGTGAAGCTTTGGTTTCATCCTTATGTCAGATGCCTGAACTGAAACAGAGAGACTCTATTGAATAAGGTAGACAAAAGCTACGTCAGTTTGTACATTAGTCTCATTATTGCTTACTTGATCTTTAATACTAGATCATTATTATGTAGGACATTTTTTTGCCTGCATCACTTTTTGAAAATTAATTGGTTTTGGTATCTTTCTTAAGAAATGTCATTCATTTCTACAGGTCTAGCTGTATTGTTTTTCTCTGGTGAAGTAAAATATAGCTGAAATTAAACTACCTTGATACCTTTTTGCAGGAGTTTAATAAGGGTCAAATTTGTGAAACTAGAAATCAGTGTTCATGTCAGTCAATTAGATTTAAAAAAACTGAGTTTGCCTCTGTTTATGGTATTCTCTGAGAAGTTGAAAAATCATGGACATGAAAGGAAGCAGGAAAGACAAAAAGCTCTCTCTCTCTTGTGAAAGACAGAACAAGAAGACATGAGAATGAAAAGAGAGATGGAGACAAAGCAGAGAACAGAGGTTATCACTTGTGGTCAAGACATGTGAACAACTAGGTTTATTTTTCAGTTTAGTAAAACTGTAAAACTAAGGTAAATTCCTCCACTAAAGCTACTTGCTTTAATTAGTAAAGAACACCATATCGATACACATTGTATCCCCGGAGACAACGGCTATTAATACTGAATGTACACTGCACCATCTCCAAGCAGAATGGCAGAATCAAAAATTTTAATTGCAAATTTAAAATGTATGCAGAGAGAACAATTAAAGCATTGGAGGTGAGATAAAAAGATTATACTAGATCTGAGTAGTACAGATATGAGAAGGTTCTCCCAGGAATCAAGGGTCAAGATCATTTGATAAGACCCATAAGATAAAAAGAAAAACTACAATTTTAAAAATATAGAACACAGAGATCTAATTCAATAAAATAAATTAATATCTTTCCTTCTTTTTTTCTCTCCTCCTTCTACTTCTTCTCTTTCTCACTATCCAAAAGAAGTCCAGACAAATCTTTTTGTTACTTAGACTTCACTCAAAGAAAGAAAGAGTTTTATCTTTTGGGTTTATCCTCTATTACTACTCAATGTTATCACCTTTTTCTTCTTAAAAGAACTATTATTATAGTTAGTCTTAAACCCATTTTTTCTCATCTGTTTCTTGAATCCAAACCTGCTCTGCACTACCAAACCCCGACAAAAAGGAAAGTAACTTGTTTCAAAAGAAAACAGAAACACACTCAAATATTTTCACTTACCTGATGGGCTTCTCAGAAAACTCATAAAAACCTTTCTCATTCATATCAAACTGCCATGGAAGATTTTGTAGGGAAAGAACGTGACAAAAGAAGAAAAAGAAGAAGACGAGCAGCCGCCTCCACCATGTTCTTGTGGGGAATCTTGTTCTTCTCTCAGTTTTGTTTGTCTTCATCAGCTATTTCTCCTGATCAGCATTATCATCAACCCTTCCCTTCACCTAGGAAGGTTGGTCGTTTCCACAAAACGGCTTCGTTTCAACCCCCCAGAGCCTCTGTGTCGTTCATGAGTCCACGTCGAGAAGAAGAAAACATAGATGATGTTTATAATGACGACAAGAGATTAGTTCACACAGGTCCTAACCCTCTCCACAACTAAAAACTAGTTAGTATCACGTGTTCTGGTTTCTTTTTGAGAAATCACCTGTATCTGCTTTGAGTGTCTCGTTACTTCGGTGGAGTTTTTACAATGTAATTTTTTTTGTTGTCACTATGAGATATAGATCATTATTGTTAGCCTTCTTGTCCCTTAGACTAAGAAGTAATGATCTTATGTTCTCTTTGTTGTATCTTTTTACTTCAGTGGTAACCGACCTTCAAGATCGATCCAAGAATAATTGAAAATAGTTTTTCTTAAATTAATATATTTAGTTAAATCAGTATGTTTAGAAGTACCATGTTCTAAGAAAGTAAACAGTCGTTTGAAGATTCGGATGCATGGATTTCTTCGAAGATCATGTTCTTTTGCAGAAAAGAAGGTTGTCTTTTTGTGATAAGTGATTAGTTAATACTATATGGATGTATTTTATTGTTTTCTAGAACTTGATGTTAGATGTGTTCAAAGATTCCAAACTCTTAAACTATATAGTAGTACTAATAAAGTTGATATAAATCGTATAGTTAAACGTCCATTTTTAAATTTATAAAAGAACATGGAAGCTGTTGACTGCTTCTTAGCTCTTGAAAAAGGGAGAGCTAAAGATTTGAAATTTGGTGAAACTCATGCATAATAATTCTCTAATAGGAGTAACTATTTAATCATTAAGAGATGAACCCATTTTTTGGATTTTATTTTTCATATATAATAAAAGTGAGAATATAATAGGCTGCAACTACAAAAATACTACATATTTTTAAGTGATGCATTAAGGCTTCGAATGTTGACGTACTGCACCGTCTAGTATTACGTCAATAGTAATAAAAATCTCTACATATTTTCATATATTACTGTAATTGTTTTTCAGTTCTCCCGCATATTACCATTTGTAGTCGATACAGAACTACACATCAAAATTTAATATTTTTGGAATTGATAATTACTCCTATTATTTAGTAGTATATCAGTAGGCCATTGATGTTAGCTTTAATGGTTTTTATATCATTTGTTTGTGTTTGAACTTTGAACTTATCGTGTGCTCAAAAAAGTTTGAACTTAATGCATACGACTCTCGATGGTGATGCCTGCCTGTCCCCAGTGACCTCTATAGAGTACTTTCTTACATTTATATACTTACAAAACACATTTAATGCGCATATGAATAACAGTACTACTAATTCTCTTACGGATTAATGATTCTCTTTCGCTAAGTAGACTTAAATGCAGAATTTCAAATCAACCACATTAAAATCACAAATTGCTGAGGCAAAATAATCAATTGTTGACCAAAAACTTACAACTTTAATTTTCCTTTAGAATAAAGAAAACCAATAATTTAAAATAAGCCACATCTAAATTGCAAAAGAAATAAAATAATGATTTTTTTATAGTCTGCCTTTACTTTGTATACAAATAAAATTACTTTATTTAGGTCATTTAGTTAAAGAGGAATATCCTTAGAGAGAGTTGTTGCATGTGGAATGAATGTTTTTGCACAGTGGGAGCCATAAATGGAGAGATTTAAGGAGCTATAGTGATCATTCAACTACCTCATTCCCTCTCCATATTTTAATTTTCGCATTCCATTTCTACTGATTTATTGAATTCTCTGGAAACCCAGCTTTTCAAAAAAAAGTTTGTTTTTAATTTGTGTATATTCTTGGTTTAACTTCACTAGACTCTCTCAACTATTCAAACCCATACTCAAATCCACTAAACTTTCATTCTCATCATTAAACCCCCAAATCTTTCAAACTTCATTACGACACCACATATATTATTTATTTCTGATTAATTCCACAAAAGTTATTTAATATTCCATCTGTTTAATAAAGAGTGTTATTTTAAGAATTTATTTTTATTTTATAAAAAAATGTTTTTTTGTATTTCTAATGCAAATTTTTAAATAAAAATTCAGTTTATCCTTATATTTTAATGCATTAATTAGAAAGAGAAATTTATTTAGTATGTGAACAAAAGATAAAATAAAGTTTTTAAATGATATTTTAATATGTTTGCAAAGCTTCCAAGTGACACTTATTATAAAACAGATGGAGTATCATTTAATTGATTAAAAACTTTAACAAATCATGTTTGATGACTGGTACAAACATACCGAACTTTAAAAGAAGAAAAAAAAGAACAAGTAAAAATTCTTTTTGTTGGTTGACAAAAGAAAAAAAAATGTTTCTGTTCATGATTTTAATTCTGAAGCTATATACTTTATTAAGGAGACCCATTATTGGTGTAACCAAAAATCAATGTAAACAGCTAAAGAAGTCCAAGTTTACATTAATATAATGTCCAATTTCAATAGTTTCGTCTTCAAATTCCATTTTCTGGAAAAAAGCTCTATGATATATGGAGACAAAGTGATCATATATGAGATTTTTTGTTAACCTAAAATTTACTAATTCTGATTCAAAAGCTACGAACATGATGCAGTGGAGTATAAAACAATTATTATGTGTTCGTGTAAAGAGGAAAGAGTTGAACGAAGATATGGATTGTCTAAGGAGAGAAAGAGAAAAAAGCTTTTGATTGTTAGATAGATCCATCTATGTAGTATTTACTTTTTTTTTTTTTTTTTTTGAGAAATTCCTTTAGATAGCCCTTTTTAGTTTGTTGTTCACAAAAATAGTTCTTAAGAAAGAAAACGATTAAAATAGATTTTTTTAGAAGTTAAAATTTTTATTTATATGCATTTATACCCCTAGGGTTAACTAATTTAGATTTTAGGGTTTAGAGTTAATGAGTGAGTTTGGGGATATGTTTCAAATTTCAAAAAAAAAAAAAAAAAAATTGAAAATTTCTAAAAAAAAATTATTTTGAGCATTTTATTTTTCTATTGCTATTTTATGACAAAAATTTAAAATGAACTATTTAAGAGAATTGACTTTCTTATTGCTTTAGAGATTTTAGTCTCCAAACATCACATCGTCGTCTCTCAATTTCAAAAAATATAACGTTGCTTTCTATGTCACTCTCTTACCTCGTCTCTCACTCTTACGAATAAAAACCTAGAATCTCCGTTCTCTTCTTACTCCACTTAAATCATGAATCTTAATTAGGGCTGGGCATTTTATCCGTTAAATTTGATTCGATTCGTTATTCGTTTCGATTCGATCCGAAAATTCCGAATATCCGTAAACTTTCGAAGCAAAGCAAATACTAAAAATCGATATCCGTTAAAATCGAAGCAAATCACAAATATTAAAATTTTAGGAAACAAATATCCGCTCCGATCCGACAATATATAAATACATGTATATCTTGATTATATTTAAAATTTTAAATGTATAAAATTATATAATTATTATTCTAACATATAATTTGACAAATTTTATTTATATTATTACTTATATAAAAGTATTACATAAAAAAACTAACATAGTATAACTTTTGTCTTAAGTTTTGTGCTATTATGATTATTAACTAAGTTTAAAAAACTTACAAAATATGTAGATTCACTACTTCTTTTAATTTTTATTTTATATATTATGCTAAAGAAATACTTTACAAAACAAATTTGTATCAAATTTTTAAGATTATTTGTATAAATCAACACGGATGAGATATCCGTAAGTATTCGTAAATATCCGCAAATATCTATTTATTTTCCGGATATCCGTTTTTCAGGATATCCGTATTTTTCCGAAGCAAAACAAATCGAAAAATTAAATATCCGTAACATACGAAGCAAATCACAAATACCTTCAAAAATCCGGATATCTGATCCGTGCCCAGCCCTAATCTTAATTCCCAAATCATTTTAGATTTTAGATTGTGGTTTCTTTTCACAATTTTGTTTTTTAGTTCATTTTGGTTTATATTGATTAGGAAAACATGATTTGTTGAAAGTATTTAGTAATTAAATGTCATTAAGTTGATTAGGTGGTTTAGGGTATCTCCATCTCCATTTCATAATTTACTACAAAGATGGATTAAAAAATAGAATAAGAGCAAAAAATAAAAAATTATTCTATTTTTGGAATATTTTTTTATTATTTGTTCATACTTTATTTCCTATTCTATTTTTGAAGTAAATTATAAAGTATGAATGGAGATCATCTTAGTGGATCTAGTGATGAGAATGAAAGTTTGGAGAGTTTCAGTGTGGATTTGAATAGCTGGGGGAGTTAAGTAAAGTCATCCCAACATTTTTCATTTTTTCATTTATCTGGGATATGGCTGGGAAAATAATTAGTCATGGGGATATTTGTAGGTTCGGTCAAATTTAAAGCCCACTTTAGGTGGAGAAGAGATGGGCTCAACCCACGCGCGTTTATTGGGCTCAACTGTTGATTTTGCTGAAAAAACGGCTAAAAGCGCGAGTATTGCGCGTGGGATTGACCTAAACTGCTCTCAGTTCGTAAGCGGTGCTTTTCTTTATAAAAAAAAAAATTCTTTGTACGAGTTGCCAAATTTAACTTGGTAAAACAAGTAATTCGGTGACTCATTTTTAATCAGTCACTAATGAATTTGGTGTAATTATTTAAATTTCCGCGCCCTAATTAATTGTATTCTGAATCATGTTTACTCTGTCATATTAGCTTTTGCAGGTTATTATACAAGTCGTATCTATTTATCAGCAAAATTCATTAAGTGTAAATGTATATATCTTCTTTACTCTCTGACTCTCTCTAAATATGTTCACAGATATTTTGGTTTATCTATAAAAAGGGAAAGTATGATATTGACAGGACGATCATCGTTATCAGCTCATCACCGGATCATCGGCAGAACTCGGTGATCGGATAAATAACTTGCCAAAACTAATGTGTGACCAATATGGACAATAGATTTAATTCAAGTTTTAATTTATTGTTTGTTGAGAAATGAGTATATTGATGTTTAGTTGGATTGAGTAGACATAGAGGACTCAGAGGAGAATGAAAGACCAAGACCTGTAGTAAATGCGACGAGGTTTTTATATTTTAAGGGGGTTTTAAAAGGATTATAGCTAGGGTTTTGAAGATCATAGTTATTACTATTATCCGAATGTGAAGTCGGACCATGTTGGCGGTTGGGTCTGGAGCTCAAATTATATATAAGTCTGAAAGTGAAAGCTTTCGATGATCCACTAATTGTCATTGTTCACATGCATTCTTCTTCAATTCTTCCTCTGCAACTTAAAATGGGACGGTGTGAGAGAGATACTCCATGCTGACGTTGCAATGTGTTTAGAATCACTTCACATTTTTCAGTGAATTTATAGCATATGTGCGGGTTTATTAACAGAAAAAGTGTGTCGCAGTGAGGAAGTCTAATAATAACCTAACAAAACTGAGTTTTGATGGAGTGAAGACGAAACAATCTTTAATGTTTTGCCCATTTCTACTCTCTTTTTAAAATGAACTGGAAAGGTGTTAGCTTATGTCTATAGTTATTAATTCTTAATATTGAGATAATAATCTCTACCAGAAATAGAAGATTGACCCATCTTTTGCCATTTTAATAACATTAATAACTATGACCCAGGCTTCCTAAAGACAACTAGCTACAACAAAGCATTTATAACTTTGACCATAACTCTTTAACTCACTCTATATTGGTTCTTTCTGCACCTAAAAAGACCAGTCCCACGTTTGATTTTGCTGGTGCAGTTACGACAGGACAGAGATAGTTTTGTCCCATTTCTCAAATTAACATGTCAAACATCTTGACAGTTTAAAAAAAACTGTATACAATGGACACTAATTTCTTAACTTTTCTTCCACCTCTGTTTATGATTTCCTAGATACTTCTTATGACTTTCTCAATGTTTAATTACTGTGAACTCAAATCTATAATCACACACAAAAATAAAGTAATCTCTGTCACACTTTACTGAACTTTATCTAAAGAAAGAACTACAGCGACCAAGCAGAAACAAACTGGGAGTAAAAGAAAGAATCAAATCAATATTGGGAATTTATTTCCTAAACAAGGTTCACCTCGCAAGAATCGTAAGAATATGATGGAAACAATTAAAACCCTGTGACAAAAGAATTTCAATAAACCCCAAAAAAGGACACGATGGTCTCTCTAACCAAACCAATGTACAAAACTTTCGAGGCAGCTTCTTCTCTCCTGCCCGTCTCTACATATCTCCTAACGCCAAAGACTCTACCGTCTGCGTTTACACGATGTACAGAACGCAAACGCCTAAAATCACAAAACACCAAAAAAAACACAATAACCAAACGCTGTCCTAATCTTCGCCCAGCAGCAGCAGTCAGGGATTGAACTAAACCTTCATTTTCTCTCCTGTTAGTTTCATCAGCTTTTCAATGTGTCAAAACGTATCAAACAATGTTGTGGCTGTTACTCCTTGGCCACCCTTTTCCGGAGATAAATAGACGATTTTGCAGCCCCTCCAGCTGCTTTTCCCTAAAACTATGGGCAGGCCAAGTCCCAAGTCCACTCTGATTAGAAAGAATTAGAGTTACAAGGAATGAACACCACTCTGCCGGCAATTATATGAATGTGTGTTTTCAGGACGCAGAAGGTGGCCTAGTATCTGGGGTCGTTGTTTTGTTCCTACGAGACATGCAGTCAGGGCAAGGGAATGTGTAAATGGACTCATTAGGTCTTTTTAGCTCAAACCCCTTTGAGTCACTATGAGACCTCATGTTTAGCATCTGACGTTTAAAACTCCGCCATCTGCCAGGAGAAAACACAACAAAACAGCGTTTCAGTGTTAAGGGATAATAATGCGACAGAGTTTAACGTTTGCAGATGAAAGCAAACGCAGAATGCTCAGAAGAATTTAAGACCAACACTGGTTTAGTGAATGAAAAAAAAAAAAATGCAAATATCATTTATCTGGAGGTTTGAAACGTGGAGCTTGAAGGAGTAGAAGTGGTAAAGTACCCAATGTTTGGATTGTCAAAGATGATTGCTAACTTTCGCTTGTCCGGTCTAATAGTTTTGGAATGTCCTCCGAACAAATATCTCCGATGACCCATGAGAAAGTGAGGAAAGTTTCCACCTTGTGTGGTCACAAATACCTCACTGTGGAGACAGACCGTGTAATCTATTGCAGCCATTCTGGAAGAGAAGTTCTAAACAGAGAGTTCATGTCAGATAAAAAATTGACCACGCAACTAATACTTTGGAACAAACAGCGGGAAAAAAAGGCAGACCTTATATGGAGCAAGTTCCTCCTCTGAAGCAAGCATCTCCTTAGTTTGTAAATTCGGGAACATCTCTAGTAGTGGGGCCATTGTTCTATTCGCATTATATATCTGACCAGATGCAAGGTAAATGTATGTGCTTTTGTTGAAACCCATTCCCCTAAGCATTAAACCCACCTGAACGGTTTACAAGGAAAGTATAAACCAAACAGGACAACTAACACTAGTGCTCAGTGCTCAACCAACAAAACAAGTCACACTATTGTTCAAAAGGATTTGTGGAGCTACTCTGATGAATGATTAACATTTGAAGATCCGAGAATGTTGGTAGATAGTAGGAGCAGTGTCCAGAAACAAACGAATTGATGAGTACCTCTAAAGGAGTTAACGGGCATTTCCCATTTTGCCTGATAGCACCAGGTCGAATAACACGGCCTGGTTTTGTGAACTTTCCTTTCCATCCTCGTTCTCTTGCTGCAATCATGTCTTGTTTTTCTTGGTTGCCACCATCAAATACACAACAGGAGAAAGCTACCATGTCCTGTAACATGTATAAATAGCTTATTAGATCTCTCACCTCAGACAAAAAGCTCGTTCAAAATTTTTATAGTCATGATAAAGACCAGCTGGGGATTCTTGAGAAGTCTCTCCTTTACATGGAACAAACCTCTTCAAAGCGCAGATGTACAGATACGTACTTTGCTCCGTGGTTTGCACTCTGCTCCTTCATTCTCTTCACCAATGTTTCTCCTAGGGTTAGTATGGGTTCTGAAAACCTCAAGGCTTCGTAATTCGCCAAACATCTAAGTCTCTGTACAGCTTTAGGAGCATCAAACGAAAGCCTATTTGCAAATGGGGATATTCGTATAACCCTGTGCCATGTAAAGACAACAAATCTTCAATCAAAAGTGCTTTACAGACCCAAAACATCTGTTCCGCTAAAAGTAAGGTGGTTTACTGTCCTGATAAGACAATGTGAAAACGATCTAAAGAACAAACTGTAACTTACTTCTCCTCAAGTAGCTTCGGCAAGATCGAGTCCCGATAGTATTGAATAGGTGACCAAGCTTTGACTCTGAAGTTGTAGACATTTGTCATGTTATAGTCAAATCGCTCCATTATATATTCAGGAATTGTGTCAACAACCCGCACATCATTTGATAAGGTACTGACAAAGAACTCTTCATCGTAGATATCCCCAAATTTACTGAAAGAAAACCCCTCTATTAGAAATCAGTCTTACAAAAGATTGGTTTTGCTTGAACAAACAACGTCAAGACAAGATTTAGCATTCTATAAGACCTTGGATCTCTCCATATGCTGTGATAGTGAAAGTTAGGAATCACTAGAGTTGCATTAAGATAACCTGCGACAGCAACCGCATTGCATATCTGAGAATAACATGATAGAGAAAAAAGTCAACAACTTTGACATACACGATTGCTAGAGATGATTGAGCGAAATGCATAAATTTGATATGTCAAGAAAAGATCAACAAACCTACCGATGTCCGCTGCTGATTCAATCCCCCGTTTGCCTCCACATATATGTAACCGTTTGAGTCCGGCAACGCTACAATTGTAAAATAAAAATCAGATTATGATCCAATGAACAGGCTAACTCTAACAAGAAATGTTTCAGAAACGCTACAATTTACTGCAAACGAGAAGCACTATGAAGAAACTACAAAAGAAACAATGAAGTATCTACCTCCAGTGGAGTTGTTCACGTACGGCTTCCACTCCACACCTTTATAGGAATGTTTCCAAATGGTTGATATCTGAGATGAAAACAACAATAACACTGATGATATACATGGAAAAGATTAGCTTTTGGCTAACCAATCAAACCTAAAACTCTCAATGCAGTAGTGAAACCATATAACACGCTGGCAAACCCTAAGTTTCCTAATCTAATCTAACAGTAGCTTCAAGGGTAAGAGGCACGAACCCTAGAACTAAATGGTAAACCTTTGTTCAAAGGATGTGCCTTTTAAGTACCCAAAAGTGAAAGGAACTAACCGCATCAGCCGTGGAGTTATCAGCGTCCATCTCAGGGCGGAGCTTGGCGTAAAGCTGGGGGCTTTTGTAGACGGATCCAGGCGGAGACCGATGCCTTATGATTGGACCAACGTCGAACGAAACGGTGCCCATGTAAAGCAGCATACACGAGATGTAGATTAGAGGAGCGAATAGGAAAATCCCCTGACGCCGGAGAAGAACCGATACGATGAGCCACGAGAGGCGATGAGCGACGGTCCGATTTGGCTGAACGGTGGGAAATCGACCTGAGGCTTTTGACCGTCGGTAACGAGGAGAACGGCGAGGAGACGCCGGAGGAGAGGGCGTAGTGTGGCCGCTTCCCGGCAGACGATTTTTCGCGAGCATTTGAGATATATCGATAGATCTCAATCCTAATTTTCTTCAGAACGTTACATAATAAGTCCACTAGCAGCTGCGGCGGCGGCGATAAGGTCGCGAATCGTAGAGATAAGGAGAATATATGTCCCTCACGGCGGAGGCTGCGGCGAAGCACGGTTGAGAAATTTGAACTAAATCGCCGGAAGAGAGAGAGGAGGAGGAGAGAGTGTCTCTGTGGACCTTTTTTTCTTCTCTTTTACGGTGGAGGCTTGATCACATGCACCCTTTCCTCTCTCTCTCTTTTTATTTTGCCCTTAGATTTCAAATTTTATTATGGGCAATTCTGTTAAATAGCCCTTTTTAAGTTTTTGTCACAAAAATAGTCCTAAAAAAATAAAATGACCAAAATAGACTTTTTTTTTTTGAAATTTTAATTTTTTTTAATTTTTTTTTTGAAATTTGAAACCCTAACCCCAAACCCACCCCTTTACTCTAAACCCTAAAGTCCAAATTAGTTAACCCTAGGGGTATAAATGCATATAAATGAATTTTTTAGCTTCTAAAAAAAACATTTTGGTCATTTTCTTCCTTAAAAGCTATTTTTGTGACAAACAACCTAAAAGTGGCTATCTAAGGGAATTTCTCTTTTATTATTATAAGCATTTTTCTTTAATTGGAAATTTTATTAGCTTTAGTTCCATTATTTAATATTCTAAGAAGTATTTTATTGGACAATTCTCTTAAATAGCATTTTTAAGTTTTTGTCACAAAAATAGCTCTCAAAAAATAAAATGACCAAAATAGACTTTTTTTTTTTTAATTTTGATTTTTTTTTATTTTTTTTTTTGAAATTTGAAACCCTAACCCCAAACTCACCCCTTAACTCTAAACCCTAAAGTCCAAATTAGTTAACCCTTGGGAGATAAATGCATATAAATGAATTTTTTAGCTTCAAAAAAAAACATTTTGGTCATTTTCCTCCTTAAAAACTATTTTTGAGACAAACAAACTAAAAAAGGCTATCTAAGGGAATTACTCTATTTTATTTTAGAAAAATTCCCTTAGATAGTTCATTTTAGTTTGTTTGTCACAAAAATAGTTTTTAAAGAAGAAAATAACCAAAATGTTTTTTTAGAAGCTAAAAAATTCATTTATATGCATTTATACCCCTAGGGTTAACTAATTTAGACTTTAGAGTTTAGAGTTAAGGGGTAGGTTTGAGTTATGGTTTCAAATTTCAAAAAAAAAAATATAGAAAATCAAAATTTCAAAAAAAAAGTTTATTTTAGTTATTTTATTTTTTGAGAACTATTTTTGTGACAAAAACTTAAAAATAGCTATTTAAGAGGATTGCCCTTTATTTTATTTTAGTACTAAGGTAAATTTATTCAGTTTTTAGGATGTTGTTAGTTGTGTGTCCTTGTTCTACTTTTGATTATTCGCATAAGATATGAAAAAACATCCAACCAGAAATCTGTTCTTGTCATGTTTTTGATTATGGAAAATATATAATAAAATTTATCTAAATCATATTTTCGTATATCTATTGTGCATATTGTTGATACAGATAACGCTTTGTCGATATTCCCTTTCAAGAAAAAAATAAAATTACGATTATCCAGAATAATTTGAACAGTGTTTTTGTTTTTGTCAACCATATCTTTGTATATGTTCGGATGAAATTATCAATGTTGTATACGGTTAAAGCCAAATAAATTTTAGATGTATTTACAGATATATAATATATTGTTTTTAGTCGACAAAGACATAACAGAAAATAGTTATATCAAGACATCAGTAGTAGTAGTATAATTATTTTCAAAAAAAAAAAAAGACATCAGTAGTATAATGACACGATAGTAAAAAGTATTTAATTCAAAAACAAAAACAATTCAGATGACAAAGCCAACACGTCAAGCAATGTTGATTCCATACTCTGTTTGAGCTAATCTTTCGTCCCTAAACGGCACGTGCTCTGCTAAGGGAATTAGGATCCATAAGCCCATCTTTTTAACTCATGTTTTTATAGGATTTCTTGCACTATTCGTAGATCCCACTAATATGTAATGAGCAGAAATCTCACTCACCGGTCTAAACGACGAGAAAACACTCAAACGTGAGAGCAAGGGATCACCCAACGAATAGACGCACTAATATGTGACATTTATAAACAATGAAAGAAAAGGTTAAAATTCTAAAATAAAAATCATATTTTACATTGTTTGCGAGTCCCACTGATACATGTCAATCTGCAATTTAAAAAAAAAAGTTTTAGGAACAATAATATTATAATTTTAAAAAGCATGATTGCTTCTTAATACATCACAGAAGTTCCATTTATTTTAGTCAACAAAACTTTTAAATGCTACCTAATAAAATAGTTGACTTGTGAGTTGATGTAGATTGGATGACATAATCCCCACATAATTATACAAATAATATATTAAAATACGTTGTAATTTGAATACGTTTGGACCTAAAATGTGATTTTCTGTATAACAGTACGAGGAAAGTTGTGTAATTGTACCAAAAAAAATTATCTAGTGGAATATTATTTAACAAGTAATAATTACAAAATAGTTAGCATTGTTTAATTAATAACGTGAGTTTGCACGGAATTAACCTGTGGCTGTGTTTGCATGTGCAACCGAGATGGAGAGAGGGAGTGGTTGGCAACAGCAAGAATTATTTATATATACAGAATATATGAGAAGATTCCAAATTTAGTAAAATACTAGATGCCATTTTCTAATGTTTTGATGAGACCTTAAAATTGAGAAATATGTCATGACACGTCAATAACTTAACCACAAGCTCGATTGTATAAGGTATAATATATAGATCCAAAGAATATGTATGTTCGAAATCATCTGAATATTTTCCAAAACTCTAGATAGATAATCTGTCTTGATATTTCAATCATGTAATTGATGACCACAAGAACGATTAGACAATAGATTAAGACAAGTTATAAAGCAAGAATTCAAGGAGACAATGATACGAAGTAAATTATCAGATGGTACCTACAAGATGCAACTACAATATGAATAATTAACTTTTAAATTTGGTTGAAATAAAGCATAAATTATATAGTAAACCAAAAACACTCATTTTCTTAATTGATAAGCTATTTTCATCGTAAATTTTTGTTGATCATATAAATTTTAGGTCTATCGTTAGTAAATAGTTATAGTTGACTAACCGTCAACCTAAAATAACTTTTAAAGTTGATGTGTTTTTGGCACAAATATAAATTAATATTTTTTAAAAATATTAAATTTTAAAAATTGAAAATATATTTTCGGATCTATAATTTGGATCCGTCTGTGGCATGATTACAAAACCATTTCCAGTAAAAGTGAGCCCTTAAGATATTTAGCTTCGATAATAATTTTCCCTTCCAAATTTGGAACCCTCACTGAAAAGGGGGGGACACTTTTTAAACCCTAACCCAGCAACAAAATTGAGGCTCATATCATCATATGGCTGGGCTTGGAAGCACATCGATGGGTTGAATATGAGAGTCACAATTCAAGCTCAATAGTTGGTCATGGCTCGGTCTCGAATAGGTAAAAGAGATCCCGAGATCTTTGCAAATCAAGTGAGAAAGTGGAGGATGAGATATCAAAAATAACGATCGAGGAGAAATGTATATAAGGAGCATGAAGACGAGAAGAGGAGGACATCCACTCCTGCATACACACACATAGAGAATCGAGCTCTCCCATACACATCAACTCATTTCGTTAAACCGTTTTATAGTCTTAGTTTCAACCTTGTTTCGATTATTGATCTTGTATCTCTATTATCAATCAATACAATTCTATTTTTCTAAACTTAAATTTGATTAAAACATTGTTGTTTTAAGAATCTTTGTGCCCTAAAGTTTTCTACATAAACCACAAATACTAACACTCAAATACATAGTGTAGATTTTAGGATCCACATCGACGAAACTGACAAACATTCACGCATTCTTGCTAAAGATATCCCTTTCGCGATCAAGATCAAGATCAGTCGAGTCCTTGAGTCTTCCTATGGATTCGAGGTTGAAAAGGTGAATACACTAAAACATGGATGTGAAGAAGATGAAGTGTGCTGGGTTGTTGATAGCGCTAGCTTTGTTGAGGAGGAAGATTATAAGAAGATCACTGGCTTGATCAGATGGAGAAGCGGTAAAGGTGTCCCCTGTGGTGAAAGTTGACATTGCCTGCGAAAGCTACTGCTACGGCTTGTGCTAATCCAATTAGTGTTTATGACCACACATTGTTATCTTGAGTCTGTGTTTCTTTTATCTATCACATTATGGATTATGGATTTGCTTCGGTCTGCAATTAAATTCTTAAATCTTATATATGTTGCTTGATGGTTCTCTCAAAAAGAGATGCGTGAATCTAAAGCTTTGAGAGTTTATGTTGCATTGGAATATAAATTCTTAAATCTTGTTTCAATTCTTAAATAAGTTCTTTAATGATAACTTTAGGAAGGATTTTGAATTAAACAGTCTTTGACGATAATGTTAGGGTGGAGCTTGAGTCGTGCAAGTTCAATTTTTTTTAAAAAAATTGGGTTTAATTGGTTTAACTGCTTAAATTACTTGGTTCACTATAAACCAGTTAAAATCATGGTATGTGGGTAGTTAAATTTGATCTATCAATGGGAGAAATAAGTTTGCAATTTTAAATTCATGGAGAAATTAAGTTTATAATTTTAATTTTGGGGAGGTTTAACTTGAGTTCATAATTAAGTCGGAATTTGATGTTATATGATAGTTTTTCTGGAGAAATAACACATTAAAGTTTTTACTTTTTACTGTACGTATACTTCTGTACTCTAAAAGTTTTCTTGTTTGTCTTCTCACACCCGTTATTACATTATAGATTATGTGAATAATGTGTTTCATAATGGTAACAAAAATGGAAAGTTTTTTTAAAAACCAATAAAAAGTTCAAGTTCAAGTAGGAGGTTAGTGAAGTTAACTAGTGAATGGTGATAGTTCAAGAAGGGATAATTATGGTTTCCGAAGCTGAACCATTTCCATCACATGGATGCCATGATATGTACATATACAGAACCCATGCTTGATTATTGAAAAAACTTGAGTTTAAACTCAAATTAGGATAAGATTCGCACCTTGCATGGGGTGAGTTAGTATGATAAATATTTAGAACATATAGTATTGAAAAAAGTAAATTTTTTATCTGACTGACTTTAAGTTTTGACACATATACAATTATGTTTTTTAAGTTACTATAAAATAAACAGTCGATGGGCCAAACTATTTTTTAATAAAAATTTGGGCTAAAACGATGAAAAATTGCTGATGAGCCTAAGCATTCGAGCCTTAAAAGTAATTTTCATTGTGCTCCTTTTCTTTGTAGTTTGGTTCCACCAACGATTTGGTTATTTTTCATAAAATCGATTGAAAAGGAGATTAAATTATGAGATTCAATTCAACATGAGTTTCAATCGAGTTTGGAATTGATGTCGATGTCTATCTCAAACATGAGATTCAATTCCAAATCAATGGCAATACGTACAGTTCAATCAACGAATACTTAGTCGAGATTGTATGAATATAGTTCATTCAGTTTCGCCCCGAAAAAAACGATTTCACCTTTGCTTCTCTCTCGTCAACATAAACTAGATCTGGTTATTACCTCCGGCAAGGTGGCGCGTGCGCGCGCGTGCCGACGTCGGAGGGTTTCCCTCCTCCCTTAATCGCTTGTTTTACCTTTGCTTCTCTGATGCTCTCTTCACTCTCTTTGTCTTGTCCGTTACTCTGCCTCTGGAAGCTTGCTGGTGACGCCTTCGCTGCAGAGAAGCTCCGGCTTCGGCGTAGCTTAGCTGGGTGGTGGAGTCGCGACACGGGGTTGGTAAGTTCGTGTCTGGTGGAGTCGGCTCTTAGGGTTTTGCAGGGAGTCCCTTCTGCTCTCTGGAAGAACGGCAGCGCGTAGAGGAGGAAGAGTGGCTCACCGTTCTGTTTTGAACAGTAGGCTTCGGTCTTGGTTTCAGCGGAAGTGAGTGGTGTAGGGTTCAGGGCAGTCGACTTCTCCTTGGTGTCTTGGATAGTCGTGCTCTGTCTGCTCTGTGCCTAGAGTGCCTTGGAGGTTCTTTCTAACTCAAGGTCGTGCTTAGCCTCGACACTGGCGTGTGTTAGTGGTCGTGGTGTTTGGTGCGAGTAGTGGTTACGGTGGCGCAAGGGAAGAGAAGTCGTCTATGGCTTGTCTGTCGCGGTGCTGTGATTCTCCAGTCGATCTCTCTCCCTCTTCTCGTCTTCTCGCTCTCAGCAATCAGAGGAGCTCTGTCGACGGAGTTTCTCTTTGGTTCATGCTCGGTTCTTATTTGGATGTTTTGAGTCGTGCCTCCGATTCATCTTGGGATAGCTTAAGCTCACCTGTTTCCGGTTCTCGGGATGGGCGATTGTCAAGGCGGTAGGAGGCTTCTTGTGGTCAGAGGAGGTTTCTCTTCCTTGGTGGCGCAATCGGTTCTTCGACACATCCCAGCTCCGTTGAGTGTTTGGCGCTCGTGGTGGTGTTGTTTAACTAACGCTTTTGCAGGTCTAAGAGCATTGCTAGGTCGTTTGGTTGTTGTTGTTTTGTGCCCGCCTTCTTGCTTTCGCTTGTGGACCTGAGGTCTCTTCAGTCTCAGTGTTTCCGAGCAATCTAAGGCGTGAAGAAGCTCGTACAGGTGGTTCGTGAGCAGTTTTCACATTGGTTTGGTCTCATAAACCCTCTTCTTCATTGCTTGTGCGTTTAATTGGCGGTGACGGTTACTAGTATTGAGAAGCTCATCGAGTGCTAGCTACTCCGGAGACGTCACGGAAATTCCCGGCATCCGAGGAAACGAGGAGAACCTCACGTTTCCGTGGTCAACGTCGATGGTAGAGAACGGTTCTTGATTCCTAAAATTTTTAAAAACAACTTAGCGGAATGTGTCGGGTTTAGTGGGTGGGCGAAGCTCGGTTGTAATACATTGATTTAGGAGTTTTTGTTCTGATCGGACTTGTAACCCGAACTGATTGCCCGATTTTACGGGATGATTTATAATATAATTAAAATATATATATATAGTTCATTCAAATATAATGATATAGACCTAGAAATATGAAAAACTAAATATGCTAAAAACAAATGATGGGTTGATGAACTATTTAAATAGTCGTTAGGCCTTAACTATATCGAAAGCCAAATAAATATACTTATCTTCCATATCTTGTTTATTGTCACCATCATCTCCATCGGTCTTTCTCTCTTAAAATTTTATAGCTTAGATCTTCTTTTTTTTGAACAACTTTAAAGCTTAGATCTATTAGCCGAAAACTAGAGATTATGTACAATCTCGACTAATCGCAAAGACTTTGTAACTGTTTCTATACCCTACCGAAACTACACTAAAATAAAGTTTTAGATTATTATGATGTCTATTAACTACACTAAAATAAAGTATCTATATACCAACTCAGAAGAAGTCAATTACAGTATGAAGTCCCGTTATCAACATTGTCCTCTTTATTTCCCAGTTGAAATGTTTACACTAATAGATGATCAACAACGTCAATAAAAACATAATTAGGAATATAGATAACAAAATAATGAAGTCAGCACAGCACAAGAAACTTTTCTAAGTTTCTTATAACAACATAGTTTGACATTCAACTAATGGTTTTCACTAAAAAGATACACTTGTGTCAAAAGTTTCTCAAAAAACTCCAAGTCTCTCTGAGAAGAGTTGTCTTCTCTTTTTTTTTTTGTAATAATGTCTTTGTAAGATGAGTGTTATAGTATTTGCAACTATAGATTTGCCCTTCAAGATCCATGATAAAAACCCTTCCATCTTGGTTGAAATGATAAATATTTCTCGACTATGAATTGAATGATCCCCGAAGTCTGAGTATTTTGATACTTATATAGTGAAAGAGAGGAAATCAAGAGCTGATTTAATAAGACGTTTTGAGTAGTTTTCAGTAGCATAAAAAAACTGTTAAACAACCATTAGCACTAATGCAACAACAATTCATGAAAAAGAAGAATAGATTAAGGTCGAAGCGTACTAACTTAAGCGACAAACATTGATGATAACAATAATGGATGAAATCTAAAAAAGTCGTCAACTTCAGAGATTTTCACGGCTTATTCAAATTATAATACCCCATCAAGATGATGAGTGTTTATACATTAACAACATCCTCCTCACTTGTTCTATAGTAATATAACTTTAAGGGATCCAAAATCTATGCGTCTAATATAATGTTTCCTAGAAAAATTAAATTGGACTAACATATTCTGAAATCAATTATAGTACTACCACCGCAGCAAAATTGAGATGTAATTAAGTGACACATCAACAAGCTTCAATTATAAATATTACAAAATAGAAGATTATTATTTTTAAAATAATTCTCAATTAATATATAGAGGATAATCTGTGAGTTCTAACACACATGCTTTTATTGAAACACAATATAACCCATGCTTTTATATATTGCTATTATAAGTATACACTACAATAGGACTTCTCACATTGTGTGATCCGTCCGACCAAATCAGAGAGGCAGACACAATACCAGAAATACTCGCAAGACTCTTGCCAGAGACTGTAACAGTGAAAGATTTTTTCTCCCCTGATGATTTGAAAGAGAGCGTTTCTGGATCAACCTTGATGTTGAGTTTAGGATCCCCCGCCAATTTAGCCTTGTAAGTAGATCCGTTTTCCCCAACATTTGTTACCGTTCTTGAAAATGTGATATCTGAAGATGAAGAAGCTGAAACTTTGGCTGTCATTGAAGGGTAGTTGAGATCTCTCACGTTGAGCTTTGATTCCTTAGAACAAGTAAATGCTCCACCGGCGAGAGTACTAATGCCATTGACTGAGTAGTCCAAAGAGCAGAGCATGTTTAAGTAATCCTCTTTGGCTATGTCATAAACAAGCCCTGGATCAACTGCCACTGTAGGGTTAACATGTCCAGATCCGTATGCAAACTCAGCTTCTGCATTTTTCGATGCGTTCATTGCCCAAGCTGCAACAAAACAAAAACAAAAAGGCTCGCATCATACATTCTTTCTTTCTTGAGGGAAATATATTGTTTGATACTCATTCTGTTTCATTTTAAATGTCGTTTTAGCTTTTAAATTTTGCTTAATTTATAAGTGTTATTTTACATTTTCAAAGAAAATAATAAATATTTTCTCAGTTTTTACTCTTACTTTTAACTCATTAATTAATAAAATAAAATAAAATATTATATCAAGTAGGGGTAAAACAGAAAATTTAATCATTTTCTTAATTCGAATGCAAAATTCTTAAACAAACTTATAATGAAATAGAAGGAGTATTTGATAATTACCGGTAGTCATGATAGCAGATTTGACAGCCGAAGCAGACCAATGAGGATGGAATGTTTTGATGTAAGCCGCTACACCTGCGACATGAGGGCAAGACATAGATGTTCCGGACATGAAATAGTATTCCATGCTTTCTCCAGGAACCGCGGTTGGACTCGTCGGTGAATATGCTGCCAATATATTCACCCCTGGAGCCGTAATATCAGGCTGCATATTTAATAAACCTTAGGGCATGATTATCCCTAGAACTCCAAAATGGAGTTTTTATTTATTTTTTTATTTTTTTGTTGTTTTTTTTTTTTTAAGAATCAATCGCGGACCGACACGTGTTAGTGGGGCTCGCGAACAGTGTAAGAAACGATTCTTATTTAAGAATTTTTGGAACGGTCTCTTGCACTGTTCACGGACCCCACATATTAGTGGAGCCCGCGAACAGTGCAAGAGACCTCCATAAGAGCTTGGGATAAAGATGATCTTATAATGTCAAAACTGTGATCGTTGCTCCAATTATGTGAATGTTGTTAATTAAGAGTGGTACCTACCTTCATGATATCGCTAAAGAGAATGTTTGGACCACGAGAAGAGAAAGAAGCAACGATCGGAGCATCGTTGTCCTTAGCTGTCTCACTCTTCAATATAGTTCCTCGAGGGTTTCTGTTTCATATAGAAGAACGTGGTTAACGAATCTATCTAACTCAAAGAATGTTTAATTAATTATGGAAGAGTTAATTTGTTACGGTGACGTGAGCACGTAAGATCTGAATGCTTCGTAATTGGTATCATCTAAGATTTTTTTTTGACTAAAGGCTTTCAAATTAAAACATAAACTATTACAAGGATAAGACCAAAAGGTCTTATAGCAGGAAAGAGTTTGCACGAAACAGGCTTTGTGAAATATTGAATCTCAAACCAATGAAGCAAAGGTAGAGACTAGATAATCCTTCAAAGGTAATAAAGACAATAACTAGTGACGGGAGCCACGGCCTCCACGGCCACGCTTTCCCCTCCCTCGAACTGTCTTCCATTCCAAATTCTGGTATTTGGTAGGAGGTTTTGATTCCCTTCCACCTCTTGTCAAGCTGAGCGAGCTTGAAGGCTCAATTTCAACTTCATCCACATCTTCTAGCACTGTAAATTGAGAAGGACTCTCAAATACACAATGCTTAGGTGTTGTGGTCACATGGTCAACAACTAAAGATTCTTGGACCTCGTTGTTGATAATGCCAGATGGATAAAGATCCATAATTGGTGTATCAATGGGAGTAGATTGTGAATCTACTAATGTGATGGAAGTGATAACTGAATTATGCGGATCAGAGGGCTTCTCTTGTTGAGAGAGAGAAGAAGATAAAGTAAGAGTCGTTGAGTTTCTTGTGCATACCTCTGAAGTATCTGAAGGACCCGAAGGAATATCTTGAGCAACCTCCACATTAGGTTGCAAAGCGTGAGTGAGATCTGTTGTAGCTGGACCTTCTGAGTCATTTATACTCTGAAACACAAAAGCACCATGTCCTGGAGTAGGAATAGCTGGTGAAAGAGGGATTGAAGTATCCCCTTGTTGTAGGATACGATCGATATCCACAACGGGGATTTCACTACTAATAACTACTGTCTGTGGCGGCAAGATTGGTTCGTCTGCCGGCTTAGAGGATAAGAGACACCTCTTCTCTTTGTGACCAAGGTTTCCACACTTTTCACACATAGACGGAATCCATGTATAATCAACATCAACAAGAAATATGCTACCTTGTTTATCATCAAGTGCAATAAGTTTCGGGAAATCTCTATCCAGTTCCATCTCAATCAAGACCTTTGCTTCACCCATACTAGTAGGATCAAGTCGAGGTTTATGAGTGAGAATAGGTTCTCCAAGTCCTGAAGCAATATGACTTATCCCAAGTCTAGAGTAGCAACAATCAGGAATGTTCTTCAAATTGACCCATACAGGTAACGTAGATATTTCAAGAATTTTGAAAGAACCTTCTGGAGTCCATGGCAGAACGAAAAGCAAACAGTCATCGATATGCCAAACTCCTCGCTGAATAACCCAATGACGAGTAGATTCATGCGGGATATGAAACATGAAGGACGACTCACTGATCTTCTTACAACTAATCTTACAGCTTCTTCCCCAAATTCTATTCACCACTGCATGAACCAGACCACCTGGGGGTAGAGAACACTTATGAAATTTTCCTATGATATACTCGTCCTTATTCTCAGGACCGAGCTTAAGCACCTTAGAGGGAATAGATATCTCAGGAGTACCATCAAGTCTATAAGTCGGAGAGGCTGCCCGGTAAAGATTCCGCGATTGAGGGCTCAATCTCGCAGCCCATGGAAAACGAAGACTACCATCAGCTTTTAGCTCAGGAAGAGGAAGCTTCTCAACTGGAGGCTGTAAAGTACGAGATGTATGCTTGCTCTTTGGCTTCTTGTTCAAGATGTCATCATTTAAGGATGGCCATAGAGCAGCTAACTGATTTCCGACTATTGCTGGGTCATAATCCCGAGGGGTACTTGGCACAGAAGGAGTGGCGGGAGGTTTAAAGAGGAGAGGCTTTCCCCAAGCTCCTAAGGAAGGGACAAAAACAGTTGCTTGAATGTCAGAAGTTTTAGTGTCCAGGTTCTGCAATTGAACTGACCGGTGAGAATTAAAATTGGTGCAACCGACTTGAGCAGCTGAGCCAAATGTGACATTGATTTCTGGAGAAGCCGAGGATTCTGGAACTATGGAACTAGCTGGTTCCATCAACGGAGAAGAATGGTCACAGTCTTGAGCGGAGATTTCTCTGGTCGATTTCAGTAAAACCGACGAAGCCAAAGATGAAGTTAACGAAGACGCCAAAGACGACGAGGTCACGGACAGGGAGTTGACGCCGGCATGGGATCCATTGCTCGAGTCCATCGGAGCCGAAGTTGTAGTCAAAGAGCTTGACGACGAAACTGGAGGAGTAAGTGGAGCTAACGACGAGGGAAGAGCTGGAAGAGACGACGTAGAGGGACGAGCCGTGCCTAAGCCTGACGAGAGAGTTGGATTCGAAAGATGAGAATCCGTTGACGCCTCAGTTGATAACCGTGGAGCTAAAGAGCCATTCAACGACTCCATGGCGGAGGAGGAAAAGAGGGACAAGTCACCAAGAGGAGATGACTTACCGGCGACGAACAACACTGGAGAAGACGTCGAATTTCAAGCTTTAGAATTTTTAGGTATCATCTAAGATTGCGACCGGAATTGGACCAGGATCAGGATACTCAACATTATTTATGTGAAGAACGGTTCCAACTGCACCTGCTTCTCTAGATTCCATAACATTGTTCGAACCATCGCACACAACGATCTTTCCCTGCACCGTGTTCAGGCAACCACTAGCGCATCCCCTATAAATACAATTACAAGAAGATCAAGTTATCTCAATATATAGCGTGACGTTTTCACATGTTTCTTATACCACAAGCTAGGAATATTTTTGAACAACAAGTTAGGGCTCAAGCCTTGGGTCACAAGTTACCTTGCTTGCTCCTCTGTACAGTTACTTGAAGCAGTTTTCCCGTACGCCAAAGGATACTTTTTCCCCTTTAAGTCAAACTCATTGATCGATTTTCCCTGTATGGGTCATTACTTAAATCATCAGACTCACTAAGGCCATGATTATTGCAAGGTTTTTAGGACGGGTTCTTAGCGTAATATAAAAACCGTCTTTTAACTATAGAATAATCATTATTAACGTCTAAAACAAGTTTTAAAACTTCTTACAGGTAAGGCAATGGCATCTCCATTAACGACAGTAGTAACAAATTTTCGATCAGTTGAACTGGCAGCAACATATATGATCCAGGGTGCAAGGTTTTCTGCATTTCCAAGTTTAGACCCATTGATATGTTCTGTTTTTAACGTATTCTAACCTTTGTTTTCAAGTATTTTTCGAGTCCTTTTTGTGTTTTTGAGTCTTTTCAGGTTGGAATACGTTATGATGGAGTTATGGACACAAGAAGCAAAGAATGGAGCAAAAATGGAGAAAAATGATGTTTTTGGGCTAGATCGGTCGATCTGAATCTAGATCGATCGATCCCATGTTATTAAAGAATTGCGGAACGTTTCTGGATCGAGCCGAACGAAGAAAATCGATCGCCCAAAACCGGATCGGTCGATCCCGAAATGGCAGGGCGATCCGCCGGTCGATCCCGGCCTGGGTCTGCATGACCAAAAACCAGATTTTTGGTTTAATTCAATTTTTGAGCCGGTTTAACCTAGGGATTCGTGCCAGACGGGTTGGGATCTTTATTTTGAGTTTTTCATGAGTTTTTTTGGAGACTATGCTTGGTTTTTGATTAGACTTACTTGTTTGGAGATTGGGGAGAGAGAATCATTACCTTTGGAGAAGAATTCTAAACCCAGTTTTTCGATTTCTAATTTCATTATGCATTATTCATTATTTCTCTGTGTTTCTTCTGCTATGTTTGAGTAGTTTATTAGTTAGGTTTAGGGTTTCAAGGGAATTCATGGATTGATGATTATGATTTGTTATAATAGGGAATAATCTATCGGTTTCTTCATCTAGGTTGTCCTTAATGCTCAAATTAGATTGATCTTCTAGTTTCTGATCATAGGTGGTTTAATGCACCAAAAGTGTTTGATTAAATTCCTGAATGAACCTAGATGAGCAAAATATTCTTAACCAATGGAAGTTGTTGTTAGGAAGTTTTGTGAACTTATCAAACTTGTTCTTATTGCATGTTTAGAATCTGAAATTCAACGGAAGTTAGTCTTTAAGATTCTAATACATAGGGTTTAGTACTGCGGAAGTAGACTAGTCTAACTAAGTGATTTGAGTTCTAGAACGGTTCTTAATACATCCCTTGTTGAACAATTATATCATCTAATCTGTGTTTTCTAAGATTCCCGAGACCTGACACTTTTTTATTCACAAGTTTACTCGTTATTTATTTTCTGCTTCTAAATTCTTGCAACTGGAAACTACAAACAAACCTCCATTTTGTCTTAGCTTAACTCTACTCTCGAAGAGTCGTTGTGTAATCTTGGTCCTCGTGGATTCGATCCCTGAAATACTATTGCGGTTCACTGTGCACTTGCAGTATACTTTCAGTGGTTAAAACCTGATTGTATCACCCATCGTTCCCACAAGCAGCTGTGGTAACAATCCCTTTGGTCATCGCATGAAATGATCCAATAGCGATAGGATCAACATCGACCTTAACAACACCACCTCCAAGAGAAATGGTTATAACATCAACCCCATCGGCAATAGCATCGTCAAATGCAGCTAAAATTGATGCGCCATTGCAACCTGCTGGCTCACAAATTCGGTAAATAGCAATTCTACCTAAAGGCACACCGCCTCTGGCAGTTCCTTTGGCCACACCGTTCACACTCACTCCTTCTACTCTGTTGCCGGCGGCAGTTGAAGCCGTGTGTGACCCGTGTGGATCGTCGTCCCTTACTGAGTCTTGCACATAATGTCGTGCTCCAATCACTTTCCTGTACAGTTTATATTAGGGTAATGTTTTAATCGTTTCTTGTCGCTCAAGAAACATGGAGAAGAAAATTGAAAATTGTTGTTAATTTATGATAAGTTCCCTTAGATAGCATTTTTACTTTGTTTTTCACAGAAACAGTTCTTATAGAAAAAAATGACCAAAATAAGTTTTATTAAAGGCTAAAAATGCATTTATATGCATTTATACTCTTAGGGTTAACTAATCTAGATTTAAGGTTTAAAGTTAAAAAATAAATTTAGGGACAGAGTTTCAAATTTTTAAAAAATAATATTCAAAATTTCAAAAAAAATAATAATATTATTTTGGTTATTTTATTATTTGAAAGTTATTTTTGTGACAAAAATTAAAAAAGCGTTATTTGAGATAATTGTCCTTACTTATTGCATGTGAAATTAGTTCCTCCGGCGCAAATTCCTTTCCATTTTTTTGGTATTGGGCCAATGCTTTCGTCTGAAAAGCTCTTGGATTCAGGCCAGATTCCACCGTCAATTACACCAACTATTATATCAGTCTCGATGTCAGGGACCCGCTTGCTCTTGTCACCAAGTCCCATGAACTCGTAAGATCTTGTCGTGAGAAGCTTATAAACGGTGTTTGGGAAAACCGAAACCACACCTTCCATGCCTTCAACATCACACATAAAGTCATCAATCCATAAAGAATAGTGAGTTACCTACTAATCTTTTTTAATATCTCACCAGCAAGCTTGTCTCTTTCAGATTCAGTGAGTTTGGCTACAAAACCGTTGAAACTTCTTCCATAGCTTCTGACCAAAGAATCTTCTACGGAACTTCGATCGGAACAAAAAAGAAAAGACAAGTGAGAGACGATGACGTAAACAACAAGAAACAAAGTTGAGAGAGGTTTTCAGTCATGTCTTAAAACCTTGATTCGATAACTTCTTGAAGGATATTCTGATGGTGAGACATAGGAGAATAAGAAGCCTTTGCAGGAAGAGCTCCCATGTAAGCAATATATACCTGCAGGCGTCAAACAAATTAAATGCTACTACGACGAACATAGATTATTAAATATGGTAACGAGACATATATAACAGCAGTGACTTGCCTTTCTATCGTCCTCAATAGCTGTCGGAAGCTGACAAAGGCTCATGAGAAGAACCGAAGAAAGATAGATGATCAAACCAAGAGAAGCCATTATTGAGACGTTTATTTGCCAATATGAGTTCTCAATAGGTGAAGTGATAATATATATATGTGTGCGTGTGTGTGTGTCTGTATCACATATATGTTATCCAGATTTATGTATCTGATTATGAATTGATACCTATTTCATTTATAAGGAGTTATCCATTTATCTATTTATTTATTTATTTTGTAATGATCTTTAATATAATACACAATAGTTATGGTTTTAGCTAGGTATTATATAAAACAATATCTCATTCTTACTCACTCACAAAATAATATCATTATAATCTATACTGGTTAGGAAATGAATCTGGTGCTCAAGAAGATTATGATATATTGTTATTAATTGCATTGGGATATATTTGTTCTTAGTTGCAGGGTGACTAGGAAAAATGACCCAAATTTTTGGTCAAATAGAATATTTACCGTTTTTCACCTTACCTTATTTTGCTACTTTCATCCTACATATATCATCTATAACATATCAAGTCATTTAGGAAAAATATCCTTTTGTCTATTTTTTGACAACAAAAAAAAACTCAAATAAATGGTTTATGTTACGGTAATCTTAACATTTGTCATCTTTGACCCAAATCTTATATTGATACAAGAGGAGGTGGCCAAAGAATTTGATATACATGTTCAGTGTCAGCAGG
Source organism: Sinapis alba (assembly GCA_012274485.2). NCBI lineage: Eukaryota > Viridiplantae > Streptophyta > Magnoliopsida > Brassicales > Brassicaceae > Sinapis > Sinapis alba. The sequence continues at coordinate 73,844 of MU106022.1, forward strand.
AATTACAACTGGTACTGTTATCCTTCTCGTTGTTGTTATAGAATTTGATATTCTGCCAGATTTTGTCGGTTTCAAGTGTCTCTGCTCCAGTTGTTTGGAACTTGTTTTCTATTAAGCTTTTCTGTTTACTTTGTAACTTTTACGGATGATCATGCTTGTAGTTCTTATATTTATGGAGTGTTCTAATTCCATGTACTTTGGCACAATGTAAACTTTGGTTTTTGATAATTTGAGAAGAATGTAAATTTTGGTTTTTTAATTTTATATTTACAACTTAAAAGACAAAAATGAATAAAAGATACATTTTCCATTTATATGATCATATTTTAAAATTTTAAAACATGTAAAATTTTGTTAAATTTAAGATACAATTTTTTTTTGAATTGCATGAAAATTAAATGGGTTAACCCTGGTACCAACTCTAACCTTTGATTGAAAATAGGGTTAAATACAGGGATAAATACAGGTTAGGATGAAACCTTGAAACCTTGAATGAGGGCTAAGCCCTAATCCTGTATTTAACATCCCAGACTCTCACCTGATGGGAAATTTCTTGCATTGTAAGTTTTTTTCCCGCATTTTTGGGACTAAACAGACAATGTAATAGTACTAATCCTAGTTTTGGTTGTTGTCGTACTATTTTCTTAATGCAGCGGAACCCTCAAATGAGATGTTTTGATAATTAATTCAACAAAAATGAAGACTCATCAGTTCGTTAAGAAAGCTCATCTCGGTTTGGTCACCGCACTGACTTTCTCCCCTGATTCATAGTTTTATCCTCTACTCAATTATCTAGCTTTTACTGTATAACTACAGCTTCAATGATCATGTTTAAAATTCTAAGCAAACAAATAGATAACAATGATGAAGAAAAAATGAATTTGCTCTCAAAAGTTTTGATTTGGGGTTTGGTTTTGCAGCTGCTTAGTTTCAATATCTTTTGATTCAAGGGCAAAGCTAACCGTCATTGAACAAAAGCCTGAAACAAGTACGTATATTCTGCCATTTCTCTTCTTATCTCTCCATCTTATTACCTTTCCTAGACTTGTTAACTTCAAAACTAAAACTCTCTGTTTTGTTAATGAAATTGCAGATGGAATAAACTGGCTGGTGGTGTTTTTGTTTTTGTTGTTGGTGTTGCTATTAGTAGTTTCTTATGATTTCTTGATGGTAAAGGGGATCATAGGTAAAGAATAGCCTCTAAGTGACCCCACGAGACGATACATACGAAAGGTTTGAAAGTTGAAACCAACATATGCTCTTTTGTTTTGTTTTTCCCTTTTTCAGCCGTAGGCCCATAGCTTTTTGCGTTTGTGTTATGAGAAAAAAAGAAGAAGCGAAACTTGAATGCTTTTATATATCATAGAAATGTAAACTAACATTCAGTGATCACTGTCTTAACAAAAAGGTGTTTATTCCAAAGTAAACACCTTTTTGTTAAGACAGTGATCACTGATCACACCACACTCTTCAGAAAACTTCAAGTTCCTTGAAGCCACATCTTGTTGTACCACTCTCCACATCTTGTTGTACCACTCTCCACGTCACTGTTAGCAATGTTTTGTTCTTCGATTGTTAGTTATGTCAGCAATGTTCTGCAAATGAAGTATGAGAGATTTTTTACTCCAATAAAACTTACCCAAAGGCTGACAGATTACTTTATCCTTTTACATTCCAAACCAATGCGTTATCCTTTTTCATGGGCCAATGGTTTGAGGCCCAAAACGTAATTACGACTTACGAGTCATCCGGACAAATGCTTCAATAATTGCCTCAACAAATATCAAAGGGAAAATCGCATAAAAAACCTTCAAAGTGGCAACCACTGACACTTTAAACCTTGAACTTATTTAATAAGCATTTTAAACATTCAGCGTGACACTAATAACATAAAAAACCTTCAACCTGGCTTACTTGTTCATCAAGTCAAAAATGTAACCGGCACTGTTCATAATCGATGACGTGTCGGTTACTTTTTTTAAAAAAAAATATTTTATTAATAAAATAAATATAAAAATGCAGAAAATAAAAAAATTCAAAAAAATTATTAAAAAATCACTAAAATTCATAAAAATCACAAAAAATCACAAAAAATATTTTCATAATTTATTATAAAATAAATATAAAAATACAGGAAATATAAAAAAATATATACAAAATCAAAACAAATCATAAAAAAGTCATAAAAAGTCATAAAATTTTACAAAAAACAAAAAAAATCTCAAAACAAATCATAAAAATTCAAAAAAAATAAAAAATTCAAAAAAATCAAGAATACAATTATATTTGTTTTAAAAATTCAGAAAATATTGCATTTTAGTGTTTATTGGTTTAAGATTTTCTAGATTTTTATAACTAGATTCTAAAAATATCTGAGGAATAGTGTGTATTGAAAGCCACAGCTACTCTCATTAGTATCCATCATTCCATTTATTCCATAATTTTGAACTTTCCCAAATCCAACCAACAAACACTAAACATCACAAATAAAAAAAAATCCAAAATAGCAGCTACTTTTTGGGTTACGATTAGTCTAATTTAGATTATAAAAACTTATTATCGTTAAATGATTCTAGTGAACCAAATCAAACCAAACAAATTAAATTCCAAGTCTTTTAGCAGATATTCACAAACCTTATATTAATTTAGCTATAAAAATCCAGCAAATTTTTTATATTTTCTATATTTTATAATTGTTTTATTAATAAAATAATATTTATATTTTGGTTTTTGTGAAATTTTATGATTTTAATGATTTTTATGATTTTTTATGATTTTTATGATTTGTTTTGATTTTGTATGATTTTTTATATATTTTCTGAATTTTTATATTTATTTTTGCAATAAAATTATGAAAATATTTTTTGTGATTTTTTTGATTTTTATGAATTTTTAGTGATTTTTAATAATTTTTTTGAATTCTTTTGAATTTTTTTTGATTTTTTTTGATTTTTTCCATTTTTATATTTATTTTATTAATAAAATATTAAAAAAAAAAAAAGTAACCGACACGTCATCGATTATGAACAGTGCCGGTTACATTTTTGACTTGATGAACAAGTAAGCCAGATTGAAGGTTTTTTATGTTACTAGTGTCACGCTGAATGTTTAAAGTGCTTGTTAAATAAGTTCAATGTTTAAAGTGTCAGTGGTTGCCACTTTGAAGGTTTTTTATGCGATTTTCCCAAATATCAAACCTATGTCAAAAAAAATTTAAACTCTATCCCGCCGCTGATTAAATTATTTTTATATTTAAAAAATCTGATTTATATAGTCCGTAAACAAAAAATTTTATACATACATCCACCTCACCAAATCTCGCAAGTAGCTCATCAAATCCACAAATAATATTAATTATATTAAAAATAATTATTTTAATTATATAATATTTTTTTAAATAAGATATTTATAATTAAAATTCTATATTTTTGTATATTTTTCAAAAAAGTATTTTTTAAAAAATAAAAAATTGCAAATTAACGGATATCAACGACTCAAAATCGACTAATTTGTATCTATCCCATTTAAAATAAATTCAACCCATACTTATAAATCAATTTTTTTTGAATCGCTCAACCCATATTCACCCTGCAACTGATTAACAGAACAAACCCGTAGTTTTAACTTAAATTCCCAGCTCTGATTATGGGTGTAGTAAATATTATTTATGTCCTTGTCATGTCCCTTGCATTCTCTTCCGTCAAATTGGGAACTTTTAATTTGTAAACTGTCACTTTCTCGTCAGGTCAGCTCGTTTATGTAACTTGATTTTGTAACAAGATTTTATGACGTAGCAAGGGTGCTGTTAGGCTTTCATTTATCTAAAATTAAATAATTTGAATGATTATGAAAGCTTGCCACTTGTTGGTTATGAATTATACTGACTTTTGGTACAAAACAAATAAGCTCCATATATACAGTAGACCAATGAACAATATTCTATAAATTTAATATAGCTGAGTGAAGTTCCTTTTTTATGTGGGTATTAGGTTTTGACCTTTTTAAAATGCGTAGGTTTGAAAAGATTCTAACAATATACCGTATACAGGTATCTTAAACTCTTAAATATGATAGAATTATTATAGTGAAAATAACATACTCGAGGACGATGGTTGGACACTTGGACCTGGACATGTTCAATAATGCTAGAGTAAATAAACAATCAAACTTTTACATAGGATATTTAGACTAAAGAAAATTTAATATATAAATCTAATTCAATCTCGATATTTTTTAGAGAAGTTTTCACAAGAATAAATCTGTGAGAATTTAGATCTAAATCAAACAGTATCATAAAAAGTAAAAAATTGAGTATCTGACGATGATTATTTAATTTTATTATAATTGTCTGGTGCAATAAAAACATTTGATCCATCACAACCGATAAATTTTAGTTTTTCTTTGCTTAAAAATTTGAGATAAATTTTAGTTTTGTAAAAATATTTTTTTTTTGGTTAGTTATTTATTCCACATTCTCATTTAAATTGACTATATATTGTTTTTTATATTTTTGATTAAAATATTTATGGCTAAAAGTATTATTGGTTTATAATTTTAATCTTTTATTTTCTGCCGGTTTTGATTCATATAATACTATATTTAATGAAATTTCAGATGTCCATAGACCATATATATTGTTTTTATATAAAAGGAGAAAACTTTTTTTCAAAAAAAGAACAGAAGTAAATCCATGCTGCGACGTGAAAGTTGACTATAACAAACTTCCAATATGGATTACGGCCCAATAGAGTAACCAAAGGTCAGATAGCAACTAAAACGACACCGTTTAGTTCCGTATTAAGCACCGTCTTGAAACGACGCCATTTCAAAGATGGTCAACAATGGTGGGAGAAGTTGGAAGCGCTGAACAAGGGAAGAGACTTCCTCGGGACTTACTTTGATCCTCTGAAAACGGCGTCGTTGCAAAGGTTAGGTAAGAAATAAATGAAAAAGACAGATCGGCGACGGGCCGTGTCTTCCATTACTCTATATATATAAACTAGGATTTTTCCCGGGCTACGCCCGGGTTATTCGTATAAGTGTTAACTAAATTAAAAAAAATTGCAGTAAAATTTGAATATAAATAGTTTATATATATTAAAATCAATTTTAAACTATTAAATTGGTAAGAAATTTGAATTCGTTTAAGATTATTCATTGCCTTGTATCTAAAAAAATTCACATAATTTAACTCACAATTTGTTGTTTGTTATTAAAGAAAATCATACATATAGAATGATAAGTAAGATGAGTAAATGTTGACTAAACCTAGTTAAAGTTTAAAATACATTTATCTTATTAATTTAGGTTTTGTATAAAACAATTGTTAATTTAAAGCTGATTTGAACTTTGTTTTAACTTTAGAATTATTGAATTATAATACCAAATTGAACAGTTTCATAAGAGAAATGAAATTTAATAAAAAAATTGATCCAAACTAAAGATAAGATTATTCTCCAAACCAACTCATGAAAATACATTATAAATAAAAAAATATGACAGACCAAACCAGTTTAAGAACAATTTTCTAAACAAACTATCACCAAAACTTTATATTTAAATCATATAAACCAATAATGATTTTTAAAATTGAGAATTCCGGTCTCGTCCCAAAGAGATTAGTTTTTTACTTTTATATTGGTTTGTATTTTTGATTACTTAATTTAAAGTTATAATCTGGTGTTTTTAAAAAAGTTATATATGGTGAGGATTTAATTTGACACAATTTTTAAATTACATATGAAGATTATTGGTGAATGAATATAATTTGAAGTAGTGGTCTAAGTCTAAGTCTTTAAACAACTCTCCATGATGTGTTTGAGTCTCCATTTTACACTCTTTTCATCGTAATTGTTACCAATGAAATGTGTTTCAACTCATATAATTACTACCAATGTTCGTGTTTACGTTTTAAACTAACTACATAGATTGTTTTGATCTCAGTTATTCATCGTATCATGTTACAAAAAGAACATATAAATTATTTTAAAAATGTATTCCGTTTGTTTCTCATTGGAACAAATTCACGGTAATTAGTTTCAATATATGGTGTAAGATTAATATTTTCGACGGCAGGAAAGTCTAACGCATTGTCTTCCTAAGTTTTTTTTTTGCCAAAATTTGGTGCAATTGTCATCCTAAGTTCTTTATGTATCTAAGCTAATTTATTAATCAAAGAATTTTTAAAAGGTTCCCAACTTGGATTTTGACATATACATCTTTATGGTCTTGAAAATCTTCAGAAATATTTAATCTTTCTATCTTCTTGTGCAAAAATCACTTTCTTGTCCCCAAAAAATATCTACTTCATCTGAGATTCTTCGAGACATCAGCAATAAACCAGGAAAGAGAGAGAACTAAAAGCTTTAAAATCACAAAACTCAGCAGATAATTATTAAAAACCTACAGGAAAAAAAGAAAAAAAAGTTGCAATGGTTGCCATGTGCCCCAGAAAGGCAGCGAGAATTGCATCCTCCGGCCATGTATTTAATGAATAGAAACAGCCAAAGGCTCGAAGCTGAAGGACACGCGTTGCTAAATTATTTAGACTTGCCCGTCCCTTGTCATTTAGCTCCGGTAATTAATTTGACAAATACTTTAGAAGATTGTGTATCATCTTCAGATGTCTATGGAATTTTCTTTCGAGGCTTTTGTTTCACCTTGTTCATGTATTAAAAAAAGAAAGAAATCTCTAGTCTCAAGCTCAAGAATTGATTAGTGAATAAAAGATGAATGGTAAATTTGTCCAAAAAAAAGATAAATGGTAACACCATTGTCTCTAGATGGAATTTATTGGCAACTGTTTCGGGATTTATCAGCGAACCCATGCAAAAAAAATAAAGTCTTCAACAATCTGAAAATAATCTGCCTTAAAAAGAAAAGGACTAAACAAAAACATTGCTATAGATCTTTTACAACTCCTGAACACAGAAAGAAGTTTGTTTTTTTAAATTATTACCTCAGAAGCTTGGATCTCTATGTTTACAGATGACCCAAGCTTAACGACAACTTCGGAAACAACTTCGTTGGAGAATTTGGTATCATCATCTCTTTGGATACCACCGTACTGAACCAGGGTCTCCTCTGCAGGAAAGTACTTTCGTCAAGCCACAATGCATTAATGTTATGGTAAAGATTGTCTTTTAGAGCATAGTATATATGGGGTTCTTACTTAGAAGAGTCTCTATGAGTCTGTGACATTAGCTGGAGGAGTCGCAACAAACTTGCTCTTCGTTCGTCATGTTAAGAATGGAGAGAGGAGAGTGCTGCCAGCTTAGAACCCATTATATCTCCAAGGCATAGGATCGATGCATCACAAGCTTGTTTGTAAAGATTGAGCCGTTTGGATTAGGTTCCTCTTTGTTCCATGAGCTGTGTGTCTCCGTCCATCATCGTCCCCGGCTCTTCTCCTTCTGCACCATTTAATTTATTGAATCATTAGAAAGTGCTTTTCATTTTCAATATGAAAGGGTAATAATATTGGTTACCTCTTTCCTATCGACTTGAGTGTAGAAGAAGTTGAGGGATATCAAAGCTTCTCTAACTTGGCAGTAAAACAACAGTTTTGGGAAGTGAGATTCTCAATGAGTCACAGAGCATGTTTACGTAGACACTTACGTTGGATCCTGAGATAATTAATTTATAGGCAAGTCACATTTGATATGTCTCATTCGTAATAAGGGAAGGCAGAGACACGTACCAATCTTTCTGAAGTGATTATCAGAGTAGATTGCATTTTGTGATGGGGCATTTCTCGGGTTTGGTTTCTCTTGCTTGGGTTCAAGGTGAAGTTTTCTTAAGAACTCAACCGTGAGGTAACTCAACCGTGAGGTAGCTGGATTCCATGTCCAGTTGTCCACCATAACAAAACCATTTCCTGCTTTCATCTTTGAATCTTTTAAGAGCTTCATTTGCAGCAGCTGCTAGATCACTTGCTTTAGTGGAGAATTGCTTTAGCTCCTGATATAAAGAACAACAACAACATTTTAAGTTCAAAACATAAAGTAAATATTAGGTAGCAGCTAGACATGAGTAAACAACTAAAATCTCAAAATTTTAGCAAGAGGAAGAGAAGATAATACCTACATATGGAGAATCAGTGGTGCTCCTGGGGCAGGTTAAGCTGCTCAAAACGTTCCGAAATGATAACTGTGGCTGATTGGGATTCCATAACAGAGAAATGCAATCAGAAACTCTTAAGATTCAATTCTGGAACATACAAACAATTTGGAATCAAACAAACCCTAAAATAACATAAATTGGTATGTGCAGTAGGAGATACAATGATTGACAAAGATTATATTAGGTAGTTCCTATACCAGTTCATCTATCAATAGCATCGCAAGACCAAATCAAGGCCCTTCAGAACTATTATTTATTGAGGTTCTACTTGGATTGGGAGAGACGGCGATGGTAGGTTTCGTCAATCTATTTGCAGTGGAGGTGATGAATCATATGAACGGTGTTTGGAGTGTAATGGTTGAGAGAGATGGACTCATGTTGTTTATAGTGTAAGAAGGGGGAATTTGAAGAGTTTCGACCTTGCGACAACTGAACTAATCACTGCATATCTCTTCTCTCATGAAGAGAAAAGTAAAGAACATAATTAAATGATTAAGAGTTGGGCTTGATGACTTCAGTGTAACGGCGAGTTTCAGAAACTAAAAACAATGATGATGGAGTTGAAGAGTGGGAGAATGCTGTCTTGCATCTAACATCGTGCTATAAAATAGAAAATGATTTAAAATGGGTCACTTTGATTTTTATCAGCCCACATGTGTGTGACCCAATTATAACTTCAAAGACAGTTTGACATGGCAAAATAAAATTTCATTATTGGTTGATTTTTGAAAGTGACGTGGATAGTTTTAGAGTGGAGAATATTTCCCTTTTAATATTGTAAGATATATATCTTATCTTCCCTCTCTCGCTCGTTCACATGTCTTCAATTATTCCGAGAATTTTGGGGAATCAAAGATAAGATAAGGTATGGCTCGCATTTTTATTCCATTATTTGTTTGCTTTTGTAAGTTGTTTAATTCTCTGTTTTCACGATTGTTTTTTTTTTTAGGTTTTATTTTTATCTAATTTTTATCATTTGCTGTGAAATTTTTCCTTTTAATAAAAAAAAAACACGTTTTAAAAAAATTGATAATTTTAAAGGTAATCTTGTCATTATTTAAAAAGGTGTGTATTAAAATGGAGTAATCACGAAAGCTACAATGAGCTGGTGGTTGTCTTTAAAGCGATTCATTTATTATATAAATAATTGCTTGTGGCCTTTCTCTGAATTGCAGACATCCATCAAATCCTTCCTCCTTGCAGGCAGCTTCTTCGTGTGAATTACTCTTTGATCCAAAGATTCACCTAAAAGGTATGACCTTTTGCTTCTTTCCTCTTTGAATTTGATGTTTGTTTCTATTTTAGGGTTCTTCCTTGTAGATGTGTTTCTTCTTTTGATGAAAAGCTTTAAGCTTTATGGATTCTTGAAGAGAAAGTCCTTTCTGTGTTTTTATTTTGTGGAATTTATGATGGTATATGTTTGTTAAAACAGTGAAAATAATCAATCATGTTGGAGAAAGAGTTTTTCACCGAGTATGGTGAAGCGAGCCAATACCAGATCCAAGAAGTTGTCGGAAAAGGAAGCTATGGTGTTGTTGCCTCTGCCGAATGTCCACACACTGGTGGCAAAGTTGCTATCAAGAAGATGACCAATGTCTTTGAACATGTCTCTGACGCCATACGGATACTCAGGGAGATTAAGCTGCTTAGGCTTCTGAAACATCCTGATATCGTGGAGATCAAACATATAATGCTGCCTCCTTGTCGGAAGGAGTTCAAAGATATCTATGTTGTTTTTGAGTTGATGGAGTCGGATCTTCACCATGTCTTAAAGGTAAATGACGACCTCACTCCTCAGCATCATCAATTCTTCTTGTACCAACTTCTTCGTGGCTTAAAATTCATGCACTCAGGTAAGGTTTCTTGTTTCCCTTTTTTTTTTTTTTTTTCTCAAACCTTGCTGTGTTTTAAGAGTTTCATACATGTTTTGTGTCCATCACAGTGTTCTTATCGTCTGTTGGCTCCTTGTTTTTGTGTTTATAGCGCATGTTTTCCATAGAGATCTGAAGCCTAAGAACATCCTCGCTAATGCTGATTGCAAAATCAAGATCTGTGATTTAGGACTTGCTCGTGTCTCCTTCACTGATTCCCCTTCTGCCGTCTTCTGGACTGTATGTATCACTATCCATCTCTCTTACAGTTACCAGTTAATTCTTCAAAATTCTAATGTGCAGAGAGTCTGTGAATGCTTAATAATTAGTTAGTTTATTGTTCTGTAACAGAGAGGTATGTATGTCTTAATGCAGTTGACTACAAATGATTTTAAGTAGTTCTGATAAGTAACCAATCTTTTCATGTTCTTTTGCAAGGACTATGTTGCTACAAGATGGTACCGTGCTCCAGAGCTCTGTGGTTCCTTCTATTCCAACGTAAAAATGCTTGTTCTCTTTCCATATAAGGTGGCCTTATGCTTAAAGTGTGAGCTAATGGAATTGGTAATGTTTGTGCAGTACACGCCAGCGATTGACATGTGGAGCGTTGGCTGCATATTCGCAGAGATGCTAACTGGGAAGCCCTTGTTTCCTGGCAAAAATGTTGTGCACCAGCTTGAACTCGTCACGGATCTTCTTGGAACTCCATCGCCGATAACTCTATCCAGGGTTTGTTTTGTTTAAGCTAAATCGCAATAGAAGAGGCTTCTCTCTCCCAGACAAACTTGCTTTGGTTGCAAGTTTTTTAAAGTTTTGTGTGTCATGAGGCTGTCTGTTTATGATGGAAATGTAGATTCGGAATGAGAAGGCTAGAAAGTATTTGAGTAACATGAGGAGAAAGGATCCTGTTCCTTTCACTCATAAATTCCCAAATATTGATCCTGTGGCGCTGAAGTTGCTTCAGCGTTTAGTTGCTTTTGACCCAAAGGACCGTCCCTCTGCTGAAGAGGTAAAGCTAAATCTTAGATTTGTTTCCATGTACTTCCATTCATTTTGATGCTTTTGTTTTGCTTCCTTCTTCAGGCATTGGCTGATCCGTATTTCCAAGGATTGGCAAATGTGGACTACGAACCTTCGAGGCAACCTATCTCGAAGCTCGAGTTTGAGTTTGAAAGGAGGAAGTTGACTCGGGATGACGTGAGGGAGCTCATGTACAGAGAGGTATACACAAACATGTTAATGAATCATATGGTTAGAGTTAGTTATAGGAATCTCTTGAACTGATTAGTTTTCTTGTCTGGATATGAAACAGATTTTGGAGTACCATCCACAGATGTTGCAAGAGTATCTACAAGGAGAAGAGAACATCAACTCTCATTTTATGTACCCAAGGTTTGATCTAGTTTACCGATTAAAAACTTGTTGTTTCGTTGAAAAGAAACTTTTGTCTGATTACTGTGAATCAATTTTGACATTTCAGCGGAGTTGACCAGTTCAAACAAGAGTTTGCAAGACTGGAAGAACACGACGACAATGAGGAGGAACGTAACTCCCCACCAATCCAGAGGAAGTACACTTCACTTCCAAGGTTGGTTACTATTTCTTGAAACTGTTTAAGCGAATCAAAGGCTTATATATAACCCACCCTGCTTTGGTTTGCTGCAGAGAACGGGTATGCACATCAGAGGACGAGGGTGGTGATTCGGTTCACGCACAATTGTCTTCGTCTTCAGTGGTGTTTACACCTCCACAGACACCAAACAAAGAGACTGGGTTATCATCACAGAAGACAACAAAAGTAGACAAAGCAGCAGCAACTCCGGTTAAACGGTCTGCATGTCTAGTGAGGAGTGATAGTATCTGTGCTTCCAGATGTGTCGGCGTCTCCTCTGCAGTGTCTTAGTACGAAAACAAAGGAAGAAAAAATGTTTTTCAAGTTGTTTAGCAGCAAACCATTGATTGTTCTGCGTTATTGTATGGGTTTTCACTTAAACTCTCTCTCCTTCCTCTTAGCTGTTCATCTGGTCATGGTCTTGTTGTGTGTAATGGTTTCTCTTGGAACTTGAATTCATATATATATTTTGTCTCTTTAGAACCTTATATACGGTCTACCTATTAATCTGTTTATGATTGTCGGTTCGAACACAAAACTGAATATGGGTTAACAACTTACAAAAAAATCACCAGAATGATCTTCTGAAAATGATACCAACCTAATATGATCTTTTCTGAAAATTTTCATGTAAAACTTTTTGGTTTCTTGCTTTTTTTTTGTCAACCCTTTTTGTTTATTGAAAATGATACCAACCTAATATTTTATCTCATTCTTCTTTATTTACATGATGAATCAATACAATTTGATGTTTAAAACATATATATGATATATGACCCAAAGTTTAATACATTAATATGATATATCAAATGAAATGGCTATATCAAATATTTTCAGAGCTAAAAAAATATGTACATTTGAAAATGTGAAAAATAATTTTAAATCTGAAAAACTTCAAAAATAGAATTTATAAGATGAAATACTAACAATGTATAACAAAGTAAATTCACCGAATTTAAATATATAACTTTATTTGAGTATAAACATAAAAATACATATTTAAAGTCTATATATCTAAACTTATATTTTTAGGGGGAAAAAATGTAAATCATGAATGAACCTATAAAAACAAGATAACTTGTGAGATAGACATGAGAAAAAATTAAAAAAATAAACAAAATTTCATCTTTACATTCAAAGAATTGAGAGAGAAATAAGAGAGTTTTAGAGAGAAGTACTGAGAGAGTTTTAGAAATTTGTGCAGCAATTTTAGAGAAAAATTGTGTAAATTTCATTTATATAGTGAGAAAAAAATTGTAACTAGGTTAAAATTTACGATAATGTATACTTTTTTAAAGACTACTAAAATTAAAATTTGAGAATAAGCTTTATTGTAAGTCTACTTGAATTTATTGTAAGTCTATTTAGTGGACTTTTTGACAGTTTACTATAATAATTTTGCTATTGATGTTTATTATTTATTGTTTTAATAATTTTAATATATGATTTACTAAATTATGCCTTTATTTTTTAATAGTTATGATATATAATTTCACATTTTATTCATAAAAAACTAAATTTAATTTTAAAAAAATATTTTTTGTAATATTTTTTGTAATCACCAAATAAAGTAGACTGAAAACAACATGTATAGTGAAATAGACTTTATTGTAAGTTTACTAAACCCTAAACCTTAAATCTCAAATCTTAAACCTTAAATGTTTGCTTGATAATCAAAAAGTCATAATTATTGTATTAAATACTAAAATATACAGGATATAAATTACTCAACATTAATATACAAAATTAAGTCAATAATTAAAAAATCACAATCTAAAATCTAACTTTAAAGATATAACATATTATAACTTTTTGTTGCTAAACCATAAAAATTGTCTAGCACATAGTTATCTAATCAATATTCTCTCCGTTTCACAAAGAGTGTCACTTTGACACTTTTCACACATATTAAGAAATTGATTGAAATGTATTTATGTTTTCATTATTGTTAGCTATTTAACCAATAGGATTTTAGATAAATAGATTTATTTATAAGATCAATGCATTTTGCAATTAATATTGAGCTGAAAGTAAGTATAAATTGTATTGGAATTGTAAAATGACACTTTTTATGTAACAAGAAAAAAATGCTAAAATGACACTTAATATGAAACAGGGGGAGTATATTCTTTTTAAAATTGTTTAATTATATAAAAAATTATTTATATATTTCATATTAACTTTTATGATGATGATTTATTAAAAAAAGTCCCCAAAATTATTCTTATACATTTTTAAAATTAAACTATTAAATAAATTATGATGTAGATTATATAATAAGTCTAATATGTAGACTTTTTAAGATATGTATATATGTATAGACTTTTTTCACGTGTAAACTTTCGAAGGACATAAAGATATATATATTTTTAGTTTTTTTGGTTATAAAAATTAAATAGTAATTTTATCACTCTTTTAAGTTGATTTTGTATTTTATTAAAAATAAAATCTAATTTTATATTTTAAATTAATATTTGAGTTGTTTTTTGACAAATTCTCCTTAGCTCTAAAAAAAAAAAAAAAATTAAATATCGATAACAAATGAGTTAAAATACAATAGACCTCAAGTCCATCTCTCTCTCTCCAGCAAACCTTTGCAAGACTCGAACTTCAACTCGATTTGGGCTCAGTAACTTAGAATCTCTTAAGAGACTTTCCCTATTCGACCTTCTTCATTTTGATTTGTCTACGAGAAGCCTCGGAAACCCCTTTTTCAGACATCGATGTGAAAAGGTTTCTTCAGACAAGTCATGTTGTGAAATCTAATGGCGGCAGTGACTCTATCCTTGATGCAACCTCCTTGTGGCATGGTACTGCTTCTTCGGACAAAACGTGTTCATTTAAATGTTCGGTCTTTTGATGTGTTCTTCTTAAAGTTTTCTCAGTGTTTTGCGAGTAGAAGATTGAGAAGTGTGATTGTAATCCAAGCTCAGAGAGGAAACTGGTCTAAAATGAGGTAACTTTCTTTTGATGCTACTCATCACTTTCTCTGATTCTGTCTAGTTTATGTTGTTGATCAATCAAATCTGGTTTTGTGTTAGGTTTAGTAATCTCTTCTTCTCCTCCAAAGTGTGGAAGATAACCTATCGATCGAAGCATAGTTTTCCTGACAATCTTCTAGAACAAGTTGAGAAGTGTGCAAATGCTCGGCTCGAAACTCAGTCCAAGTTAATAAGCAAGGTAAAGAGTGCAGTTTGGTATGTGAACTTTCTATGCTATTCAAACAGTTGTGTGACTCCTTACTCTACAACACAGGTTGCAGCTTTGATGGAGTATGATAATGTTGACGATGTGTTTGATCAAAAATCTGATAAGCAAGTTAAGGAAGAGCTTGAATCTGCGTGTAAGAGGTTCCCTGCAATCTCTCTTGGCTATTCTCGTCCTGTGGAGTTATACAGCAGGAACAAATCTTTCGAAATAACAAATAGTATTCTCAAGACGCCAAATGAAAACAGTTTCCTTCCCACTCCCATGCCTGTAGGATGGCTTGATCCCGACAGTCTTTCCGAAACATTATCTTCCTTCTGTCCGGAGCCTCTGAATGTTGATTCTTCCAGTGTCCTCAGAGAAGATTTGTCAGATGGCTCTTCTTTTACGGTTCAAACTGCAACATCTGAAGCTGAAACAACCCCTGAAGAAGAAGATTCTTCCGCTAGGCTTTTCCTTAGTTGTACTGTAGGTTCTATGCCTGGGTTAAGCAAGAGGCAGAGTAATCAGCTAGACAGTTGTGGCTTTCACACGGTAGGCATTTCGATACATGGAAACCAAAAAAAGTAACATTTTCTCTTGAGGAAAGGCTCATTAAAAAGAATACTCTTTCAATGCAGATGAGGAACCTATTGCATCATTTTCCTCGAACCTATGTGGATTTGCAGAATGCCCATCTTGATATTGAGGATGGACAGTACTTGATATTTGTTGGGAAAATCATGTCTTCCAAGTGAGTGTTTTTGGTCCCCAATTGTGTTTTTATCATTCTACAATTCATATCAAACATTTTCAGTAAAGATATTCGCCAGCAAATCGATTCTGTTACCAACATCTACGCGCTTTTAATTCAAATATGAACTCTAGGCAATTCAATATGTGCAGGGCAGTCAGAGCTAGCTCTTCATTTTCATTTCTTGAGGTTATTGTCAGCTGTGAAGTCACAGGAAGAGACAGAACTCCAGAGAATCTGAGTTGTAATGCTGATAATAAAGTAGGAAAAACATTTTATCTGCATCTGAAGAGATTTTTTCGCGGTTCTCGCTTTACCTGGCAACCATTTCTCAATAGTATACAAGAGAAGCATAGACCTGGGGACTTTGTATGCGTCAGCGGGAAGGTTGGTCCATTAGTTTCCCTAAACTTGGCTTTGTATCAACTTGTTATGCCTGTAGTATACTTGTTTTTATACTGCTTCATAAGTCTTTAGCTCTCTCCCTGAGGTAAACTTTAGAAGCTTGGGCTTGATTTAGCACGATAGAAGGACATTTAAGAATGAGATTTAAGTGGACGGATAGTCTTTGGAAAGTTGCTGATTCAAGAATATGTTGATAATCTCGTCGAAATCTAGGTGAAGGCGTTGCGGGCGGGAAATCATTTTGAAATGAAGGAATACAATATTGATGTACTCAGGGATGAAGACGAGTCATCTCTCTCAGCTCAGGGGAGACCATATCCTATTTACCCGGCAAAAGGAGGCTTATCCCCAAAGTTCCTTAGTGATGTCATCTCCAGGTTTTGTTACTCTTCTCTATTTCATATCTTCACTGGTGATGGGTTTAACTTCAGTAGAGACAAGTGCCATGTCAGGGTATCGTTTAGATTTTGAAAATGATCATTTTATGTTTCAAGACTTGCCTGAGTATAAAATTTGCTCTTGGCCTATTATGAAATACTTGAACTTCCCAGAACTAAGTTTTGCATCTTTCGATATTGTTTTCACACCTCACCCACTTTTTGTCTCTTAGGGCTCTGCGGATTCTCCCTACCAATATGGATCCGATTCCTAAGGAAATCACTACAATTTTTGGCCTACCATCTCTCCATGATGTGAGTCTTGTTTCTCTGTTGAGACATGCTCTTTGATTAACTTCATCTTTAATCCCCAACCAAATATAGTGTCCTTAATTGCTCTTCATTTTCACTTTAATTTAGGCCTATATCGGTATTCACGAGCCCAAGAATTTAGATGAGGCTGATTTAGCTCGCAAAAGGCTTATATTCGACGAGTTCTTTTACCTACAGGTACGCAGCTAGCATGTTTTCTCAGAAATAGCATTCTTAATCATAACTTTTGTTGGTAAAAAAGAAGTGCATTTCGTTAGTTGGGTCTTGTTTTTATACAGTTGGCACGATTATACCAAATGCTTCAAGGTCTTGGCACAAAACTAGAGAAAGATGTATTGCTGGAAAAGTTTAAGAATCCAGTGCTCAACTCCGTTTATATAGAAGATTGGTCCACTCTCAGCAAGAGTTTTGTGAAGGCTCTTCCATATTCCCTTACTCCTAGTCAGCTTAGTGCTGCCTCGGAAATAATATGGGATCTTAAGCGTCCGATTCCAATGAATAGGCTTTTGCAGGTATTTCTTCTTCTTTTTTTTTTTTGTTGGGGTTATAGTTTGTGGTCTCTTAATAGATCAGCTTCCTTTTTAGGGTGATGTTGGATGTGGAAAAACAGTAGTCGCTTTCTTGGCCTGCATGGAGGTCGTCGCATCTGGTTACCAGGTTGGTAAAAGAACTCTCCTTATGATCAAATCTTCTTAGATGCGTCATTGACTCTTTGTTGGCATGCTACCTTTTTTCCATATGCAGGCAGCTTTCATGGCCCCCACAGAGTTACTTGCAATCCAACACTACGAACAGTTGCGTGATCTGCTGGAGAAAATGGAGGGTGTACCATCCAAGCCAACCATTGGGTTGCTCACAGGTTCAACCCCAACAAAACAATCACGAATGATTCGTCAGGTTAGTCGTGCAGCTAAAAGGTCGCTTTATGATACTATACAGTTTGCCTTCCTTATAGCTGGAAACTGATGACAGGATCTTCAAAGTGGAGCTATATCGATTATAATTGGAACTCACAGCCTGATAGCTGAAAAGATAGAGTACTCTGCATTGCGTATTGCCATTGTTGACGAGCAACAACGGTTTGGTGTAATCCAAAGAGGAAAATTCAACAGCAAGGTCAGGCCTTAGTGATTCTAATTGAAATATCATATGTTCGGCTCAAACATATAATTGATATAAGTTTATTGTTGTGTGGCTGCTACAGTTATATGGTGCATCTGTTATATCAAAAACTTGCTCATCTGACTCTGATGATACGTCTAAAGCTGATCTCAACATGGCAACTCATGTTCTTGCAATGTCAGCCACCCCAATCCCGAGATCTCTTGCCTTGGCTTTATACGGTGATATTTCTTTGACTCAGGTAACGTGAACTGTTTCAATTTAAATTTATCAGGTAGAAGCTCACTTGTTCCATGTTTTCAGAACGTTTTCTCTTTGTTTCTTCAGATTACTGACATGCCACTTGGGAGAATACCAGTTGAGACGCACATTTTTGAGGGAAATGAGACTGGCTTCAAGGATGTCTACTCGGTAATGGCTCCAGCATACAAACAAATCCTTCAAGACTTTGTTTTTTGATACAACAGTTTCTTGACCTATCATCTTTCAATTGTTAGATGATGCTGAAAGACTTGGAGTCTGGAGGGAGAGTATACCTTGTGTATCCTGTTATTGAACAATCAGAGCAACTGCCACAGCTTCGTGCTGCCTC
This sequence comes from Sinapis alba, assembly GCA_012274485.2. NCBI lineage: Eukaryota > Viridiplantae > Streptophyta > Magnoliopsida > Brassicales > Brassicaceae > Sinapis > Sinapis alba. The sequence continues at coordinate 92,217 of MU106022.1, forward strand.
TGCTGATCTCGAAGTAATATCCCAAAAGTTTCCAAACTACAGCTGCGGACTGTTACACGGAAGGATGAAGAGTGACGACAAAGAAGACGCTCTGAGAAAATTCAGAAGCGGAGAGACACAGATACTCCTCTCCACCCAAGTGATAGAGATAGGCGTTGATGTTCCAGACGCTTCAATGATGGTTGTCATGAATGCTGAAAGATTTGGAATCGCTCAGTTACACCAACTACGAGGACGTGTTGGCCGTGGAACCAGAAAATCAAAATGCTTACTAATAGGGTCAACTGCTAATAGCCTAAAACGGTTGAACATGTTAGGGAAATCTTCTGATGGGTTTTACTTGGCAAACATAGACCTTCTTCTACGTGGACCTGGTGACTTGCTTGGGAAGAAACAGTCTGGGCACTTACCAGAGTTCCCTGTCGCTAGGCTAGAAATGGACGGCAATATGTTGCAGGAAGCCCACATAGCCGCTTTGGTAAAAACATTCATTCTCCCGTTTATTGTCATTTTAGAAAAACTTCTATGTTATCTGGAATCATATTTTGCCTTTGATGTTCTGTTTCCACAGAAAGTTCTAGGAGATTCTCACGACCTGGAGAAGTTTCCAGCGCTGAAAGCTGAGCTTAGCATGAGACAGCCACTTTGTCTTCTAGGGGACTAAAAGGTTGCACCAGGCAATGTACATACCATTTTCCTAGTACATACTACTTGTTATGTCGCTTTCCTTTTTTGGTATTTCGGTACTGTGAGATGACACAACATGTTGTTAGTAGTATAGTCTTTTGGGGTCAAGATTATCCTTGTATGGCCATAGACATAGTAGAGATCAAGCATGTTTGGTGTCATCTAAGCTTTAAATATTGCGTTCTAAAAGAAGGATACTTGGAGTTGATGCCTTGTAGAGTTAATGGGATCTATAAAAATTTATAGGAGAGTTTTGTGGAGTGTGAATTATTGTAGAAAAGTGGCTATAAGAATGGTGAGGGGGACCCGACAGGAGTTTTTGGGGTTTGCAACCAGTGGGGAGAGACAAAAAGACAAGCAGGGACCCACAAATGTTTCCTACCCAATCATCAAGGAATGGGATCCACTAACATTCTTGTTTGTTCTTGTCTTTTGTTCCAAAAAAGAAAAAGCTTCTCTTCCATGTTGAAACTTGAAGTGTTGGTAAGTTGTTTCACTTCTTGTGGACACTTGTTGTGCGCAAATCGGTGCCCTTTCATCATCCTGCGTCTTCTTGTCACTAGCAGCAAATATGCCCATCTTTTTAATCACTTAGCCTCTCTACAACAAGTTCTAGATCGAATTGATGATCATTTTCAAAGAATATATCAAACATGTTTTGAGAAACCAAACATAATCAATAACAGATCATCGTTTCAGATAGAACCATATACTCCATATTAACATTTCTTTTTGGTGTATGAGCTATAATTGGTGCAAGTCGGCATTATTTTCATGATGAGCTATGGGATATTTTTACATTATGATATAGTGCATATTTGTATATGATGAATTAGCATGGGTGGTGGGGTTAATAAAGACAATCATGATAAGACAATTCTCATGTTTGATTTGAACACTACAAGACCAAAAGCTTTCAGTTTCACACATCTATGACGGCTTTATAACCCTTGTTTTATTCACAATAATTAAACAATTTTCTTCTTTTTTTTGGAACACTATTAAACAATTTCTTATTCCTTCTATTTCAGATGTTAGGTCTAAAAATACAAAGATTAAAAAATTTACTTAAAAAGAAATCTATATAAATACAAAATAATTTAGTCTATCATAAAAACGGTAAGATATAATTGGTTGAATAGTTTCAATAATATTAAAGTTAACACAAAACATTTTACATTTTGAAACACCAAAAAATTGCTAAAACAATATCATATATTATGAAACATATATAGAGTATTTCTCTTCATGTATTTGCATTAACTAATGTTACTGATGAGCGTCTTTTGTGTGCGAACTGAAATTGAAACCTCATGAGTAGCAAAAGTAAAATGAAATGTGTGTGTTGGATCCAAAGAAGTAGAAGAAAATGATTATGAGACAAGACAAAACTTTAGTGACTTTAGAAGATAGTGATGTCGGAAGATAAATCTGTGTACGTCCCGAGACGAATGATTTGCTCATCGGAAGCTACAAAAGCTGTTTGTGCAAATTGGGGATCGATCTCCGTTTTCATTTTCTATAATATCTTCCATGACTGTAATAATTGAAGATTTGAAAGAGAGTGGTCACTTACTACGATATTGTGTTTCAAGCCGTTAACCAAATTCCAAATATTGCTTTATTATGCGTCATGTTCATATGTACAGGTGTTTCAATAAAAAGAAGTAGACAATGATTGTAGAGAAATTCCCTTAGATAGCTCATTTTAGTTTGTTTGTCACAAAAATAGCTTTTAAGGAAGAAAATGACCAAAATGTGTTTTTTAGAAGCTAAAAAATTCATTTATATGTATTTATACCCCTAGGATTAACTAATTTGAACTTTAGGGTTTAGAGTAAAGGGGTGGGTTTGGGGTTAGAGTTTCAAATTTCAAAAAAAAAATAAAAAAAATCAAAATTTCAAAAAAAAAAAGTCTATTTTGATCATTTTATTATTTGAAGGCTATTTTTGTGACAAAAACTAAAAAAAGGCTATCTAAGAAAATTGTCCATGATTGTAACTGTGTGCTATTAATCGCACAAAGAATATGGTGGTGGTGGCTACGCAAATGTGGTCTGATACTAACAGATTGCCTTTGATGTCTTTTATTTATTTCTGAAACGTAATGTACGCAAATCATCATGCGGCAAAAAAGATAACATCAACCTTTTTTATATTTACCTAAAAACAATGAATATTTAATTGATATTAATTTATTTTTGTTATTCTGTTTTGAATTTATTTGGTACATGCTGTTCACACTTTTGTCTTCAATTTCTCTTTAATGAATATACATAAATCAGTTTTGTCAACATGTAACTTCCAGTCTATTACCAAGCTAGGAGCCTAGGACAACGTTGTTTACGAAAGAAGAAAAAAAGCAGATAAACGCACATGACGAAGTCCTCTTCAGCTAGCACCGGAGTGTAACCCAGGCTCTTTATCATCGCAATTTGAGAGATCTTCGGGTTACTCTTCGACAAACCATTTTCGCTTAGCCAACTCTTCTTCTAAGCCGGTTTTGATCAGTAAAAGGATTAGGAAACGTTTGTGTTAGGAGCTTAGTTGATATTTGTTGCTTAACCTTAGTTCTAAGTTTGTTGTTATAATATCCTTAAATATTTATTTGATGCTATAAGTTCTTTTACTTTTTTTGCGATTTTTAGGATCAAATCAGCTCTTGATCAATCTATGATTCAATTTTGATTGTAATTAAGTTAATGATATTTACAATTTAGTAAAAACACGCACATAATAGGCCAAATAATCAACCTTGAAATTAGAAGAGCATGGAATAAAGACCAATAAAAACGAGTATAACTTTTCATGACATAAACTCGTTCAATATGAGTTTTTTTTTTGTTTGCTTAAAACGTAAGAGTTAGTCTTCGGATTTTGACGTCATTGCAATCAACTACTTACAATCCGTCTGGAAGGAGTCACCATTACCTTTAAATGCATAAGTTTTTGTGTGTTATAATTATAATTGGTCTTGAGTTACATCTTATTTTCATGTGTGGCCCGAGCTAACAAAACATTGTATTCATGGTGTTTCTCAAAGAATACCAAGAAATATGCTCAATTCAGTTATTACTTCAGTTTTTTTTTTTTTTTGTGAACTCTTAGAGTAATTTCAACGGTGGTCTCTCACTACATCTCTCAATTGTTTTTTTTTTAAAATAGAAAAAGTAAAAAAAATAATGTCTCTATACGAGAGACTTCAACAAATTTTTGAAGAACTATTTCTCTATTTTTTGTCACACAAGAAATAGATAACATTAATACATATGTTCTTTAATAAATAATCTGTATTTTTAAAGTATAAAATTTTATCTTAAGAGATTTATGTGAGTTTATAACCGATAATGATGCTTTTACATTTAATAAAGTGAAACATGAATAAGTAAATTGTTCCGGACGAAATCGGGCCCAACACAAATGCTACTATGAGATTATCATAATCACGAAATCTGAATATATACTAATATAATCGTGCACACAACCAAATAATTAAGCTGTCAGTTGAAGAAATGAGTATGATGTTGAAGAAATGAGTATGATCAATCTCAGTGGCTTATTATATGCAATAAAACAAATATATGACTCATGCAATTGACCTAGAATGCACCACAAAAAGTCTAGACCGGTCCAGCATGTTATCTTATATGTATACACTCCTTTTTAGTTATCTTGAATTAGCACGTAGGGCCATTAAATTCAACAATTTTTATCATGTAGAACTTATATGTTCACATCATTTTACATGCTTTACATATAAGATTTTAAGATTAATAATTTGCAAAATCATACTTCATATTTAAACAAAACTTAGCAACATCTTAATGAATTAACAGTAAAATCGAGTCGTGAAGTACATGTTTCATGGTTCCTGTGGACACTGACCATTAATATACTCCTTTGTTTCATTTTAACTATTGTTATAGAGTAAATTTTTTGATTTAAAATCAATGTGTTTTAGAATTTTTCTATTTTTATTGATTAAAATATATTTATGTGTATAGGAAATGATGTTTTTATTTATAAAATATATTTTTCCGTTTCAAATTATTTGTTATTCTAGTTATAATTTTTGTCACAAATTAAGTGTCGTTCTCGCTTTTCAATGCAAAATTTATTAATAAAATTTTTTCATTTATTTTTCTATTGATTGAAATATGGGTAAGTGTATAGGTAATTGTGTTTTTTCTAAAATATACAAAATTACATGTTTTCTTAATATGTATACATAAACTCAAAAAAAACAATTAAAATGAAAGTATAAATTTAAATATTTTATATGTGCGTATAAATCTAAAATGACAATTAAGATTAAACAAAAGAAAAAAATATAAATTAGTACTAGTATTGAATCTCGAAACATTGTATTTTCTTCTCTTATATTAAATGCCTCGTTGAAATAACGATACAAACAAAATTAACAAACCCAAATTAATGTAGTAGTTATAATTATTGGATATGCGTTTCTATACAAGACGTCTCTTAATTTTTTTAGTTAAAATTTAAAAAACCGTTTTTTAAATCCTGCTAAAAGACTTTTATTAAGAGATTCTCGTTAAACATTGCTCTCATTTTCACAAGCTAAAATATATCGGCCAATTCAGCTTCTTGCTCCCTTAGTTGGTTCGTGATTCCACTCTGTCTTTGCGTTTCTCCTCACGTATCAGTATCGGATTTATCCCTCAAGTTTGTATCGATTATTTATCTCTTGTTCATTACCAAACTGAACAAAATAAGTATTGATTATGTATTTTTAACTTTTTGGCAATAAAACCAATTATAAAGGTCTATCACTTGGTTAACAACCATTTGTTACCTTCATCCTTTATTTTCTGAAATGGTACTTACATTTTTAACAAAAAAAAATGATCAAATATTTGATTATTAAAATAACAATAAATTTTTTAAATAAATATCTTTTCATGATTAATTCTCTAGAGTTCACTCATACTCTAGAGTTCACTCATATTAAAATATAATGAATATTTCTAATTTATTTTTTATTTATTTTGCCTTTATATTTTACAATAACTATCAACCCGATGATATTTAATCAACTTAAATATTCTTAATCACCTTAAAATCCCGTAGTTTAATTATGTAAATTTATTTGATGGACACCTACACACTAGGCAACTTAATATTTTTCTCCTTACATTATACACTTGTCATCCTTTTATAATAAAACTACTATTTATGTACTTATGACAATAGTATACGTACGCATATACATATAGGACCTACTCTCATACGGATTACGCATGGGTGCGTGTGTATGTATATACACATTTTTTTTCTTTTGGACAACGTGTATGTATATACACATACACATACACTTATCTATAAAAATATAAGTATGTGTGTTAATATAAATATAAATGCATCGCCACGGTTCAAGTTTGTCTCTTCGTTACTAGTCTCCCTCTCTAACTTTACCTTCTCTTCTTCTTTCTTAAGAACCCTTATAAATTTTACTGAATTAATGGCGATTTTACCGGAAAACTCTTCACACTTGGATCTTACTATCTCCGTTCCAGGCTTCTCTTCATCTCCACCCTCCGGTGAGCCATATATACAATAACATACTATGTATATAAAATGATCATCAGTAAACAATATTTGCAAAATTATATACATGAAGGTTGTGTTTGGATTCTATTTTCATGATGATTAGATTTTGTCTTTTCATTTTACAAAGAAAAGATATAATAAAAACGAGATCTCCCATATGAATAAGAATAACTATTCATCTCTGTGTTTCTACAATATGAAATTGATTATTAATATATATACATATATCTTTTCATCGTCTTATCTCTTTGATCTTGTTCAAATATAAAAAATATTTCTCTCTTTGATCACGATATTCCTTTATTTAAAATGTTATACATACGGTAAGTTTCAGATGAAGGAAGTGGTGGAGGAAGAGAGCAGCTAAAGCTAGACATGAATCAATTGCCGTCGTCGTCTGAAGACGATGAAGAACTCATGAGCCACGGTGGCTTTGCTCCTCCCCGCAAGAAACTACGTCTAACCAGAGAACAGTCTCGTCTTCTTGAAGATAGTTTCAGACAGAATCATACTCTTAATCCCGTAATTACCATTCCCTACAAATAATATATAATATTTTTTCAGTTTTCTTAAATATATAATAATGATATTAAACATATATATATTCCTCTATTTTTCGGTAACATGTAGAAACAAAAGGAAGCACTTGCAAAGCATTTGATGCTACGGCCAAGACAAATTGAAGTTTGGTTCCAAAACCGTAGAGCAAGGTACCGTTTCTTTTTCACCTTTTTTTACATTATTAGTAAATAAATATCTGACTATAATAAGGTTAAACAATAAAAAGGTTAAAAACAAAGTTAAGCAATAAGCGGGTGGTTGATGATTAATTTGAGAGTTAACATAAGCGTTAAACGTTGACAGAATATAAAAATAACGCAAAAATGAAATCTGAATCGGATTCGACCCACCCCGTTAACATATAAGTCGTACCCTTAAATAATAAAAAGGTAATGCTGTCTTTTTCATTTATTATATATCTCATTCATCTATCAAATATTTATTTTATAATGTTTTCCTTTTAGGTTCTTCTTAAATTCTCAAACAGTTGTATACCGTAAATGAATCACCACTTGCTACATATAAAAAAGAAAATATTAGCTGACCTAAACTTATATCAAGTAAAAAATCACAGAAAGAAATTAACAGCCACTCAATTAAATACACATATATAAAGATAATATATCAATGTTGAAGTAGTTATATAGTATGTCACATCACGTATATATGTGTTGTTGCATGGTTATTTTCACAAGTGACAACAGCATTTTGAAGACCTCGATTATGATATACATTAACACATTTTTTAATGTTTGATGTAACTTGGAGCAAGTTGTGTTTCAAAAACACACTTTGGCTCCCGTACGTCAATATATACGTGTGTGTAATACAAGTACGTATACTTGTATGAAACTCTACTTGTATTCACGTGTCAATGTCACAACGTTTCATACAGTCATCAGTGGTGTTAGAGCATGATTAACTCCGGGTTCTTAAGTGGGGTTCTTAGCATAATTTAAGAACCGGTTCTTAAATTACGCTAAGAATCCCACTTAAGAACTCAGGGTTAATTATGGTCTTAATACTTTTTCTTGTAACGTGGTACGGCTCTATCGTTTCTGCATGATCTGATTTGTTCATGTTTAAAACATATAGAATTAATTAATCTATGAAGTTGGTAATTGTTGAAAAGGATATCTTGTTACTCATATTATCATATAACTACTTCATAAAACAAAATATTAAATTCAGAACCCTCAATAATTGTGAACAGATGGGAAAAGTATGGTGCAATAACTAAAGAGTTTCAACATTGGTCGTATTACTATTCTAGTATTATGACGGTTTCCCAAAATGTAACTATTATCATGACCACACCCTTATTATAATAGGAGTATTTTCTAGCTTTTTATTTTTACATATTCTTATATTTTTAATTAAGACAATTATTTCAAATAGTTGTTTAAGTTTTTATCATAAAATAGTTTAAAAAATAAAATGATCAAAATCATTTTTTATTTATTTTAAAATTTTAATATTTAGTTTTTATTTTTTAATATTTGAAACTACACTCTTAAAACCATATTATTTAACTCTAAACTCTAAATCTAGATTAGTTAACCTTAAAGTTATAAGTATATATTTACTTCTTTAATAAAATATTTTAGTTATTTTTCTTTTTAAGAGTTATTTTAGATAATTTCTCTTTTAATTATATTTATTAAAATAGTTTCTGAGTAAATCAATCGATGTGTTTTCGTTCTTCTGCCTCGTGTACTGACTTTCTCATCAATGCCCTTTGACTCATAATTCATTTGGCCGTTCATGCGTTTTTATTTTCCATAATTTATATACTTTTAATATATTTATTTGCATAGTCGACACGCATTTGATCATAAATTAACAACTTGTATATACTATAAAGCATCTTTGTGTTTATTATCTTTTACTTCGATAAAATTATTAACTCGTATAGTCATACTGAGCTGTTTTGGATTTGTTTTTGTTTAGGAGCAAATTGAAGCAAACTGAGATAGAATGCGAGTATCTTAAAAGGTGGTTTGGTTCGTTAACTGAGCAAAACTATAGGCTCCATAGAGAAGTAGAAGAGCTTAGGGCCATGAAGGTGGGACCAGACACGGTGAGCTCCGCCTCGAGCCTCACCATGTGTCCTCGCTGCGAGCGAGTCACCACTGCAGCCAGCCCCTCGCTGGCGGTTCCTTCCCAGAAAACGCTTCCGCCGCAAGAGAGTGAACATTGATTTATGTATTTTAGTTATTTTTGGATATGGTTTAGAAGTCAACGAAATGCAACACATGCATGAGCCAAGAACAAAAACTGATGATAACATGGTTTCGTGTAAATATAGTAATCTTAGGGATTCTATGCGCGCACGGCGAATCTTTGTAGATATTATTTATTTGAACAGAAATATAATCCCTTTTGTTCGGAGATATATTATATATGTAGTTTTGAAAATATAATATTAAAAGTTTGGGACTCGTAATATCTACAAAAGCATGAGCAGCAAAGGGTTCTTACTCGTTTGATCAGAAATCCAATCCCCTTACTTTTGTTTGGAGATATAAACATATGTAGTTTTAAAAAATATATCATTTCAAGTTTGGGATTCTTAGAGTATGAGCAGAAATTCGCTCTTACTCAGTTTCTCAGCAATTAAATAAAAATAGAGGCAAGAAAGAAAAAAGAGAAGAAAAGAAGAGAGAAGAAGAATCATTTCTTCATTTGAAAACTTTTGGTAGAAAAATTAGAGACTGTTTTTAACATGATTACCAAAAAAAAAAAAAAATCGGGAGATTATCTTAATTATGTGTTAAATAATAAGTGGTCCAGCTATATTCTTGTTTAATTGTTGTTCATATGATTTAGTTATTTTTTATTATATGGTAAAGAAATTATGAAAAGAGATTCAGCCATAAGGATGCTCTTTTAGGATCGAAACAGGTCTCTAACAAAATGAAATTTCAAATTTCTTGTAATCCAACTTTTATTACCAAGTAATGATAAATAATGATATCTAGTAAACACTCTGGTATGAACAATAAAATGCTATATTCTAAATTTAGAATAGACATTTTTAATTTATTATATGGATTTGTTGTTTTTGTTTTATCCTACAATAATTAAATTTAAAATCTTGAAAATGAAAGAACTCATGTCATTTAGAAAATAATACTCCTTTTATTCTTAAATATAAGATGTTTTAAGTAAATACACATATCTTATAAAATTACTTTTATATCATTAAGGCTACAAATTAAAAAGTATCCAGACAATTACAAAATAGATTATAAAATATAATTGTTTCTACAGTTTTAATGAATTTAAAATGTGATTATAAATATGAAAATATTTTATCTATTGAAACATCATTTTTTAAAAAAAAACATCTTACAATTCAAAACGGCTGAGGGAGTACACTAGCTAATGATTTTCATTTGATAGAATTTATCTCTTTGTTCTACCGATTGGGTTCAATTTGAATATATCTACATAGTTGCATAAGTTATTGGATTTAAATCACACAAAAACAAAAGTAATAGCGGCCCTTGAGGCCTTGATTATATTTGGGTCTTGCCATATTGCCCTCATGGGAGGAAAAGGATGGACGTGACTTGATTGCATGGAAGAGAGTCTACAAAATGGAATTTGGAAATAATGCTTAATTGTTTTTTAAGATCTGTTCATCGAAAAATCGAGTGACCTCTCTTGATAACTTGCTGTTTCGAATTTTTTAAGAATTTCACAAAGTATTTACTTTATTCCAAGAAAACTTATCTTTTGATAATTTCAAGACATTAATTTCGTCATCACTGTTTTTTACCCCAACAACATGTATGTGATTGTCATCTTACTTATCTGTTAATTAAAATATGAACATTTTTTGGTGGTGTAGAATTTTATTGTGGTTCTTGGTCCTTTTCCCATATATCGGGTCTCGCCTCTTGAATATAAGGTATGTATAATTTTGGTCGTAGTTTCTTACATGCTTATTAAAATTCCGTTATGTTTGATTTTGTTGGGTATATTTCTATGTTTGTATAACCTTTGGACAGGTTGCAATCTATTCTTCAGATGGAAGATTTCACATTAGTACCAGTCGTATGAATGTGAAGACTGTTTTATGGTCTCCATGTGGTGAGTTTCTTGTCATCGGTAGCTATGACCAGATGCTTTGGGTCTTGAATCATGCACCTTGGAAAACATTCTCTGAGTTCTTACACCTATGAACGTTCGCGCCATGTGCTGCTGAAGTCTGAGTTATCATTCATTGCATGACAACTTCATGCCAATCAATTATGGTAACTACGGAATGGGTCGTTACACATTCTATAAGCCATTTTCTCTGTATAATTGTTGCACCCGGTAAATATATTGGAGTCAGCTTGGACTATCCTAAACTTTCCCATTAATCCATTCAGTCGATACGCACAAAACTGCACCATCCACTCAAATAAACAGCCGCAGAGTCTGTCGGGAAAAGATTTGTTTATTTAAAAACCATTAAACAATATATGATTAGTTTTTTAGTGTTTTGTTTCTTCAGCGGTAAACAAATATATATAGGATACCACCAGTCACTCACATTTCGATCATGATGACGGTTTATCTATATTATTAAAACTGAAGTACCTTTTGGAACTGTTTGGAAACAGCGATAGCAGAATAAATGAGAATTGTTTGGAAACAAGGATAACATAATTAATGAGAATTGTTTGGAAACGCGGATAGCATATTAAATATTTTCTTTTATTTACACATTTAGTCATTAAATTTCTTTCTTATTTACAAATTATGCCATTTCATTTAAAACCAAATATCTAAACCAAATATCCAAATATATAAATTTATTAATTAAAATCAAATATCTAAATTAATTGTTATTGATATTCTGATAATATCAATTACAATATAAAACAATTTTAAATATAGTATTACCTTATTTAGTTTAGTAAAATATAAAAATTTCGAGAATTCAATTGTCGAGAAAATAAAATATTATAAAATTAATAATAATTTATTGAAATCTAATGCAAAAAAAAAAATTAGTATGTTGTTTTATTTTAAAATAAATTAACAAAAATAATAAGTTAATATATAAATAGTACAATCACATCAAATTGCATCAAGTTATAAAATTTTAATATAACGTTATGTAGAAATAAAAAATATATTATCAAACATCTATACTATAAAATAATATATTTTACTATGTATGTAAATTACAAAACATAAAAAATACATAATTTTTATTATAAAACCAACGGTTTATGAATTTACGTTAAACATAAGTTAAATCAAACATCCGCGCGGGGGCGCGGGTCAAGTTCTAGTAATAAGTTAAAACAGAAGCGTTCAAACTACAAAGACGAGATACATAAAAAAGTCTGAACCTGTTTAGTTATTGAGAAGACAGAACATAAACTTATTTAAAAAGAAAAACGTTCTAGATAGAGTTGTCTTGGCACTTGGAGTTGGAGTCACCCACACACCTAAATGCATCCAAACACTTGATAATAAATCAATTGCTAATGAATGTAACCCCAACATAAACAGAATCAACAACTATAGAAGAGATTTTTTAAAAGGTGTGTACGTACCTCACTCATCAAAGATATATAAATCAATCTTCTTCTTGTGGTGGCTTAAGCCTGAACTGATGAACATGCATCTTATCACGGAACTTGCGCACTAATGTTTGGTAAAGTTTAGGCTCAGGATCTGGGGAGGAGAGATCTTTAGCCCAAAATGTGATGTAAAAACAAAACCCTTGGGCGGCAGTTACATTGGCACTAACGTACTCGACAAACTCAAGTTGAGTTCCATAATCTTCGTTTTTGGCCTCGATGGCTGTGTTGATGAGAAGATCCATTAAGTCCTTATTGCTAAGTTTGACATCGAACGTTAATCCCCATTCAAATTTTAAGAAGAATAATAACCCAAAATAAGTGAGATTAAGTGGATCTAAAAAGAAAGAAGCGTAATTAAATATCAAAGAATAAGGGTTATTTAAATCACATCGGTCTTTTCAGCTAGTTCGAGGAAACGATCAGCCTGTTCCTTATATTTCGGATCATTCCAATCATGTTTGAGGAAAGCAGGTCTTCCTAGTGGTAACTTCGCCCCAGCCTCCCCCACTGGCTCCACCGTTTCCTCAGCCTCGGCCTCTACCTTCCCCATTGGATCCGTCTTCGAATCTCCACACTTCGTGATCTCCTCGTCATCAGCAGCGTCGGAGGACATATCTTTCTTTTTTTCGTTGGGTGTTTTTCCTCGTAACGCCCTAGTGAAAGTTGCACTCTTCTTAAATCAATAATAGAGGAACCTTTCCATGGGCCCCTGACTATTGGCTTTTTGGGCCTGAATTCGTGGACGGGATTTGTATTGCAATCGTTATCTTCTAAACTCCCAAATTCAAAACACAAATCTCAAGTTTGCAAATTTGGCATTCCACTACTTTTTTTTAAAAAATCCGCGATAAACATATCCATATATAATAAAGTTTAAGTCATCTGACAAATAAGAACTGCCATATGAAAAGAAATTAAAAACAATTAAATAACAACTGACATGTAAAAAATATTTATCTCTTATATATTAGAGTGTAAATCGCTTGATAAATCAAAATTGTCATGTAGAAAAAAATAAAAAACAATTGACATGTGAAAAATATTTATAAAACAATAATAATAAACCACTGAATTTTTCTCTAGAGATCCTATTTTTCAGTAGTCTAAATATAAATTACATAGACCTTTTTATCAAATTTTTTTAATATACGTTTAATTTTTTTTCCCGGATTTTTTTCATCACTTATCTCTTATCGTTTATATACTAAAACACAAGTTATAAAACCAATGAAATTTTGATACATCGTTTAACAATTTAAAGAGAAAATAAAATATAAAAAACTTATATTAAAAAAAAAACAATTACATTTACGATATATAAAAAGTTAGTTTTTCATGCAATTTTTTTTCTAAAAAAAATAGGTATGTGGGTGTGGCTATTATAGAAATTAGCCTTTGTTCTTGAAACTAGAAGTTTATGGGTCACAGTGGTGCAGATTCTAGAGTCAGAGAATATTCCAGTATCACGCCTATGAAAAATGTCTTAAGTATTGGGGTAAACACATGGCTTGCAGTTGTAGGAGTTTCTGGATGCAGTGGTCTTAAACATTATCAAATCATTTGTGTGACTGGTACAATGATTAGAAATTGATGCGTTTACAGAATTTCTAACCATTGTACTAGTCCCACAGTTAACCGGGACATCTTTCATTGTCCCAAAAAACTCATCCCAATATGGCTTTTCAGAGATATTTTTCTTGCTCTTCTTCTTGGAATGTGGAGGATAATTTCGGCAATTAAACCTTGTCACTAGAGCAAATTCTCTAAGAGAGAATCTTATTGATTTACTTTCAGTTATCTGGATAAAAGGAAACGACCAAATCGGCCAGAAAACGAGCGTTTCTCCGCAATTTCAACGAGTTTACCAAATGAGGATTCTTTTGAGCATTTAGGATTTTACGGATGCATGTAGGTTTGTGATAAGGTGTAACCCTTACACCGACAGTTTTTTCGCCAATAGTGAACATCCGAACGAAAATGAAATAGGAGAGGCTGAACCAGCGCTTTGATCCATCAAAAACTTATAAGAATCCGACGGAATGGAATAAATTAAGAAGTGAATTGAATATGGTTAATGTGAATAAGAGCAATGGATCGACATAACTGAATATAAAGAGGATTTAAGAGAATTTCGAGAATAGTTATTAAAGAGCTAATCGAGAAGTTTCAAAAACTGGAAAATTTATCGGGAAGTTTCAAAAATTGGAAAATTTCAACTTATCTGACATAATAGATTTTGTGTAATCTTGGATTACCAGAGAGAAAAGAAAATATCATGTTACAACTCTAACAAGTAACCAGTTGGTGATCAGACGTGAACATGGGTAAAAAAGTTATCTAATTATTGTATATTACTTATGTGTAGTGTAAATACTCTATTAAGTATAGATATTAGTATTTCAATATATTTTTGGTATTACAAATATTTTTTTAAGTTTAGGGAATAAATTTTTTAAAATATAATTCAGATAATTATATAAAATTTTGGTATTTTCAAATCAGATTTAGGTAAAATTTTACATATTTTGGGTATTTAAATATTTAAGGTATTTTTGTACTTTTCAGGTCATGCCTGACAGAATCCGAACTGAACCTGGCCCTAACTCGACAGAACTCGAACCAAACCGACAAATTCTATTTATCTTATTGGGTTCCACTATCTAAGACCTGAACCCGACATAACTTAAACCCAACCCGTACTGGAATTTTTTAATTACCTATTGGATCACAATATCTAAGATCCAAAAGATCCAACAAGATCCAACCTCAACCTGACCCAAAATCCCCATTCCTAGTTTTTGGATTTGGGCTCAGACTCTTTCGCTCTCCCTCTCAGCTTCTTCAGCTTTTCTTCTCTTCTCCTTTCTCCAGCCGCTTCACCATGAAGAAACTTGATCCTTCCTAGAACTCCAGCCGTTAGATCCAGCATTGTATATCTTCTGGATTGCTTAATGCTTGCTTCAAGTAAAGAAGGGTAAAACAGTCTTCAGAGCTCTTATGCACAAACTAAACTGAACACTCAATTTCTTCTGTTAGAGTATTGAAACAGCAGGACTACAGGAACAATTAGACTAATCATGATTTCGTGAAACAATATAATGTGGAAGTCATGAACAAATATAAGAGATTCTCTGCACATTCATATTTGCTTCCCAAAATTCATCAGGACAAACGCAAATAGAGAAATTCGAAGAAGCTACAAAGCAAACAGGTCTAAAATTTCAACGAATCTTTTTTTGATGATTT
Source organism: Sinapis alba (assembly GCA_012274485.2). Lineage (NCBI taxonomy): Eukaryota > Viridiplantae > Streptophyta > Magnoliopsida > Brassicales > Brassicaceae > Sinapis > Sinapis alba. The sequence goes on from MU106022.1 coordinate 107,873, forward strand.
CATTAAATTTAGGGAATCTCACTAGTTGGAAGCATATAACACATAAATTTCTGGGATTCATTGTCGTCCCCTGAACAAATGATCCCTAATAACTCAACCTCAACCTCAACTAAACTATTTCGGATCATTAGAACCGAGAGCACACATTTTTCTTCCAGAAAAACAACAACTAATTAGGTGCTTTGGGAGATTGTACTAACCTGAAGAGAGACCTAATTGTGGCTAATGGGCTTCGTTTAAACAGATACTTCACCTGCAATTAGATTATATATTTCTAGCAAACAGAAGATCACAGACTTTCTCTTCAACATCGACATTATCACGGAAACGGCCAGTAGCAACAAGACTGTTCTTCTCCTTCTTCAACAACGCAGCTTCTCTCTGGAAGTCATTGGTTTTCTCAAGACCAGACAACAGAACATTGTATGTCCCCAGCGAAGGCATGATCTCACGTTCTCTCATCTCTTCAAATATCTTCATTGCTTTCTCTGGACTCCCTGCTGAGATATAAACATCCATCAGCGCAGTGTACACAGCTACGCCCTTTTGATCATCAGGAAGCAAGTAGAAAACCTCTGCAGCTAGGCGAGGTCTTCTGCCAAACCCAAGCCTGTGGATCAACGTTGCTCCTTGGTACACACCAAGTGAGTGATGGGCTTTCACCATCTCCTTGACTGCTTCGATAACTTTACTAAGCTCGTTTTCTCTCAGAAAGCAACCAAGTAACGCAAGATACGCTGACTTCTCGAGATGAATACCCATTTCCAAGCTGTAATCAAGGGCCAACGAAGCCCCCTCGGTTCTACAGCGGTCACAGTTTGTTTCAACGATTGCTGAAACAACAAAAGAATCCAACTTTATGTTTCTATCTTTCGTCTGGTTAAGTAAATGATCAACTGCAACAAGACTCTGCTTCATCAAGAGAACGGAGATGATAATTCTACTATCATCTGAACTTTTCTTGTCATCAACTTCCACTTCAACAATGTCGTTGGAGCACAAAGATTCAGCAGTAATATGCGAATTGACTTCCCTTAACAGATCTTCACTTTGTCCTGCAGCTTTCAAAGTCTCTAAAGCCTCGAGAAATACAGGGTAACGAAGGACAACCCCGTTTCCTTTCATGTATACAAGAATGCGAGCCATGAAAGACGTTTGGCCGAACTTACAAGCTTTCCTAATCAGAATATTACAAGCTGCTTTATCTGGCAACACACCAATCTCTTGCATTTTAAAGAAAATGTCTAAGGCTTCCTCACATTTTCCTGCGAATCACATAAAGAAACTAAAATATCATCTTCACAGCTACATAACATTTAACATTTCATCTATAACATTTCACAGCTACACAACACTCATTAGATAACTGTAAACTATATGCTAACATAACATTTAACATTTCATCTACACTAAGTAAAAATGGTTCAAGTTTCACATAGGAATATTAACAGACACTTGGTGTGCATAGAGTGAAACTCACCAGTGCCTACAAGAAACTCCATCAACACCGTATAAGTGTGACAATTGGGAGAAACTCTTGACCGTAACATCTCCTTATACACCTCCGTCGCTTCTACCACTCTCCCATCATCGAAAAGCATCTTCATGTAAGCCGTGTACGACACGACGGTAGGTTCGCACCCACTATCCCTCATCTCCTTCCACAACCTCATAGCTTCATCCACATCCCCTGAGCTCGAAACCCAGTGAATCAGCGACGTATACGTCACCGTATCGATCAACACACCTTTCTCCTTCATAAGGTGGAAAACAGAGTACATGGACTGGATCCGACCGGCTTCGCCGAAGATGTCGAGCATGGTTGTGTAAGTGAAGTGGTCGTGTTTGAAGCCTTTGATTTCGGAAGCCCAGTTGAAAAAGAGCCAAGCTTTCTGCATCGGAGGGTGGGATTTCAAGACGCGGTTGATTATGTGAGAGTCCCATTTGATTGGGAGATGTGGGAGCTGGGATAGAGCGGATTCCCAAGTTGAGTACTTGAGGATGTTGTAGATGTTGGATACGGTGTCTCTTGTGTAGACTCTGGGTTCTGGGGTTTGTGTTTTCACGAGTTTTGGTTTTTGGAAGAAGCGTTTTGTGGGGTTTCTCGGTCTTGGTCGGGGGAGAGAGTGGAGTAGCTTGATGGAGCTCCGGTGATGGCGGATTTGGATTGGGGCTTTGCGGAAAATGGTGGAGAAGCGCATGAATTTGCGGACAGGATCGTCCAAATTTGAATTCAACAAAGTCCCTATCCACTTTTCCTTGCTTCTTCTCAATCTAAGACTCGACAGCGACGACTGTCCCTTCTGGAACTTAGCTCCGATCTTTTAGTTTCTGTCCTCTTTTGTGTATGACCTTGTTCATTTGGGCTTGATATGGATTCTTAGATGGGCTTTTTCTCTCTCAATTGTTTTAATTTTTGGGTGGGCTTTATTCTCCACCCATTAATTCATACACCTGACTATTTAGTGAGGTGTCAAAATGTGGCTGATCATTCTTTCATACCAATTCTTTCATACCAGCTACTGATAATCGTTTTGATAAACTATAATTTATAGCTCATGAGCTAGCTCAACTCAACTAGATTTTTCATAGAATTGATAAATGAGTTGAGCTGAATTAAAAAAAATTAAACTCATTATGAGATGAGTTGTTGAGCGAGATTATGGTTTGATGGTATTAAATAATATTTTTCTTTTCTGAGGACGAAACACAGATTATATTTTATATTTGCTTCTCTATTTATTAGTTAGTCAATGATCAAGTTAGTAATTAACTAATTATATATGTAACACACACAAGTGTTTTATTTATGTTCAAAACATATTTTACTTACGACTCTTTCAATTTTGAATGAGTCAAATCAAATTTCTACGGATACAACTAAATATTAAAGATAGAAAGAACAAAGTATGGTTGTTGATGGTTAATGAAGGAGGCATGATCAAGGGCAAGCAACATAACTTTCGGAAGAATACACCTTTGAATGAGAAAGAGGGCTTAGTCTGTGGTGGCATTGGGAAGGTTGTGAAGGCGGAACTGGACCTCTTTGGAGCTTGTTATGAAAAGCAAACCCTCGTTGTATATCTTCTTTATTCATCCTCCATATTGTCAACCTAGCTGTCGAGGTTCCTCGTGATCCAACCGATGCTATAAAATATATCACCATAATAAAATTCCACATGATCCCCATGGCTGAATGGTTGAGTTCGTGGTATAAAGAAACGTTGCTTTAGCTATAGATTTGTTAAACTTAGAAGGAAATTTAGAAAATGAAAGTAGAAAGCTTTGATGGATGCAATGGGAGGCAGTGGTTTGATTTGAATAATGTTTGATATTAGTGTGAAAGTTTTAAATTAAACGACGTAGTAACAGTATCGGTCTAACATTTTCAATTTTTTCTTGATGCCCTATGATTACTTACAATTTTATGCCTTTTTTATTCATGTAAAAAAAAATCATACTCTATATACAACTAAAAAAATTGGTTAAAATTGTGATGCCCTAAACAATCGGTTTCTTTGCATATGTTCTGGACCGGCCTTGCGTAGTGAGGTTGCTTATTCTTTTGACTTCGTACTTGCTAGTTGCTAGTTGCTAGTTGCTAGTTGCTAGTTGTTCTATATTTTGTGTTGAACATGCGTGGTTGTCTTCTTCACTTTAGCAGCCTTTGTAGAACAATTTCTTTATTTTTTAAAAATTCATCACACGCATAACAGATATACCAAGACTAGTATCTTATACCATTAGAATAGTTTTTTTTTTGAGAAATTTCCTAGGATAACCTCTTTTAGTTTATATTCACAAAAAAATAGCATTCTAAAAAGAAAATGACCAAAATGTTTCATTAAAAAGATAAGTAAACATTTTTACCCATAAGATTAACTAATATAGACTTAGAGTTTAGAGTTAAGGGGTGGGGTTTTAGAGATAGAGTTTCAAATTTCAACAAAAATAAAATTAAAATTTTCAAAAGAAAAAGTAATATTTTGGTCATTTTTTTTAATGCTATTTTGTGACAAAAACTTTTTAAAAAAATATTTGAGAGAACTACTCCCTTTTTTTTGGTCGACACCATACATTGTGTTTCTCTCATGCATTTTTTCATAGTTTTGAAATATTTATTCAGTTGCCAATTGAAAAGTAAGGCAACTGAAAATGTGGAATTTACATGAAATATTTTATTTGAAAAATACATATTTTAAAATTTTAAACTGATAATTAAATATTATATTTTATATATGTTTTCTATATTCTGTTTGAATAAGATATATAATTTCAAATGATAAAATTATTTGAAATGACTAAAAACAAAACTCAGAAATTTGAAAAATTAAGGGAATGGAAACCCATTCTAAGTAAAATGAAACACATAGAAAACAAAACACTTAAACTCTCTCTCTAAATATGTTTTTTTCTTTTTTCTTGGTTCCCATTTGAATATTGTTGGTGCTCATCGACTTCGGTTACTCTCACAGAGTCGGACTCGGATTTTGTCTCTATAGTTTCGGTTTTGTGTTATCTTTTGTGTAAATCATCTTTTTCACTCCAAAATAATATGGTAAATAAAATAATGAATTAAAAAATATTATTTTATAAATAAAGTCATTTTTTATTTTTTATTTATTACTTCATTTTTAAGTAAAATATGGAGTAGAGTTAGAAATGCCATAATTTCTATTATACATTTATAACGTTACAAATGTTTATTTAATTTCTACAAAGTAAAAATGAAAAATCAATATCTAGTAAAAATGAGGAGAAAACTTAAGAAAAAAGAGTAAGGAGATACAGACGAAACGTACCAGTTTTGGAACTTTTAGTAAAGTTTTTTTTTTTTTTTTTTTTAGTAAAGTTTGGGTATTTAACGTAAATAAAAACAAATATGGGACAGAAATAAAATCCGTAAGATTCGGGTGTTTGGCTATTCTCGAAAGTGAAGTGTACGTCTTGATTCGTTTGTTCTTCCACAAACCCTATCTTTCCAGTCTTCACTTTCTTTTCTCCGCCACCACACAACACAAAACATATTCTTTCTTCTTCTTCTTCGTAGTTTCGCATTTCATACTCTTTATTTATACAAACATTTCATTCGACCTTTCTCTATTCATTGCCTCCTCTCAAAATATTCTCTTCTTTTCTTCTCATTCCCCACAATTCTTCTTCTTCTGAGTTCCTAAATTTACGAGAAGTTTCAATGGCGCTTGCGTATGATCCTCTCTTCATTACATCCGACAAATCCCCCATGGATGTCCCCTCGCCGCAACCGCCTTCTTCAATGATATTATTAACCCAAGACGAGCTCAAACGAATCGCCGCTTACAAAGCCGTCGACTTCGTCCAATCCGGCATGGTCCTCGGCCTCGGCACCGGCTCCACCGCCAAACACGCCGTCCACCGCATCGGCGAGCTTCTCCGACAAGGCAAACTCGAGAACATCGTCGGGATACCCACTTCCAAGAAGACGCAGGAGCAGGCTCTCTCCCTCGGCATCCCTCTCTCCGACCTCGACGCGCATCCCGTCATCGACCTCTCCATAGACGGCGCCGACGAGGTCGACCCTTATCTCAACCTCGTGAAAGGTCGAGGAGGGTCTCTGCTTCGGGAGAAGATGATCGAAGGAGCTTCCAAGAAGTTTGTGGTGATCGTTGACGAGACGAAGATGGTGAAACATTTAGGTGGAAGCAAGATGGCTCTTCCGGTGGAGGTTGTTCCTTTCTGCTGGAAGTTCACGGCGGGGAAGCTACGGGAGATGATGGAAGGGTACGGGTGCGAGGCGAAGCTGAGGTTGGGGGAGAGAGGGGAGGCTTTTGTGACGGATAATGGGAATTATATTGTGGATATGTATTTGGAGAAAGATATGGGAGATTTGAGTGTGGTGAGTGATGAGATTCTGAGGCTGCCTGGAGTCGTGGAGCATGGGATGTTTCTTGATATGGCTTCTACTGTTATTATTGCAGGTGAGCTTGGTGTTAAGATCAAGAACAAACACAGCTCTTGTTGATCTTCTTGTTTTTTGCTGGGTATTAGGATGAAGAGAGGATTATGCTTTGTAAGAGGAAACTGATGATCTAGATAATAGATAGTTTTGAAATTATTGTTATATGATGTCATTTGTTAGGAGATTTGACTTTTCACCGAGTTTTGGATGCCTGATCTTTTAATATAGAATACATATTATTGCAGAGTTTTTAAAACGAGATTCTTAGCATAATATAAAAACGTCTTTTATTTTTAAAAAAATTAAAGTTAAGAAATGATTCTTATATATTACGTTAAGAACTACATGATAAAAATTCTGCAATGGTCATGTCCTAATAATCATATAATATTAATTATTAACAATTTTTCTTTTAACAACTATTTTTTATATATAAATTATAAAAATACATACAAAGTACATAGAGTAATAAAACAACAAACATAACTAAAATAATACAAAAACAACAGAGCAAAGAAATTAAATATAGATGGTTTTTCTTGAAAGGTCTTCCTGATTACCGGAGAACCAACACTAATATTCTTGCGATCTTCAAGTTCATGTCGCATTCTAGACACCATATTCTTTTGTTGTATATTATTGGCCAAATCCCAAATTAGATCTATAGATATATTTCGGATTAGAATCCAATGTATTGATTCCTCCAAAATAAATAAATAGTGAGATCGCCAATTTTTAATGATTGTACGAACATCGCTATACAACAGAAAGAAAACACCTCCAAACTTGAGCCATTGACGCATCCATGATGGTTGCCAGGATTTCAATAAAAGCTCAAAATGTTCCATTATTCGATACGAACTGTATTGTATCGAAATATGGCTTTTGAACTGTTCATTCACCATTGTAAATGATCTTTGAATGCTCGCATTTAAGCAATCCCCACCATATTCTAATGGCCAGAAAAGAACAAACACCAAAATCTCATTTTGTAATTTCTCGGCAGGGTTATCTTCCATTAATAATATGAAGATAAATAAACGATTATGATTACGTCTCGTTAATTTGGGTACATGAATACCCAAACTGTTTTTCAAATCCCAAAGAGTTTGGTCATCGATTATGGACATAAAGACCACGCCGGAGATAACAGATGTAAAGTGGATGCAGTCCGTGCAACATCTCACTTGCATCGATCCTATAATAGTTCTGATCTGTAATCGGAAGAGACTAAGAATGATCCTTTGATAAATCGGATCATGGAAAAATTCTGGAAGCATCACCGATGAAAGAATCAATAATGATAATATTGATGCAGTCTTCATGTTAGGCTTCCGGAAAGAATATGAAAATTGATGAAAAGGATAGTGAATATCGAGAAATTTTTGAGTGAATATCGAGAAATTTTTGAGTGAATCTCTCATGGCTCTCCTGTTTTTTTCATCTCCCCCATTGCTTATCACATCAAGCGTCGAGAAATTGATTTCTGTTGTAGAGATCAGTGATGAAGATTCATATACAAAAAAACTGAAAATGTCATACTTCCTCCGTTTCATTAAGATGGATGTTTTGGTGTTTTCACACATATTAAGAAAACACATTAATCATACATCGTTTTTATAAATTATCAAATTCCAATGCATTTTAACCAATAGTCTTTCAATAAATTCAATTAATTTTATTGAAATTTGCAATTTTTGTATAGAAAACATAAAAAATACATCATTGTAAAACAATTTATTTTTGTAAAACATTTATCTTAGTGGAATGGAGGGAGTAATTTGGAACAAAAAAATTGCTGTAAAACGAGTTATATTAACAAACAAGGGAGTATTATAAACTGCATTTTCGTTTCATTGCTTCAGTCTTTCTAAGTAATGGGCCTATACATTCTTATGTGTTGGGCTTTGCTTCTGTTAAATACCCCAGTCGATATTGACAGGCTTTCTTACTATAGCACGATAACTTTAGCGCTTTTGTGGATGTATGCGCCATCGTCGAAATGGGACAAATTAGGAGAATAATTGATGTAATCATTAACGCAAAATAATGTGATGGTCTGTGCTGATTTAAACGTTTAATTGGTTTTGGTAGAACGGTTGGCCTAAAAGACCAATTAAAAAGCACTATTAACAAAAAAGCTAATAGTACGTGGTTAGTTAATCAACCTGTCAAATGATCAATGATGCCACCAGCTTGAACTGACGCACTCACACGTACTATGGAACACGTAACACGAATCATCCTTCAGCCCAATAAAAGAACGTATGAAAAATACTTTGGTGGACATTGTGAACTTTTTCTTGAGATGTTTTTTCCTTGGTTAGATATTTTGAGTCATTGTTTGACCATAGTATATAGTATTAGACAATATTACAATTAAAAAGAACCACGTGTATGTATTGTTGTATAGCTACTTAAAATGATCCATGTACTATATACGATGTGACTCCCATGATAATGATATTTTGGAGATAAAGTATAGTAATAATCATAAGATTCGAGAATCTATAATACTCCATCTCATTGCTTCATCTGTAAACACACATAACTTTATTTGTATTAATCTCCTGAATAATTCGTGGAGTTCAGAGAGAAAGAAACGAAGCTTTTTTATTAAAGGCTTTAGCTTCAGGAAAAGACAGATTCTATTCTTTTAAGTCTCCTCTTTCTTCGCTTTTCCACTTCTTCTTCTTCTCCTTTCCGACAAAAACAGAAGTTAACGGTACAAACCTCTTTCTCTCTTCTCCTTGTTCCTGTCCTAAATTTTTGGTATGCCTCTCGATCCCTCCCTGTCTCTTTCGATTCTATATGTCGCTGTGTATTCGTCTCTGTGTATTTTTATTTTTCTTGGTATTTTTATGGTTTCCTTTTCTCTAGCTTTTTTCTTTTCAAGTAAACCGTTTCGATAAACTTCTTGCGCAGATAATTTTGTTAACAAAATAAAAAAACTTTTACAGCTTTTATGTTCTAGCAGCTTTGGTTCATACCGTGGCTCTCAAATCCAGAAAAAAATGTTTGCTTGATTTAAATCGTTTGTTTTTTAAAAGATATTGTTTTCATCTTTTTCATTTAATGAGCAGCTTCTAATTCACATGTTCAAGTTGCGTATCACATCACCTAAGCATTGAATGCGAATGCTCCTTGGTTAAATGATTCTGACCCTAAACCCCATTTTATCATCAATTCGCAGCCTTAAAGAAAGGGGGAGAAGAATCTTAATACTAATATAAATAGGTACTTTCTTCAGCTGCAAGTCATGGGAGATCATTTCGTGCTGTTTGTGGATCGGTTGATAACAGAAGCCACGATTGAGGAAGCCATCCAGAGCAGGAACCGTATGCTGCAAGCCAACGCACCTGTCGAGGAGGAATGCAGTAGTAGAGTCCTCGATGAGAAAACACTTGAGAAGCTGCGTAATGGAGATTTGTCAATGGTGCTGTGCAGGATTTGTCATGATGAGGATTTGGATTCAAACATGGAGACTCCTTGTTCTTGCAGCGGCAGCTTGAAGGTAACGACAAACCTATAAACATTTGAGATTCAAGAAACATTAGAGGATCCATGTTGTTGTTTTTGTTTGACAGTATGCACATAGGAGGTGCGTGCAGAGATGGTGTAACGAGAAAGGAAACACTAACTGCGAGATTTGCCATCAGGTCCCTTCTCCTTCTCTCTGCATCTTCTTCTTTGAAAGTTTGAATTAGCGCTAGGCATTCGGGTTTTCGGATTATTCGGGTTGGAGAGTTTAGGAACCGTTTAGGAACCAAACATTTTTCGGATCGGTTCGGATAATGTCGGGTTTGGGTCGGGTTTCTATTTTTTTATAAAACCCAAAGTGGAACCGAATTAAAAATAATTCGGGTTTGGTTCGGGTTTGAAGCCTAAAAAACCAAAAAAACTTAAAAACTTGAGTTAACCCGAACCCCCCCCCCCCCCTCCAAAATATTCGGGTTATAAGGTAGTTCAGATTTTTTTTGGAATTTTTATTCATAAATTAGATTATATATATATTAAAATTCAAAATAATTAAGTTTTTTAATATATTCAAATATTCGGGTACCCGTTCGGTTTTCGGTTCGGTCCTGGTTTAGTTTCGAGTTTTTGGGTTTAGAAATATAGGAACCGTTCGGGTTTTTTGTAATTTTCAATTCGGTTTCGATCTCAGTTTTTCGGTTCGGTTTTCGGGTTACGGATAATATGCCCAAGAGTCCAAGACTAGTTTGAATGTATCTAATTATATAAAACATGTGTGTGTTTGTTCAGGGATTCAAGCCGGATTATACAGCGCCAGCTCCATTGTTAGAGTTGGGTCATGTCCCTCTTCATTTCAGGGGGAACTGGGCAATATCTCAACGTGAGCATCGTTTCATCACAGTTGTACCTGCAGATCCCACTTTCATCCACGATCATCATCAATATCCTCTTTCTTCAACCACAAGCTTCATCTGTTGCCGTTCCCTTGTTCTCATCGTACGCACGAGATGCTCCTACTCCTTTACCTTTCCATTATAAGCACCTTTCTTTACTCATGTTTCTGTTGTTGCAAATCTTGCAGTTTATGGCTCTTCTGATTCTCCGACACACCCTTCCCTTAGTCCTTACCGGAACAAACCTCCATGTCTTCCCTTTGTTCATGGTGACAATATATTTCATTTCCAGGGAGTGTGATTTAATGATGAAACTCTTAATTGTTTCTTTTGTTTTGGTTTTTTCAGTTGTTGTTTCTTAGAATAATCGGGATCATCCTCCCCATCTATATTGTCACCAAAGCAGTCGCTACCTGCCGCCGTCATTCTCAGACCTTGGAAACAACCTCTGACTCTGAAGATTCATCCGATGATGAAGAAGCAGAGTTGTGGCGCTTGCCTCATACGCAATCTTACATCATAGGCGTGCCATGAGCACTGTTTATTTCCTTTCACATACATAACAAGACGATGTCTTTGTAAATATACACTCTCACTACTTATACATGTAAAATGTTGAATTGGATTAACAGATTGAAGTTGAACAAAAGAAAACGTATCTAACTCTCAAAGCACTCTTTCTCATAGTAACAGATTGAGATAAGATTTTTCTTGAATTCTTCCACAACAACTCAAACCATGTGGTCAGGATATAAATTATATTTAAGATTTCTATAAAAGATCACAACACTCACAAGTGTCTGTGTGCGTATTACAAAAAATCAAAGAGAAGAATCTGTACATTTTCAAAATGAGAGACAATAGCTAAAAAGAAAGAACCTGATGCAAGCAACTTTGGGATCTCAACTCCAAACAAGAGCCTTCGTGTTTGTAAGTTATGAAAACATAAAGCGCCTTCTACTAGTTCACTTCCAATTTCTCCTCGGTCTGAATGGAAAAAAAATGGAACATAAGAGGTAAGAAACCCATGTGAAAGAAAGTTGGTGATATCACTAGATCTGAGTAGATAGATAGAAGTATAGTTACTTGCGGTTCTTCTGCTGCGTTCTCTAGTAACAGGCAAGCGCACCAAATGCACAGCTGGCGACAGTTATTGCCAATGCAGCCCCAATCGGCACAACCAGAGCGTTGGTGGCTACTGTCAAGTCTTCGTTGGCTGAGATGGTCTCTTCCTTGCCCCCGATGGCACTCTTTTCCTTGCAAAGGGAGACGAGCTTTGGCCCATAGTAGTTCTTTAAGGACTCGTAAACATTGTCGTGGTACCACTCTATGCTTTTCTGGTCACTCGAGAGATAGCAGGATGGACAAAGCTCCCTTGGTGGCCATATGACTTTGGGAAACAAGGGTTCACCAGTACTGAGAGACGCTTCGTCCTTCACGCGCCTTTTTAAAAGGAGTTTTTACACTGTCCAAGAAACACATGGATACAGTACGTGGTTAGATGAGTAAAGACAGCAAATTCATTGCGCAGACAAGAACAATGTTACCTCAAGCACATGTCATTGAAATGCAGTCGGCATTCATCACACATGAAGAAGTTGTTGTCGTGAATGCAAAATGACTTTCACCATCCTCAGTCCTCACGGAAAGTGAATGAAACAGAACCCATAATTTGCAGCTACAATCAAGCATTTGAGGAAAATAATTCAGATACTAGTAAGGCAAACTGAAAAGAAGGATCATAGTATTGACACATCGACTACAGTACCTGAATCCACGAGTATCGTTCCTGCTACCAAGGCAAAACAGCTGCAAAATAAGATATTAGGACAATCAGATATCCAAAATGGATTATACAGGAAAAACAGTAAGAGAATAATTACTCACGTAATACCCACGAGGAACATCCTTTCCACAAATAGGGAAGTTACCGAGGGTATCTTTCCCTCCAGATGCTTCATAAGAACATTTTCTAGAAGGGCATAAGTCATCATAGTTCCCTAGAATTTCTGCAGCTCCCTTCCGACACCTAGAATATAAGATACAGATAGTGTGGACAAAGGGTGACCACCGAAACGCAAAATTTAGACATTACATTAGGATGATGAGACTTTAATTCACCTCCTGGAAGCATGATGTGCTGCTAGAAGCTGGATAAATCTAATAAATAACGCACTTGTTTCAGATGATTTAATTGCCTGTTGATATACATACTTGTTGATTACCAAAACTACAGAGCGATGGAAAGAAGGTAATACAATTACACAAAAAAATCAGACGGGTTGCTCTCTACCTTCTGTGATAAAATTAAATCAAAAGCTTCTGCGGTTGCTTCCTCAATGTCATACACAACCTGAGAAATCTGTGACAAGCCAGCACCCTGTTATCTCTAAGCTGTTTGGACTTAGAAGGAACACTACTAGTCAGAGAGCAGTCTCAAAACCTGGTTTTAATCTGTTTTATTTGACCGGACATGTTCATTTTCAAATTTCTTATCATCCAAGCCATAAGAACTACAAAATATTGAAAAACAAAACAAAGATAAGTAGGATACATATATATGAAAATTTGATATTAGCACACCTAGCTCAGGAAATATAGATACACTTTAAAGATGTAACAAAGTTTTTATTTGTTACACATAATTAATACTTGGAGCCAATACACGTATTTCCTTTTTTTCAACTCGATAATTTAGTTGTTGTTGTGAATCATATATATATATATATGTGTGGACTGATAGCTTTTTGTAAATTAATTCATAGTGTAAGCACTTACTATTGGAATAAGCTTAAAGATAGCTTGAGAACCAAGCTAACTAATTATATGGAGTTAAGTATACTTAGAAGATATAAGAGATATCTATTTATGTTATACCTAATAAGTTTAGGAAATTTAGATATATATATATATATAAGGAGATGCTAATGTGTAGCATAAGATATGAGTTTGTATGATTTGAGTGCTTAAGGTTTTTGAGTGAGTAAGAGTGATTAATAAGAAGAGTTTCTTATTTGAGTTTATAATCTTGTGTTCTTGAGATATTAAATCAAAGTGAAACAGTTTCACTGAAACTTGTTTTCTATACTTACTACCTGAATGGTTATAATAGCAAACTCAATTCCATTCGTTTGCTTTTGTGTTCTGTATGATCAACAGTTTCTCGGTAGTAAAGAATTGTTGAGAAAGAGGATATGAACAAAGTAAGAAGATCTATGGCTAGTGTCCAGAAAAACGGACAAAGATATGGTATTACCGAACCTATCTCTTTAGGAGGACCAACTGAGCTTGACGTGATTAAGACAAGAGCCCTAGAGAAGTACTTGCAAGATGCTGGACTGTACGAAAGCAACGAGGAAGCTGTTAGAAGAGAAGAGGTTCTTGGAAGACTAGACGAGATCGTAAAAACATGGATTAAAAAAGTAAGCCGTGACAAAGGGTTAAGTGATGAGACGCTTAAACAAGTGAACGCGAAAATATTCACGTTCGGTTCTTATCGTTTAAAGGTACATGGACCTGGTGCTGATATAGACACTCTATGTGTTGGTCCAAGATACGCTACAAGAGGGAATGGTTTCTTTGGGGAGTTACACAGAATGCTTTCGGAGTTGCCTGAAGTGACAGAGCTGCACTCTGTCCCTGATGCTTATGTTCCCTTGATGGGTTTCAAACTTAATGGAGTTTCTATAGATCTCCTCTACGCGAAGCTTCCTTTATGGATTATACCTGAGGACTTGGATTTATCAGAGGATTCTATTCTACAGAACGCGGATGAGCAAACTGTTAGAAGTCTCAACGGTTGTAGAGTTACAGACCAGATCTTCCGCCTGGTTCCTAACATTCAGAGTTTCAGGACAACGTTAAGATGCATTAGGTTTTGGGCCAAGAAGCGTGGAGTATACTCTAACGTCTCTGGCTTTCTTGGTGGTATAAACTGGGCGTTGCTTGTAGCTAGGATCTGTCAGCTTTATCCTAACGCCTTACCAAACATGTTGGTGTCTCGTTTCTTTAGGGTCTACACTCAATGGCGTTGGCCCAATCCCATCCTTCTTTGCTCTATAGATGAAGAAGGTTCCTCCTTAGGTCTTCAAGTTTGGGATCCTAGAAGAAACCCTAAAGATGGGTTGCACAAGATGCCTATCATTACTCCTGCTTATCCTTGTATGAACTCAAGTTACAATGTCTCTTCAAGTACACTGAGGATTATGACAGGAGAGTTTCAGAGAGGCAAAGATGTATGTGCGGCTATGGAAGCAAACAAAGCTGATCAATGGGATACTCTTTTTGAGACGTTTGGGTTCTTTGAATCGTATAAGAACTATCTTCAGATCAACATCTCTGCTTCAAACGTGGACGATCTGAAAAAGTGGAGAGGTTGGGTGGAGTCACGTTTCAGACAGCTGACGTTGATGATTGAGAGACATACTTATGACAAGCTTCAATGCCACCCTCATCCACATGGTTTCCAAGACGATTCAAGACCGCTACAGTGTTCTTTATTCATGGGTCTGCAACGTAAACAAGGAGTTCCGGAAGCAGCAGGAGGCAAGCCGTTTGATATCAGAAGAACCATTGAAGAGTTTAAAAACACTGTTTATGGTTACATGTTGTGGATCCCTGGGATGGAAGTTAGTGTCAGCCATGTAATGCGAAGAAGCATACCTAGCTTTGTGTTTCCTGGTGGAGCTAGACCTACACGTAACTCGAAAGGAACATGGGACAGCAAACGTTGTTCAGAACAGAGAGTTTCTTCTGCAGGAAGTTCATCTACTATTACTACTAGTTCTGAAAGTAAAGCTGGGAAGAAGAGAAAGTTGAGAGATGATGAGAAACTCACCGGTCAGTCAAGGAACTCTAAACGCGTTGCAGCTTCAGTGCATGTAGAGAATGGTGAAGACGGGAGCCCCAATTCATCTGCTGGATCCATTTGTTCAGCTCCTACGAAAGATTATTGTACAAAGAGTGAATCTGATCCTTTCAGTAAGGATGCAAGAGAGAGTCATCATCCAATAGAGAAGATAGCCTCTTCTCGAGATTCTAGTTATAGTCGAGAAAGTGAGGAGGTTGAAGACAACTTTGGTTTCAGAAACCAAGTGGTTGAGCAGGTTTCAAGTAAAGATGCATTCTCCAACGGAGCAGTGGAAGTGGAAGAACTCGAAGATGTTCAAATGCAACAGCCCGTGGTGATGCATAAAGCTTCAGTGTTACTGCGGAAACCAATAATTAAGTTGAACTTCACGTCTCTAAGCACAATCAATGCCAAGAATCTCAAAGCTTAATGAAACTTAGAGGTGTCAGGTTGAAGACTTTCTTCTTACTTTATGTTTATGTTAAGGATTTAAATGTTGAAAGAAGGTCTTAAATACTGTTTAGTTCGATGTAAAAACTCGTTTGTACAAGATCACAAATAAGTATGTTTAATAAATCATTTTGTTTAAACAATTCCCACTTGTACTCCATTAATTCTTTTTTTATAGTTTTCATCATGCAGCTCTTTTTGTTTAATCCATTGTTTGTAGACCTTTGAAGCCATCATGGTACGGGTGGCAAAAGGAACATTATAATGTGTGTGGATCATATGCACATGACATGCGCCTATTAAGATTTTTGAAACTGATTTTCACTTCACTTGTCTAAAACCCCTGTGAATCTCCTCTAAATAACTTAATAAAGCATGCTTAACTCAAGAATGACGAATGTTCATGTTATGATACTTTTTGTTGTTGTTGATGTATTTTACCTTAACTAAACTCATTAATACATTTCGTAAGAAATACTTGTCGAATATATTTCTACAGTTTTGAGTTTTTTGACTCATATTCAACTAAACTACATTAGCCAAAACAAGAAGAAGACAAACTAAATTTATTTTTGGGCTTTTAACTAGCCCTAGTTTTGACTCATATTCAACTAAACTACATTAGCCGAAACAAGAAAAGACAAACTAAATTTATTCATGGCTTTTAACTATACAGCTTTATAATGCAGGAAATGCCAATTAGTAACAAATGGGCCTATAGGTCTATCAGGCCCATTAAATTTCTGCTTAACCCTAGTTATGAGTGTGACATATATATTGTTCGCCAAAATATTCACGTTCGAATCTTATCGCCTAAAGGTACATGGACCTGGTGCTGATACGCTACAAGAGGGAATGATTTCTTTGGGGAGTTACACAGAATGCTTTCGGAGTTGCCTGAAGTGACAGAGGTGAACTTTGTTCTTGATGCTTATGTTCCCTTGATGGGTTTCAAACTTAATGGAGTTTCTATTGATCTCCTCTACGCAAAGCTTCCACTATGGATTCTACCTGAGGACTTGGATATATCAGAGGATTCTATTCTATAGAATGCTGATGAGCAAACTGTTAGAGGTCTCAACGGTTGTAGAGTTACAGACCAGATCTTTCGTCTGGTTCCTGACATTCAGAGTTTCAGGACAACGTTAAGATGCATTAGGTTTTGGACCAAGAAGCGTGGTGTATACTCTAACGTCTCTGGCTTTCTTGGTGGTATAAACTGGGCGTTGCTTGTAGCGAGGATCTGTCAGCTTTATCCTAACGCCTTACCAAACATGTTGGTGTATCGGTTCTCTAGGGTCTACACTCAGTGGCGTTGGCCCAATCCCATCCTTCTTTTTTCTATAGATGAAGACGGTTCCTCCTTAGGTCTTCAAGTTTGGGATCCTAGGAAAAAAACTAAAGACTTGTCGCACAAGATGTCCATCATTACTCCTGCTTATCCTCTTATGAACTTACAATGTGTCTGCAGGGAAAATGTCAATTTCAACCCCAACAATTTTAGTCGTGCCAAATCGATTAGAACAAATGGATAGCACCAAATACGACCTCAACTCAATAATAATTCAAAAAAGTTACCCAAACTTTTAAAAACATACATAAATCTACATTGATTTTAACACATTTTAGCAAGATAAAATGATGTCTTTTTGGCCTATTTTTTTTTTTTTAAATATGTTCTTGCCAAGCCTCAAACCTATACTTCAACACTCATTTAATGAGTATGTAAACAACTAGACTAAAGTAAAAATTTGAAATATTATCACAAATTTGAAAGTATATAAACTACTATACTTCTTCATCTTATAATTAAAACTTTAGTGATGATTGCTTATGATTTATATAATACATTAACATGTTTTTAATTATTATATATTTAATAAATTTATATCTTACTAAAATATAAATAATACAATATTTCTACTTATAAGAAATTATATATATATATATATATTTAAAACTTTGAAAATATTTATAAATTTTTATAAAAATTTTTAAAAATTTTTAAACCTTGAATGTTAATTTTTTACAAGTTTGGAAGTTTATAAAAATTTATATAAAAATTTATAAATAGTTTCAAAGTTTTAAATATATAATTAATTTCATATAAGTATAATATTTTTTATTTATAATTTAGTAAGATATAATTTTACTATATATATGATACTTAAAAATATATTAATGTATTTATATAAATCATAAGCAATCATCACCAAAATTTTAATTATAAAATGAAGAAGTATAGTAGTTTATATAATTTTAAATTTGTGATAATATTTTAAAATATTACTTTAGTCTAGTGGTTTACATATCCATTAAATGAGTGTCGAGGTATGGGTTTGAGGCTCGGCAAGAACATATTTAAAAAAAAATTAGGCCGAATTTTTAAATTATTATTGAGTTGAGATCGTATTTGGCACTATCCATTTGTTCATGTCGTATTTGGCACGACTGAAATTGTTGGGGTTGAAATTGACCTTTTCCCTGCAGACACATTGTAAGTTCATACAAAGGATAAGCAGGAGTAATGATGGACATCTTGTGCGACAAGTCTTTAGTTTTTTTCTAGGATCCCAAATTTGAAGACCCAAGGAGGAACCGTCTTCATCTCAGGAGATAATTACTTGCAATGGGCATTGGATACCAAAATTATCCTGAAATCTAAGGAACTTGGTGAATGCATCACCGTGGACAATAATGCAAGTGAGAAAGATAGATACATGGCTATCTTGATAATTCGCCATCATTTTGCTGAGAGTCTCAAAGATCAATACTTGAAAATTGAGAATCCCCTAGACCTTTGGACAGAGTTGAAACCAAGATATGATCACCAAAAAACTGTGATCTTACCAAAGGCAATGTGTGATTGGAGGAATCCCATGATCCAGGACTATAAGTCCGTGAATGAATATAACTCAGACTTATTTAAGATAGTTTCAAAATTGAAACTGTGTGGTGAAGAGATAACTAATAAGGATATGCTAGAAAAGACATTTTCCACCTTCCACACAAGTAATGTATTGTTACAACAACAATACCGAAAAAGGGCTTTAAGACATATGTTAACCTAATATCATATTTATTGCTGGCTGAGCAAAATAATGAGTTATTGATGAGAAATAGTGAATTGAGACCTCCATTATAATGGATCAACCCTATTACCTGAAGCACTTGCGGCCACTGAGACAAAGAAAGAATCCAACTATGTCCAGTATAATGGCCAACGCGGTAGAGGCTGTGGAAGATGGCAAGGACGTGGTCGTGACCACTACCATCCCTATGGTCGTGGCCAAGGAAACTCAGGCCGTGGACAAGGGAATCATTATGGTTCCAACCGTGGCTACCAATCTAATTATGACCGTGGTCGAGGCATCATGGTATGCCCTTTAAACCACAAGACTCGACAAAGTCAGTGTGTCGTAGGTGTGGGATAAGTAACCATTAGGCTAAGACATGTCAGACTCCCAAACATCTTATTGACCTCTACCAATAGAGTTTGAAAGGGAAGAATCTGGAAGCCCATTTGGTCTATCAAGATGGTGAAGAAGATTTTGATCATGAAATGGATGATCTTATGGAATATGAAACCTCAGATTGTTTTAAAGAATCAAGTTGATTTCGGCATCAAACCCTTTAGTGTTTTCTTTGTTTTCATGCTTTTCTTGTTTTAATTATTTCCTTAAATTTGTTTTACCTTAATAAGATGAATGAATGATTTCCAATATAATGTCTCTAAAGTATTATCCATGACTCTTGTTTTGAAGAATGAAAAATGACGTGGATATAATCGTGGTGGACAGTGGATCAAGCCACGCGATCGTAAGAGACAAAGATACTTTGTCAATCTAACTATCCAAAACGCCAATATAAGTACCATAGCTGGTATAGCCAACCTAATAGAAGGCCATGGACAGGCTAGTATTCTATTATCCAAAGGGACGCATCTAAAAATCTCTGATGCTTTGTACTCTCCCATCTCAAAAAGAAGTCTATTGAGCTTCAAGGACATTCAAATGAATGGATTCCATATTGAGACAATGGGAGAAGGAAACAAAGAGTTTCTCCACATATTTGAACTCATCCAAGGCAATAAGAAAGTCCTAGAAACTATACCAACACTCTCTACTGGTCTTTACCATACATAGATCAGTATGATTGAGGCTAACGCCATATTGAACAAAATGTTTAATAAGAACTTCATCCTTTGGCAACACCGGCTTGGACATC
This sequence comes from Sinapis alba, assembly GCA_012274485.2. Taxonomy (NCBI): domain Eukaryota; kingdom Viridiplantae; phylum Streptophyta; class Magnoliopsida; order Brassicales; family Brassicaceae; genus Sinapis; species Sinapis alba. The sequence continues at coordinate 127,707 of MU106022.1, forward strand.
CCAGTTCGTCCATGATGCGAAAATTGATCCTAAATACAAATGGACACACGTTGAAAGAAAGAAAAATGGTCTCCAAGAACCTCACGTGTGTAGCATGTTCACAAGGAAAACTAATTGTAAGGCCTTCACCAACCAAAGTGACTAAGGAAACAATAAACTTTCTGGAAAGGATACAAGGTGACATTTGTGGACCAATACACCCACCATGTGGGACATTCAGATACTTTATGGTACGTACTTATTGATGCGTCCACAAGATGGTCCCATGTATGTCTATTATCAATCCCCTACTTGGCATTTGCAAGGTTGCATGCTCAAATAATCTGGTTAAGAGCACACTTTCCAGATTTTCCATTAAAGACTATACGTCTTGACAATGCTGGTGAGTTCACGTCCCAAGCTTTTAATGACTACTGTATGTCTACGGGGTAAGTGTAGAGCACTTTGTGGCACATGTACATACACAAAATGGTCTAGCCGAATTCTTTATCAAACGGATACAACTAATAGCTAGACTAGTGCTTATGAGATCAAAACTCCCGGTCTCAGCTTGGGGACATGCAGTTTTACATGATGCTGAACTAATATGCACCAAACCATCTAGTGAACATAAATATTCTCCATTCCAATTGCTTACGGGTCGAGAGCCAGACATATCCCATCTTAAGACATTCAGATATGATGTTTATGTCCCAATTGCTCCACCACAGAGAACTAAGATGGGACCTCAAAGGAGGACGAGAATATATGTTGGAAATGACTTTCCTATGATTTTTAAGTACCTTGAGCCAACCACGGGTGATATGTTTAAGGCCATGTACGCGGATTGTCATTTTGATGAATCCAACCATCCAACATTAGGGGGAGACAATAATAAGCTGGTAAAAGAATTAACATAGAATCAACCATCTTTGTCCTGGCAAAATCCTCGGACTCAAGAAAGTGAATTAGAAATCCAAAAGATAATTCATTACAAAAGTTAGCTAACCAATTGCCAGACTCTTTTGCTGACCCGAATAGAGTAACAAAGTCATATATACCAGCTTGTAATGCACCAATTCGTATTAATGTTCAATAAGGACACAATCAAATTGCTACAGGGTCTAAGATACATTTGAAACGTGGTAGATCAATAGGTTCCAAAGATAAGAAACCTCGAAAACTAAAGAAAGGTGTTGAAAATGAAACCGAAGCAAAGGAAACCATAGACATGGACGAGCCTAAGGTGCATACTAATGATGCTTGGGACGCCAAGCTTCATGGTACTGAATCCTGATAATAATGAGATCTCAATAAACTATGTCGCATCTGGAACACAATGGAACAGAAAGAATGTCAACATTGATGATATATTTGCATGCAATATAGCACTTGAAATTATGGATATGAATGAGGATCATGAACCCACGTCCATATATGAGTGCACTCAACAATCAGATTGGATCAAATGGAAAGAAACTATAAACGTGGAATTAAATTCATTAAAGAAAAGAGAGGTTTTTGGTCCTATAATTCGGACACCTCTTGACGTCAAACCAGTTGGACACAAATGGGTCTTTGTGAGGAAAAGATATGAACATTGTATAGTCGTGAGACATAAGGCACAAGTAGTTGCACAAGGATTCTCATAGAGACCAGGAATAGATTATGAGGAGACATACTCCCATGTGGTGGATGCTACTACTTTTAGATTCCTAATAAGTCTGGCCATAAGAGAGAAATTAGACTTGCGGTTAATGGATGTAGTAACCGCATACTTATATGGTCCATTGGATAATGAGATACATATGAAGGTACCAGAGGGTATTGAGTTGCCAAATGAAATAAGTTTTCGAGAACAATATTGTATAAAGCTGAAGAAAGCTTTTTATGGATTGAAACAATTAGGTCGAATGTGGTATAATAGACTAAGTGAGTACCTAGTAAAAGAAGGCTATAAGAATGATCCGATCAGCCCATGTATATTCATAAGGAAATTCGACAAAGGCTATGTGATTATAACAGTGTATGCGGATGACTTGAATATCCTAGGAACCTCTGGAGAAATTTCCCAAACGGTTGAATACCTTAAGAAAGAATTTGAAATGAAAGATTTAGGAAAGACTAAATTCTGTTTGGGATTACAACTTGAACACTTTAAAGATGGAATCCTTGTGCATCAAAAGACATATATAGAAAAGGTACTCAAACATTTTAATATGGACCAGTCTCACCCATTGAGTAGTCCCATGATCGTGAGGTCACTTGGTCCGGACACGGATCTATTCGGCTCTAAGAAGGATAATGAAGAAGTCATTGGTCCTGAAGTGCCATATCTTAGTGCCATAGGCACCTTGATGTATTTGGCAAGCAATACTAGGCCAGACATATGTTTTTCCGTGAACCTCCTATCTAGGTTTAGTTCATGTCTGACCCTAAGATATTGGAATGAGATTAAACATCTCCTTCATTATCTACAAGGAACAAGACTTGGGATTATTGTATACTGGCCAGCCTAAAGAAGGATTAATTGGTTTTGCTGATGCAGGTTACCTCTCGGATCCACACAATGCTTGATCACGGACAAGTTATGTCTTTACACACGGTGGTACAGCCACATCTTGGCGATCCATGAAGCAAACCATTGCAGCCACATCATCCAACCACGCTGAGATACTAGCCATCCATGAGGCCAGCCGTGAGTGTGTATGGTTGAGGTCTATGACTCAACATATTTGAGTTGATTGTGGGATGACCGAAGGCAAGAATGCACCAACCGTCATGTATGAGGACAATGTTGCTTGCATTGCTCAGCTCAAAGATGGATACATCAAAGGAGACATGACAAAGCACATCCTACCTAAGTTCTTCTTTACCCACGAGTTGCAAAAGGCCGGAGAGGTCCAAGTGGTACAAGTCCGGTCCAGTGACAACTCAACCGACCTATTTACCAAGTCACTTCCATCATCAACGTTCAGGAAGCTCACATCAGATTGGGATGCGTCGACTGAAGGACCTTCAGTGAGGTCCAAATCAGGGGGAGTAATACGGTTGCAATTTTTTTCCTTCACCAAGATTTTGTCCCATTGGGTTTTCCTGGTAAAGTTTTAATGAGGCAACATCCAAACGTATTACAAGTCCTTGATGGTTATGGCGTCCAATGGAGAGTGTTATGAACCAAATGATGGCCGATCCATAACCTTACCCACAGCCGTCCTTATCCACTAATCGGTCTATCCATGCTTATCCATAAGTCGGTCCATCCATGTATATCTCTTGGTCGGTCCATTTATGTTTATTTTGTATGAGCCGATTTCCTTTTTCTAGATAGATTAGGTTTACTTGTAATCCTTATATAAAGAACCTCTTATTCATGAATGAAATACAACTTATAAGCATTACACAAACACATATTTCTCTCAATCTCTCTCAATTATTTCTTTCACAACATTTCACTATATTTTATTTTTTGTTGGAGGCACTGATATACATTTTATAATAATTATTAAAGAAAATCAAAAGTTAGTAGGGGACACATGCTCCCGTACGTTATACATTGCGTCCGCCCCTGTGGATATGACTCCACTAACACAGTGGAAATGATGGATATGAGTCCGTAACTTTGGACTTTGGAGATGGACAAGTCAACCAACCCAACATCAAACTATTATGAGGTCATTGCTATTATAAATTAGCTTATGTTTTCAGTTTTTCATGTATACGAACAAGTGCCAATTTTCTATTCTGATTATCTTTCAAGCTTCTGTTTTCAAGTTTTTCTACTATCTACTTGTTCAATCAAACCAGCAAGTGGCTAAATCAGACAACTAAGTTTCTAACAAATGCATAGCACTGATTGGGCGTATTGCGTCACTTTAAAAATGTTGTTGTCATAGACTATTTTAATTTTAATATGTGGACTACTTTCATGTTTAACTTTTTATTTTAGTCGATGTAATTAATGTAATAACATGAATTGTTGCAATGTCCATAAGCTTTTGTTGACGTGCAATTTGCAATGGTCTTATGCCTTTTTTCCTTAATATTTGTTTCATTTTTGGTCGAGCTAGAAGAAGTGCAGAGGGAGGATACGTATTACCATATTTTTAGACTTATTCTTGGATTCACCTTATATATTTTAATTATTTCAGATTCAATATCTTTAAAAAAAAAAATTGTCAAGTTATTTTTTTTTAATATTGTTAATGCTGTCAGCAAAATACTAAACCCTAAATCATAAACTCTAAATCATTGGGTAAACCTTAAACCCTTGAGTAAATCCTAAATCTTTGGGTAAATCCTAAACCTTAAATCATATATGTTAAAAACTAAATCTTAATAACATTAAACCCTAAATCCTTAACCTTAAATTCTTAGATAAATCATAAACAACGTAACCGCCGCAGGCCACCGTACATATGAAAGCTTACTTTGAAAGTTCTAGAGGTTAGAGGAAGAGTCTAGAGAGAGGAACTGGGATAATTTCCTTTTTTGAAAGACTTTTTCTATTAATGGAAATAAGTTATGTTTCAAAAAAAAAAAAAAAATGCAATGCCACTTTGCATAATTCAAAATAATTATAAGAAGAAAAACGATTTATCTCCTTTCTCTCGTCATCAGACACCACAAGATCATCCTCTCTTTTCCCCTCGGCCGTGACATCTCTGCCTTTTGCGAGGATGACGCATCAATGTTAACCTCACAGAATAGGAGGGAACCCAAAGTTTATTTTTAAAAGAAAAATTCTAAATTATAAAACTGTGATGCTGTTGATTGGACAGTATATGCTATTGATTGGACGGTATAATCTGTATAGAAAGAACCATTCTGAGTAAGCGACGGTTGTAGATCCCAAAACTGTTACGTTATCTCTTCCTTGAAGGTAAGATAGACCAATCGACGTATAATAAGTATATTATGTTGGAGAAAAGTTCGTGGCGTTGACAATTATAAGTTGCAAGTTTTTTTTTTTTTTTTTTGCATAATAATAAGTTGCAAGTTGGTGCCTCTATTATTGCCTTTTTAAGTTTCTCTTATTCTAGTTTTAACCAGGTGGAAGAGATCATAGCTTGTTGTTCTTCTCTGCTCTTGAACCACATCTGTCTTGCTTGTTCTCTAAGTTTTCGCAGGTTTTGGTCCTCTTCCTTTGCTGTCAGGTGATAATTGATCTTTACATGTTACCATAGTTAATTATGTATTCTTCTGGATTTGCTAGATTTCTCTATCAATTTTTATGGTTTTCGTCATTTTACATGATTGAGGCGAGGCCTGGAGTTAGGTCTTCTGAATTCTGGCAACAACCACAAAGAGTTTACAACTACACAAAAGAAACTTTCTAATCTAGAACCACACCAAGTTAAAAAAATGTTGTTCCACAACCACTTGGCGTTAGATTTTGATGTTCCTATTCAATCTAGTATAAAACGTTATTCAAACCGATTAGTTTTAGACCTGGCCTAAAAGCTCTTTCAATTAGGTTTGAAAAATACTTTCAAAATGTTTCCTTTCTCAGCTTGACTGCATGAGTAATAAATAAGATGTCCGTCCAAAGATGTTCCCTAAGTCCGCCCAACGGAGGGTCAAATTTCCAAGCTGATCCTGACATTGAGCTTGTTCCATCTTCTCTTCATGATAAGATTGTTCCCATCCTTCGTGTAGCCGGTGAAGTAGAGGCTGCTAAGGTAAAGCTGATGCTAGCTAAAGTAACATACCCTTTTTTCTCGATGTTTTTTTTATGTTCATCATTTGTTTTGCGTGTAGATTATGGAATCCCATGCCGAGATAGAAGCAGAAAACAAAATCTATGTGCCTTACAATATTCTTCCCCTCCATCCTGACCGTAAAAATCAGGCAATAATGGGACGTCCTGAGGTTCTCCAGATTAATGTTGTGTGTTTTCTAAAACTATATATGAATGAGACAAAACTGAAAACACTAACATTTGTATTACTGTACTCCACAGATTGGAGCCGCATTAACTGCAATTAGCAATACGAGTGGCTTAAGATGGCGGGAAGGTCACCGAATCAATGGCGATGAAGACATTCTAGACTGGCTGAAAACAATGTTTGGCTTTCAGGTGATGAGTTTATTAAGTATTATCCTTTTTTCTTGAAAAATCGACCAACTTCATGCATGAACTATGCCATCCTAACCAAATCAGTCTTGCCAATTTCTTACCAGAGTAGCAAATTCAATTAGCTTAAACTAGGCATGTAATAATTATCTAAGATCCGATCCGGATCCGTTCCGAAATTCTGGATATCTCGAGGAGCCAAATCCGGATAGTAAAATATTGGATATGTCAAAACCGGATCTGGATATCTTGATTTTTTAGTCTGTATATCCGGATCCGTAATTTTTAATGATAATTATTTTTAAAATAATAATATTATATATACATATATATTAATTTTATTTATAATATTTTCATATATAATAGTATATATAAATTTTATATAATTTTTAATAGTATATGTAGAAATAATTAAAATAATTATATACATTTTTTTAAAAAAATACTATTAATATTTTAATATATATTTAATATTATTTTTTTTCTTTTAAGGATCCAAATTTAGATCTGGATATCCACCGGATATTACAATTTTTAGAAAGATATTCAACACCCAAATTTGGATAAGAATAATAAAAATATATAGATCCGTCAGATAAAGATCCGGATACCTTAAAATTCTCCGGATATCCGATTTGTCCCACACCCAACTTAAACTAACATTAGTCAAGTCCAGTAAAATCAGGAAAATAATTCATAACAATACACCAACTAAATATATGTTATTATCTTAATACACAACTAGATTTTCATATGCAAGCGTATTTTTTTTCTTAGTTCAGTTATTTAAAGTTTAGAAGATAAATTATATTATGAGAAATTGTTTAAATATCCTAAATTGGCTACTACGTTTCAAAAATACATTCAACTAGGTGTTTTGCTCGCACATGCGGGCATAAACATTTTATATAAAATTAATTATTTTATTTGATTAATATTTAGTTATGTGTTTTCTATTTTTTAAATTTTAAATTTTTTTATTAAAAGATATTTTTTTGGATAAAAACACAATATTTACAAGAGTTATCTTTTTATTTAAAATATATTTTTTAGATTTTGGATAATTCTTAGTATTATTAATTATTAATTTTAATTATTTATCTAATAATAATCATTTAAATTCATTTTTATTTTGGAGCTAATTTATATATTTATTTTCAAGGGTATGAACGATATTAACCGTTTCAACTTTTAACGTGAGAGCTCGAATGCAAAAAATCACTTCTCAAATAATAGTATAGATTACACATACACTAGCATTTGGGTTTAAGATTTAGTGATTATTATTTAGAGTTTAGTATTTAAGAGGTGAGGTTGAGTTTATAAACATCTATAAGTTTTATAAATTAATATTAAAAATTATAAATGATTTAGAAGAGTTAGTTTGATCTTTTCTATCACAAAGTTAGTATATTTATGAAAATAGTCATCATAAAAAGTGGTATCAAATTTGTGGTAAAATTGAAAATTTTTCAGAAAATTTTTGGAAGAATTCATAACATAAATCTATGGATTATTAAATGGTTTGTTAAAATATTTTAGTTAAATAGTAAGAATATGATTTTTTGAAAAACTATAAAATCTTAAAATAAGTGATTAAGTGGCATCAAGTTCATAAAATCTAAAATTAAGTGATTAGGTGGAACCAAAATTTTAATTAGGTAATCTTGTTTTATTTTAGTAATATATATTTTAAATAATATATATATTGTGTATAACAGTTCTAGTCTTGTAACATTCATTCACTGATTCACTCTTTTAAATAAAACAATTTAATTCAAAAATAGCAAAATCTCAAATATACCATTATAATTAAGTTTTAAATTTCTTTTACTAAAATATGTTGAAATAAAATTTTATTTTACAAAATAAAATAACAAATAATATTTTGTATTTCTATTAATTCATGTATAAGGGGTTGATTGGTAGAGCATTAGCATAAGCATTATGCTCATAATTATCCAATCAACATTTATCATATAAGCATTTAGAAAAGCATTTACAAGATGCTAATGCTCTCCAAATGCTCTTTGCTCAGTGTTCTCATATAGAGCTTTTGGTAGAGTATTTGCAGTTAGAATATATAAAAATTTAAAATAATTATATATAATTTATTTATTTTTATTAAAATAATATAAAATTTATGTTTATAATTAAAAAAGTTATATTTTTAAAAATAAAAGTTGCGTTTAAATATTGAAACTTTTTCAAAATAACAATATTTCACATTTAAAATATAATATAATTTATATAATTACACATATCATTCATTATTTTTAATAGCAAAACATAAAATAGTATATATTTATATATTATATATTATAAAATTAACATAGAAAAATTGTTTAGAACTAAATAAATTATATATCATATATTAATTTTTATGATAATATTATAGGTGAATTATTTACTTCTTTACCAAAAATAAATAATAATAAATAATCTATAATTTATTTATTTGATTTAATAATATCAAAAATTAATTTATATCAAAAGTAATAATATTTCACTAATAAAATAAATTTATTTAATAATATTATTTTTAAATAAATTTATATTTTTATAAAAGTAATATTATTTCACATTTAAAATTTAATTTATATAATTAAATAATATTCATTATTTTTCATAAAAAATATATCATTAATATATATTATAATTTAATATATATATTATATGCTTACTTTTATTATAATTTTAAAATTGTATAATGCTACTGCTCTACCAATCACTTTATTAAAGATTTTATTGAGAGCATACAGATTCTACAACATACAACTTCTGCAGCATAGTGCTGCTGCTTTGTCATCAGCTGTACCAATCGAGGCCTAAGTTATTAAGAATGATAAATGAAATCTTCTATTTATTTTAAACATATTTATATGTATATTTGAATTACAAAAATATATCGAATGATCTAATATTCATATAAATGATGGACCATCATCAAAAGTCAAAAACTAACTTTTATATGTGTATATTACATTATAATAATTAGATTATTATACTTTTGTGAAATATGTTAAAATACAATTTTAGTTTGTAAATTAGAAAATTCAAAATGACTCTTCATTTTCATTTAAATATATGATAATATATCTATATGATTGAAGATAACAAATGATAATTCATATTTATTTTAAACATAGTTATATGAAAATATATTTTATAATTAAATATTATATGATATGGTATATTAGTGGACAATTATTTCTCATCACAACAAAAATTGTAAATAGAAGACAACTAGAAAATAAATTTATGGGCTATAAATGATTGGTTAAAATATTTGGGTTAAATAATAAGAAGATGAAAATTTTGGAAGACTTCATAAGATAAATCTATGGACTATTAAATAGTTTGTTAAAATATTTGGGTTAAATAATGAAAAGATTAAAAAAAATTTGAAAAAGTTCATAAAGTCTTAAAATAAGTGATGGTGTATCAACTTTTGGTGCATCACTTGATTGGGTGGGTTTATGAGAAAATAGAAAACTCAATTTTATATATATATAGATTTAGATCTATAAGAAAATGTTTCAATACAAATTCCAATATCAATCTAGGGGTAAACAAGTTTTTAACCTGTACTATAACATGAGATTGTAATTTTAGTATAATTTATAATATTTTACTTTTAGATACATAATAGTTATAAAAATTATATGTGGTGTTAATATGTATTGCATTGATCTCAAATATTTTATATTCTACAAAATCCATATATTTAATATTTTTCTTAATTTTTTAAAAAATTTGAAATGTTATTTTTGAAAAGAGTTAATACATATTTTTAGTCCATCTCACATGGTTAAAATTCATTTAATGAGTTTATAATCAAAATAAGCTAATATTACTTTAATTGTTTCGTATTGATCTACATATTTTTCAAGTTTGAAGAAAAAAACAGAAAATTGTAAACGTTAAAATATCAACTATAACTGATCTAACACATAAGTAAATAATATAATTTATTAATTTTAATATTTTCAAATTAAATATGTACATTAAATAATTTTTAGAATTTTACAAGTTTATATAAATATAATTATATTATATATAGTTATATTAAATTTAAAACAAAATAATCCATAATTTAATACATTTTCTTTGGTTTAAATTTTTCGTATTACTATTGAAAAGAGTTAATACATATTCTTAGTCCATCTTGCATGGTTAAAATTCATTTTAATGAGTTCATAATCAAAATAAGTTAATATTACTTTAACTGTTTCATGTTGATCTTAATATTTTGCAAGTTTGAAGTAAAACCCATAAAACTGTAAACATTAAAATATCAACCAAAATTTAATAATATAGTTTTATTAATTATAATATTTTCAAATTAAATATACATTTAAATAATTTATAATATTTTGATAAATCGTTATTTTATAAATTAAAACTAAATTAATATTAATTTGATTAATTACTTTTATAATATTCAATTCACTTAAAATCAGTATGTTGAATAGTCCATAGATAAAAATTGTAAAAACAGAAGACAATTAGAAAGTAAATTTATGCTATAAATGGTTAGTTAAAATATTTGGGTTAAATAATTAGAAGATGAAAATTTTGGAAGATTTCATACGATAAATCTATGGACTATTAAATAGTTTGTTAAAATAGTTGGGTTAAATAATGAAAAGATAAAAAAATGAAAAGTTCATAAAATCATAAAATAAGTGATGATGTATCAACTTTTGGTGCATCACTTGATTGGGTGGGTTTATGAGAAAATAGAAAACTCAATTATATATATATATATATAGATTTAGATCTATAAGAAAATGTTTCAATACAAATTCCAATATCAATCTAGGGGTAAACAATTTTTTAACCCGTACTATAACATGAGATCGTAATTTTAGTATAATTTATAATATTTTACTTTTAGATAAGTAATAGTTATAAAAATTATATGTGGTGTTAATATGTATTGCATTGATCTCAAATATTCTATATTCTACAAAACAACATATATATTCATATTCAAAAAACAAATTGTGTTTTTAATATTTTATCATTAAATTTAAAGTTTATATAAATATAATTATATTTGATTTAAAATAAAAAAATCCATATATTTAATAAATTTTTAATTTCGTTTGGTTTTTGAAGTGTTATTATTGAAAAGAGTTAATACATATTTTTAGTCCATCTCACATGGTTAAAATTCATTTAATGAGTTTATAATCAAAATAAGCTAATATACTTTAATTGTTTCGTATTGATCTACATATTTTTCAAGTTTGAAGAAAAACCTAGAAAAATTGTAAACGTGAAAATATCAACTATAACCGATCTAACATATAAGTAAATAATATAATTTTATTAATTTTAATATTTTCAAAATATATATATTTAAATATTTTACAAGTTTATATAAATATAATTATATTATATGTGGTTATATTAGATTTAAAACAAAATAATCCATAATTTAATACATTTTCATTGGGTTTAGTTTTTGACGTATTACTATTGAATAGAGTTAATACATATTCTTAGCCCATCTCGCATGGTAAAAAATTATTTTAATGAGTTCATAATCGAAATAAGCTAATATTACTTTAATTATTTCATGTTGATCTTAATATTTTACAAGTTTGAAGTAAAACCCATAAAACTGTAATTTATAATATTTTGATATTAAATATACATTTAAATAATTTATAATATTTTGATAATCTTTATTTTATAAATTAAAACTAAATTAATATTAATTTGAAAATATTATAATTAATAGAGGTATATCAAACTAGGATATATCAAACTAGCTAGGATCAGTTAATTAGACAAAAATGTAAATAATACGTTAGGAAAATGTTAGTTTCGTATGACATTTCTGTTTTTAGAAAGAGAAATTGTTAAAAATACCATAAGTTAAATATCAATTTTCAAAAATACTTTTAATCAAAATATATTTATTTGGGTTTATGATTTAGTGATTATTGTTTAGAGTTTAGTATTAAGGGGGTGAGATTGAGTTTATAAACGTTTTATTATTATTATTATTTAGAAAAATTAGCTTAGTGTATTTTTATCACAAATTTAAAGTATTAATGAAAATATTCATTCATTAGTGGTAAATTTTAAAAGTGATATTAAATTTGTGGTATAATTGAAATTTTTCCTTTTAGAAAAATATCTTGAGAAACAAAATTCTCGTTATAATACATCATATTTAATTTTTAAAGAAGCATTTAACATTTAAATAATTCTATTAAATTTTTGCAAAGAAAAAAAATGAGCAGCTTATAATAATAAAAGTTAGAAAACTCAAATTTATGTTTAAAATTAATAAAAAGGAAAATATACATTTTTAACCTGCAAGCAAAAATATTATTATCCTGCAGCGGGTTGAAGTATTTTTTGAATCAAATTTTCAACTCTAGATGATAGCAATAATGTATGGATATCCATAATGTATGAATTGTCATTTTCCATTGTTTTTGCTATTTTATAATAATAACAATTAATCGTGCTGATTAATCATAAAATGACAGAAAGACAATGTTTCAAATCAAAGGGAGCACTTGATTTTGTTACTTGCTAATGTCCACATGCGGCAACCGACGAGAGAAGATAATCAAGGGGAGCTACAAGTATGTCTTCTTTTTTCTTGCATGTCCATTATATTAATTTTCACTAAACTAAATTATTTTTTCTCCCAGTTGTTGGATGATCGCGCGTTGGACGTGCTGATGGATAAATTCTTAGGAAACTACAAAAAATGGTGCAGTTATGTAGGACTGGAAAGCAGCCTTACGTAAGGCTCATCCTTTAGAATGATGTTCCCTCGTTTGCATTACAATCTTACATAAGCTTAACTACCTTCTATTTATTCAAGAATTTGTTATATATTTTTTGCCACTTTTATAGGTTAACTAAACATAATCAACAAGAGTTGGCACAACAGAAAAAGTTGATATGCATAGGACTGTATCTGTTAATATGGGGAGAAGCTGCAAATCTTAGATTCATGCCTGAATGCCTTTGCTACATCTATCACCATGTATGGCCTCAGTTTCTAAAGTTTTCCCACTTGTGGCTATTATTAGTAGATGATTATAAGTTTAAATAATATCATCTCTTTACAAGCTGTCCTATTGAGTTGAGTTCTACCAAGTGGGCTTTAAGGTCTTTGAATTATATAAAACCCAAAAATCTAACAGTCTAATTCAAAGTTAAATAAATATCTCCGGCGATTTTTCAGATGGCTTCTGAGTTATTTAAGATGATGGAGAGAGATACTGAACCTATAAAGTTAGCATACGAAGGTGGAGAAGAAGCTTTCTTGAAAAAAGTAGTGACTCCAATTTACAAGACAATAGCCGAGGTTGCTTGTTTTCTTGGCCATCTGATCTTTTTTAGATTGACTCCTAAATATTCCCACTTACTACTGATATCAATTTGTGTAATACAGGAAGCCAAAAGAAGTGGAGAAGGAAAACATTCTAAATGGAGAAACTATGACGATTTAAACGAATATTTTTGGTACAATATAAGATTTATCTATCAATATCTTACATTTACCTTTCCGAACATATTATTAGTTTTTCGTCTTTAATATAACTTGCAGGTCAAACCAATGCATTGATCAGCTAGGTTGGCCTATGAAAACCAATGCTGGTTTCTTTTGTAAGACAGCTCAAGAGCTTGAACTTCAGAAAAGTGAGGTATGTGAAACAAACCGAAGTATTATTTTAAGAAGGAATGTAAATTTTATTCAAGCAAAAGTCATTTTTACACCAAGTGAACCATTTCCCTAACAAATTGCTAAATTATAAAATCGACTAAGATGTCGCTTTTGCGCCAACCCAAGTTATGTGGCTATCCTCAGAATTGTTATCCCCCAAATGTGTGAATCGTGATGAGACGGTTCTTTACACTTCCGTGGATGAGTTTAATTATCTAAGTAGGAAGATTGGATCTTCTCATTGAAGAGGACAGTTTATTTATCTCCATATGTTGTGCTTTAAAAAGATATCTCAAAATAAATGGTAAAGTTCATTTATGTGGATATTCTGATTTAAGTAAGAACTAGATTATGATACGTGCTTCTAAAGAATAGAATTATTTTTTAGATAAAATCTTAATCTAATGAAACAAATATTTAATTATAATTTTGTTTATATTTGTAGAACTGTTTGATTTGGTTTTGGTAATAGATTAAAATATTTTACAATTTTATTTTAGTATAGAAGTATATATATATATATAATATACTAAATAAATAATAATTCATTTTAAAAGACCAAAAAATATTTTAAATTATTTTATAGAAATTTGAAAATATATTTGTGAAAATTAAAAATTGAGGTGTTTTAAAAAATTATTTTGAATTTAATTATGAAATACAAAAAACTATTATAATTTATGTTTATTTTAAATTTGTATAGTATTTTTTTAATCTAATTTCGCCATTCAAACATATGTTTTACACCGTTAAATTCACTTGATCCACATTTATACAATTAGATCCGCTAGATCCACTTAATTCAGTAGATCTACAATGTTTGATACACTTTTCCAATTCGAAGTCTTATTGGTCAATATCACATTTGGTTTAAAAAAAATTAATACAATTGTCTTTTTATATATTAGAATATAATTTAAGAGACTCATTTCGGTTTCTAAGCGATGATGATGCTCTGAAGTCAACTGGAAAACAAACATGTGTTATGTATTTTAAAATACAGAAAATACTCAATTATATTTTTGATTAACTAAGACATTGGCGGGGCTAGATCCAACCGACTATTCTCTTGGGGCTTATCCACCAGTGACATGCAAGTCCGGTTGCTTTACGTGCCAGTTAAAATACCCAATTTTGCTAATGGTTTTATATTATCCCTTATTTATCTAGTGGGTTTGTTCATGGATATTTATATGTGCACAATTTTTGAAAGTACAAATTAAATGATTATCTAGTACATACATTATTTGGTATTTTTACAGTATTTTTTATTACATGGCCACATGTCCAAATAATTGAAATTACGTATTTAGCTACATCAACAAAACTCAACGAATAGTGTTTCAGAAAGAAAAAAAGTGTTTCCAAAAAAAGTTATATGCACAAAAGAACCAATCATATCTACGTTTGGGATATTTTCTTATTGAATTTATCTACAAGAACTTCAACATGAATTTAGGAAAATAAAACATGATCTGATTTTAAACCCGACCTGACCCAATTCTAATATTATTTAACTGAGTCTCGGTCAAAAAGAAGCTTAAATCCTGATATTTAAGAAAAAAATATTTTGTAAAATTCAGTTTGACCTCATACTTTTTAGATTGATTGGAAAACAATGTTATCTAAAACATAGTTTTTGCTTCTCCGTATATGTTATTTTGATACTTTAATTACTGTTTGCAGAAGAAACTAGATATGGGAGATGGATGTATGGGAAAAATCAATTTTGTTGAGATACGCTCCTTTTGGCATCTATTTAGAAGTTTTGACAGAATGTGGAGTTTTTATATCATGTCTTTGCAGGTACCAAACAACAAGCTTTTCTCCAACTTGTTTGTCTTAATCTTGTATAGTTCTGTTAACCATCTATGTAAGTTGATGGATTTTGTTGGTATGGTTTAGGCAATGATCATAATTGCTTGGAGTGAAACTGGAGAGTCTCGTGGTGCAGTCTTTCATAAAGTTTTGAGAATCTTCATCACGGCGGCTCAATTAAACCTTTTCCAAGGTGATATACTTGGGTTTGTACATACTACTTTCTTAGCAGTTGGCATTAATTCACTTAGGTTCATCTTTTATTTGAAAAAAAAAAAGAATTCAACTAGTGCATCTCTGATGGTGTTTGTTGTGCATTTTTACTTCATTTGAAGTAAGATTCCTTCCAATGGTATTTCATTTCCTTCAAATTAGAAATTATATTTTCCTAACATACTAAGGGGTTTAAATTCTATCAAATATTTAGTTCGTTAGTATACTATTCTTTTTTAACACCGTTAATACTATTCATGTGACTAAAATTCTTCAAAAAAATCCTAAATATCATTTTATCTGACATTCAATACTAACTTTAGTAATACTACACAAAATCGGTCTTGAGTTTTAAAATACCGCAAACTAGAAAGAACAAATGGGTCGTTTTACGTACTAATATGATATTTTGCCTTTGTAACTTTTTCTATAATAAAATAAGGACCGGATGTTCATACTTGACTTGCTTGGGTTTGATACTACATGTTGGATGATATAAATTTGTCAACCAATCATCACTTGATAAGTGTCAAATGTTACTAGAAGATTGTTAATGGATTTGGAAAGTTATCTGAAAGAAATAGAGAACTGATAGACAACTGTTGAGAAGATCTCATCAATATCAAAAAATATTCCCATCACCAACCACTAACTCATCAAAAATCGAATAAACACCAAACTCTTGTATTTTAGGCTGTAAAAATATGTAATCCAAAAGAAAAAGTGAAAGAATTTATTAAGCTACTTTCCTTAATCCTAGAAAAGATAGAGTAGGCAATAGCTCTACTAATAAAATGAAAGAAAACACAAAACAATAACCTAAGACACCCAAGAAACTAATGTCCCACAATTAACCTAAGACACCCAAGAAACTAATGTCCCACAATCTCTCAGAGCCGTCGATCAAGAAAGCATAAACCTCCCTCTAACAACTAGATTTTCCACCAACTATATATATATGTAATTTCTATCCAGTTGATAGAAATCTATACAAATACTTTAATCATCATAACTTGAGGTGATTGTAACTAGAACTTGTTGACCAGTGAAAGCTTTGTTCTCATACCATTTGTAAGACTTCTCTTACTTTGAATCGGTCAAAAATTAATCGGTCAAGTTACGATATTAATAATTTGACAAAAGCAATGGGTTTAGCGGCGAAGGCGCTTGTAAGTATTTACTAAGTGTTATTAAGTAACTAGGGTTTTATTTTACTTATACATGTCAAGTGACAATGGTTAAATAGTTATGGTCATTACTAAAGATGTCAAGAGGTCGATCATATTTAGATATAGACAAAATATTTAGTCTTTATCTATATAAAATGTGCATTACGAATTTAGACATGGTAATCTTGATTTTGGTGGGCTATTTTAATAAATGCTAGTTTGAAAAGAAAAAAAATAATATTATGTACTATTTTTGAAACAAAATATGTTTTACTACTACTTGAAGATATTTTCTTCTCTTGTTTGTAAAAATAAATTTACTCCATTTCTTTGACTTTTGCTTAAACAAAATTATTATGTAATAAGTGAATGGACACTAATATTTTCATTCTATTTCTTTGACTTTTGCTCCAATTTCACAGTTATCCTTGACATAGCTTTGAGCTGGAGCGCAATACATGGCATGTCAGAAGATGTAAAGCTTAAATACATCTTAAAGGCAGTTGCGGCCACCCTCTGGGTTATTCTCATGCCATTAGCTTACGAATACAGCCACACCACACATTTGCTTTTCATTTTGGCTATTCTTATCTACTTATTTCCAAGCATGGTCTCGGAAATGTTGTTCGTGGTTCCGAGCATTCGATGTTATCTTGAAACGTCTGACTTTAAGATACTGAAATGTATAACATGGTGGTCTCAGGTATTTGGTGTATACAGAATATATATAAAACTTAACTGTCAGCTCATAAACAATTATAAACAAGGTGACTGATCATGGTTCATGGTGACACAGACGAGGTTGTATATAGGAAGAAGTATGCATGAGAGTGCATGGTCATTCTCCAAGTAAGAAATTGCATGCAAGTGTTGAAATGTTGGTTTGTCCTCCTTTATTGCCTAATGAGGTTCTTCGAATGATTTTAGGTACACAATGTTCTGGATTGTTTTGCTAGTCTTAAAGCTTACATTCAGTTATTATGCGGAGGTATTTACTTAACGACATAGAGATATGAGTTTGATTTACTACTGCCACTGATGAATTTTGGTGAAAAATGTTACCAGTTCATAGTTCATACACATATATTTGTTCTCATTTCCCCTATTCAAAGCAGATTATGCCTCTTATTGGTCCTACCAAAGAAATTATGTGTGTTCATATGCCAGGCTACGACTTGCCTGAGCTTTTCCCTAATGGTAATGGTTAATAGCATGTGCGAATTTTCTTACTACATTGTGAACTTTTATTTCAATATTCCAGTTGTTGTCTTTTCAGTAAAGAACAACAAAGGTGTTGTGATCGCACTCTGGTCACCTGTTATTCTTGTGAGTTGGAACATATTCTTCATTTCCATATGGTTCTTTCTCACGCTCTCCCTTATCTACCACTAACTTTCATATGTAGGTTTATTTCATGGACACTCAAATATGGTATGCTATAGTATCAACTATGGTTGGAGGTTTATATGGAGCTTTTCAACACATAGGAGAGGTTCATACTTGATTTACTTATACATTTAAAATATGTTAACAAGTTAGATTGTCTTTGATGAGTGTAAATAGGATTGAACAGCTTTTGGAGGAGCTTTCGATAATGGGTTACGTTGTTTGGAGGTTTAGGATTGTGTAATAATAAATGATTTAGAGTTCATCTTTAGGTTCTGATTAGTCTTCTTTTTGATCATCGGTTCTTCTTGTAATCAACGAATCAAAGATAAAACGTAGAAATTGATCTCTCCTGCTGTCACTTCTTTAGTCTCCCACCATTACATTGTCTAGAAATATTTTAATTTCATATTTCAGATCCAAACACTTGGAATGTTGAGGTCCAGATTTCAATCCTTACCAGGGGCCTTTGTTGCTTGCTTGATTCCGGATAAGAAAATGAAGGAAAGTGGATTCAAATTGGCGTTCTCTCGCAAGTTCCATCAGGTCCGGTTCCTGCTCTTATACTACTATGTTAAACATATGAAGAAACTCATATTTAGTAAAATGAAAATGTACGTGCTCATCAACATTGCGTTTGAATAGAACTCCCTTCGATATATGGTTGGGAGGTGTGAGATTCCTTAGGGCATGTTTAACCCAGTTTTTTAGGTAGGTTTCTTGCATTGTTCGCGGGTCTTACTTGTTAATGGGATCCGTGAACAGTGCAAGAACCGGTTACAAAAACTTTGAATTAAGAATCGATTTTAGAGGGTTTTTTGCACTGTTTGCGGGTCCCACTAACATATGACGGCCCGCGATTAATTCATTTTTTAAACTTTTTTTTTTTAGTCAAAACAAAAAAAAAATTAAAAAATAAATAAGAAATCCAAAATGAGTTTTTTGGGTTAAAGATGGTCTTAGGGTTAGTGGGGTTCCCTGGACTAACGATAGGAAATATTAATGGCTGACCCAGGAAAGGGAGACTATGGGCATTGGGGAGAACTTATAAAGAAACTCACTCTTGAGTTTTTTTGAATGACTAAAAGGTTTTGTGTTCGTATGCACATATATACATTTCCCTAAAACACTTCATACCATGTAATTTAACTTTTGTTTGTAGAGTTTCTCTCTCTCAACAATATTATCCTTAGACCCCTACTAAGTAATCCAAGAGTTTTAACCATTAGATTATTTTCCCGTTGCTAAGTTAGAAACTCATTTTAAGTTATTATTATGTTTTGGTAATTTCAGGTTCCAGCTATTAATGGAAAAGAAGCACATCAATTTTCTCAGATGTGGAATACAATAATTAGTAGTTTCCGTGAAGAGGATCTGATCTGTGATAGGTTGAGTCTACCATCAAAATTTTCATCCTTATGTTAATATGAAAATGTTTTCGCAATCATTTTCGAAGGACAACGGTTTAGTGATTAATGTTGATATAAGCATGCAGGGAAAAGGAACTCATGCTAATGCCATGTTGGACTGACCCTGATCTGAAGTTTTTCTGCTGGCCAATTTTTCTACTAGCCAGTAAGGTGAATATAAATCTTTCCATTATATAGATTTTACGTTCTGATTTCTGTTCTTATTTTGATTTGTACTCGTGTATATACTTGATTTATAGATCCCAATAGCGGTGGATATAGCAAAAAGTAGAAATGGAGAACTCAAACATATACTGGATAAGGACAATTACATGAGTTGTGCAGTTAGAGAATGCTATGCATCTATTAAACATCTCATAAATACTTTGTTCGTCGGAGAAAGTGATGAAAAGTATGTTTCAGGAAACTAATTCATCCTACACTTTTTTGGTCGAATATTTTTTGGGTGAATTTTTGACCTTTCCTAATTTATTTGTTTTCATACAGGCTCATAATTTTCGATATTATTGATGACTACATAAATAAAGGAACACTGTTAACTAATTTGAACTTGAGTGCTCTTCCTGATCTGCATGGCCACTTTGTTAAGCTAACTGAGTATGTGGTAAGCCATAGCCTTGCCATGTTGAACATCTCTGCAACCTTAAAGCGATATAGGAGAATAACTGAACTTACTATACTTGCAACAGCTGGAAAACAAAAATGAGAACGATGGTCAGATTGTCAATATCTTGGTGAAAATGTTAGAAGTGGTGAGAAAAGACATAATGAAGAAAGATAGTGCCCCAGAGTAAGATCATTTGACCTAGCTAACCAGGCTTTCTAATGAATTGTTGATCAGTGTTGGTTGAAGCAAATCATCAAGGTTCCTCCCCACATGCAGGTTCAAGGTTCATAGCAAGCAAATACATCTCAGACAACTCAAATTCTCTGTGAACTCTGAAACAGAAGCATGGAATGAAAGAGCAAGTCTCCTTTTTAAAATTCTTTTTTTTTCTCAAGAAAAGAAAAAAAAAATGAAAGGGATACATTGATATCTAATTTGCTTACTTTCAAAGTTGTTTGTATTTTTTCTTTTTTCATTGGGCAGATCAAGAGGCTTCATAATTTGCTTACTTTCAAAGAGTCAGCCATGGATGTGCCGTCCAACTTGGAAGCCCGAAGGCGTCTTACATTCTTTTCAAATTCTTTGTTCATGGAAATGCCGAGTGCACCCAAAATCGAAAACATGCTTTCCTTTTCGTAGGTTTCATTAATTCTTATCCACCTTCATTATTACACCGATGTTCTTAACTGTGAAAAAAAATTCCTTACTTGGACGCTTAAGTCCACATTTTCCCCAAGCTGGAAGGAAATACTAAATCCAAGAACCATGCAAAATCTTATTGTACCTCTCTGCTTCTTAGGGTCCTCACACCATACTATTCAGAGGATGTCCTTTTCTCCACTGTTGATCTAGAAAAGGAAACTGATGGAATCTCTATACTCTTTTATTTGCAGAAAATATTTCCAGGTTTCACTTCTCCTTCTGTTTCCTTAAGATAAATTTTGACAAACGTACTTCCTAAACTGAGTCTGTGATTTACCTTAGATGAATGGAGAAACTTTCTAGAACGAGTAAAATGCGTCAGGGAGAAAGGAGTTGAAGCAAAAGATGATTTCGAAAAGGAGCTTCGTCTGTGGGCATCTTACAGGGGACAAACGCTGACCAAAACAGGTATGTGGTCGTTTACTTTCTTGCTTAAAATTTTGACTAGACGAACTCTGCTTTGCTTGTTAGTGGATGACTTTTTAGGTATATTTAGAGCATGATTATTGGGGTTTTTTAAGGGGGTCTCTTGCACTGCTCGCGGGCTCCATTAACATGTGGGATCCGTGAACAGTGTAAGAGACGGTTCCTAAAACTCTTAAATAAGAACTGTCTCTTGCACTGTTCACGGGTTCCACTGACACGTGTCGGCCCACGATTGGTTTAATTTTATTTTTTTTAAAACAAAAAGATAAAAATCAAATAAAAATAAAAATAAGAGACCCCAAAAAGGGGTCTCTGGGTTAAAGATGGTCTTAGAGCATAATTAACCGGGGGTTCTTAAATAAGGTATTTAAGAACCGATTCTTAATTTTTTTAGTTAAAAGTTAAAAAACAATTTCTTAACTTTCGCTAAGAACCCCACCTTAAGAACTTCCGGTTAATTATGGTCTTAAGACGTTGTGCCTGCTTTTTCTATATTTGATAAACCAGTGAGAGGCATTATGTATAACCGAAAGGCTTTGGAGCTACAAGCATTCTTTGATATGGCAACTGATAAAGAAGGTACCTTATGAATCTTTTTGTTATGGCTTTATTATTATTATGTACAAACTGTGAAAACACTCCTCAAATGACTTTTATTTTTTTTAAGAATTACGAAAAGGGTACAAGAGTGCAGAAGCATCAAACAGTACTGGACACTCACGTTCGGCTGATTGTCAAGCTCTAGCTGATATGAAATTCACCTACGTGGTCGCATGCCAACAATACAGTAAACATAAGGGATCTGGTGACCAACGTGCAAATGACATATTAAGACTCATGACTACGTATGTTTTCTTTGATCCTAATTCATTAGTTGATTTTTTTATATTTCTCAGTTGCATTATTTGAGTTTGCTATATCCTTGTGGCAGGTACCCATCTCTACGCGTTGCTTATATCGATGAGGTTGAGCAAACAAGTGAAGACAGTAAGGAGACAAGTGAAAAGATTTATTACTCAGCTCTTGCGAAAGCTGCTCCACAGACGAATCATACAGGCTCTTCTATATCTGTTAATCAAGACCAGGTATAAAAATCAAGATTGAAACTGGAGGAGAACTAACTATAACATATTAAACTTTGGTGCTCATATTTTCCTCGAATGAGACTCCATAGTAGAAGTATATTTTTCTTTACCCCAAATTCCGTATAAATTGAGGTTTTCTTAAATATGTTATTTTAGAGCTTCTCCAATTCAGGTTTTATCAGTTACTCAATAATTAAAAAAAAAAAAAAAAAACAATCGCAGGCCAACACGTGTCAGTGGGACCTGCGAACAGTGCAGAAAATGGTTCTTATTTAAAAGTTTTTGGAACCGTCTCTTGCACTGTTCACGGCCCCACATGTTAGTGGGATCCGCGAACAGTGCAAAAAAAAACCTTAAGAACCCTGGTTAATGGTGCTCTAACTTACTTCTACATTTTTTATATAAAATAAAGGAGTTCAAATATAGAGGTGTGTTTCACTCCAATATGTTGTTCTATTTTCTAAATGCTATTTTTCTATCAATATAAATGAATATTTTTCTTCTAAACATTGAAAATACTATTTTTATCTAAATATAGAGGAAAAACTAGCATTTCAAATAACATTCCTTTAAAATAGGGGAATACGTGGCTGTACTATAAAATTGGGTTAGATATACTCTTGGACTGTTTTTGTTTTTTTTTGGCTCATTGCATACATTTTTCTACCTTATGGAGACTGGGTTTATATATCTTTCTGCAGGTTATTTATCAGATTAAACTACCAGGGCCTCCAATATTAGGAGAAGGAAAGCCGGAAAATCAGAACAATTCTATCATTTTTACACGTGGAGAAGGGCTGCAGACAATAGACATGAACCAGGTGCATCAGCCATTTTTCTTTTTATCAGCTGTGCCTACTGAATCTCATTGTGCTTAGATTATCGTCTTGAAAAACTGCATACGTACCATGTTAAAAGCTTAACAAGTAAAAATATCAATAATCAGGATTATTACATAGAAGAAGCTTTCAAAACAAGGAACTTGCTGCAAGAATTTCTCGAAAAGCGTGGAGACAAAAGATCTCCTACAATACTTGGACTTAGAGAGCATATTTTCACTCGAAGGTAACACAAACAAGAATCTATTCTGAATATACTTATTCTTAACTATGCTATACAATCAAGAAACCTGGAGGTACTATGCATGCATATACTAATAAATGAGAGTTAATCGTGATTTTGTGAGGAACTAAGGGGAATAATCAATTCCTATTCATTCCTTAAAAATTACATCATTTATGGGAAATTTTTGTTGTGTTTGATTCCTTGTCATTCTTTAAAATTTAAGGAACTATAGAACAAAAACATTCCTTATAAAAATTAATATGGAACAAAAGTAATAAATATTTCATTGCATTCCTTTTATTTTGTTCCTAGTCATTCTTTTCCTACTCATTACTATTCTTACCAGTTAGACTCTTAGTCTACTTCTATAAATTCTTCATTTTTCTATTTTTCAACCAACAAGATTTAACATAGTTGATAAAATTATTGGATTGCTTATAAAGATTTAAACAAGAATTGACATAGTACCAGGCAGTGGCGGAGCTAGAAATATTTTTGAGTGAATCATAATATTTAAATTTAATATTTAAATTAAAAAGTTATATATTATTATAACAAAGATTTTTTTTTTACAAATTAATGGAGCATATAATATTTTTTACATAAATTATGGGGTCAAATGTCAAATTTTAACTAAATATTATAGTAATTTTTAAAAAAATTACACTAAAAAAAATTTCCTCACATTTTAGTGGGGTCACTTGACCCCATATGTCCTCATGTGCCTCCGCCCCTGGTACCAGGGTACTATGCATATACTCAGTGGCGGACTCAAAGCCAAAGGTATGGGGTCATGTTCCCCCATCCCATTTTTTATTTTCCTATAGTAATTAGTATAAATCATAATGAGTGTCCCCAATTAGAAAATTGGATATAGTGTAGAAATTTCATGTGCCCCCATCTACATATCATCCTAGATCCGCCCCTACATATACTAATAAATGAGAGGAATCGTGATTTATTCAATTATTCTTGTTTCAAACAAAAAAAAATCAGTTAGTCTACTTCTATAAATTCTTACTAGATTTTTATCAGTGCTTTTAAAGCACGGATATATTTTTACTATTTTAATAAAATTTGATTGAATTTATACTTTTTATTAGAAAATAATTAATATAACTTTTTTCTATTAGAGTTTCAAAAAATTGATTTATTATGGTATTTAATTTTCAAATAATAACGAGGACTTGTGGTCTAGTGGTAATTAACTTGAGGGCAAAAGCCCAATACGGTGAAGCCACCATGATTTGAATCCTAGCCACTAAGAAATTAACATTTCGGCATCGCCAGAGACAGGGAACCGACTAGTCTGGATCACTTATGTGAGCTAGAATACCCTTGTATAATTCAAAAAAAATAAAAATCAAGCAATGTTTTCGTACCCAACACATATTATGGTTGAACCAATAGATATGACGACCTGTATATAATCTGGTTTGGATTTAATAAAAATTATAATTAAAAATCTGATAAAACCATGTAAAATCCAGAAACCCGCTATTAACCCACGACCGGTATCAGATGATCCGCTAGAAATCCAGAAAAAACATGATAATATTTTTGAAATATTTTGATCAAATCAAGCCCAGTGGTTATTTTTTCTATTTTTTAATTATAGTTATTTGGCTCGTTACTTGTTATCTTTTACTTGTCTTATTACTTGTTATATATTACTTGGTTTAATAAATCTTTGATATCAATTTCATTAGTTAATTAAAATTTATTTATTGCATTTTATGAGTGGACACAAATACTCATTACTTGCCTCCTACTCGCTACTTGATCGGTACATGATCCTTAAATTATTTGCAAGTACGATATACATATCAAATACTAAAATAAAATTAAGGGCAATTCTCTTAAATAGTCATTTTTAAGTTTTTGTCACAAAAATAGTCCTCAAAAAATAAAATGACCAAAATAAACTTTTTTTTTGAAATTTTGTTTTTTTTTAAATTTGTTTTTTGAAATTTGAAACCCTAACCCCAAACCCACCCCTTAACTCTAAACCCTAAAATCTAAATTAGTTAACCCTATGGGTATAAAAGCATATAAATGCATTTTTTAGCTTCTAAAAAAAACATTTTGGTCATTTTCTTCTTTAAAAACTATTTTTGTGACAAACAAACTAAAAGAGGCTATCTTAGAGGATTTCTCTAAAATTAATTATTTAGTGTTGTTTGGTTTGTTACTAACAAGTATACATTTTCCTAAATCATAGTAAAATAATTTGTTTATGTTTCTATTTTCATAAATGAATCAAACATAAGTGATATTTATATAAACATCTTGGAATTTATTCTTTGTTATATATTTTATTTCCTGAATTGACTAAAATACATGAAAACATTGACATATTTATATATACAGTCAAACCTCTATAAATTAATAATGTTGGGACTACACTAAAACTATAATTTTTTATTAATTTTTAAAAAATTATTAATTTATCGATATATTAATTAAACCAAAAATTTAATTTGGGACTATAAAATTATATTATTTTATAGAGATTTTTAGTATATATTAATTTATAGAGTATTAATTTAAAGAGATTATACTGTATAATAAAATTATTTACCTTTAAGTTCTAAAGAATTATCAAATAATTTTCTAATAATTATTAAATAATTTGCAAGTTTTACAAGTAACAAGTAATAAAATAAGGCAAGTAACTTGCAAAGCCATCAATTTTTGGCAAGGACTTGAAATTGTAAGTACTCATTTTAGCAAACCGAATACAAGTCCAAAATTTCACTACTCATAAAGTGAAGCTGAATGTTAAGTATACTGAATATCAAGTACTCGGCTTATACCCACCCTAGACAGAACCTCCTAATCATTCACAAAGAAAAAAAGGGAAAAATATGAATTGTTTTCGTATTTATTTAATCTGCTCCAACAGTTTTCTCTTATTTTCTCGTTTCTCTTGGTAGTGTTTCTTCTCTTGCATGGTTTATGTCAAATCAGGAGCATAGCTTTGTTACTATTGCGCAAAGAGTGCTAGCTAACCCTTTGAAGTGAGTTTTTTCCCTACTTTTCAAAATTTATAATTAAGCCAATTCTTGATTTTGTGAGTTAATCTATTATTCTCACCTTTTGAATCTAGGGTACGGTTCCATTATGGCCATCCAGATGTTTTTGATCGGGTATTTCACCTTACCAGAGGGGGTGTCTCCAAAGCTTCTAAAGTCATTAATCTAAGTGAAGACATATTTGCAGGCACTTTCTCCAACTCCTTTCTTCTCGTTAAAGTGTGAAACATAGACATATAATTTTAGCTTTGTGTTTTTTATTTGTATTGTTATATCCTTTTGGTTGCTTTCAGGTTTCAATTCTACTCTACGTGGAGGCACTGTGAGTCATCATGAATACATACAAGTTGGCAAAGGGAGAGATGTGGGACTTAACCAGATCTCAATGTTTGAGGCAAAGGTAGCTAACGGAAATGGTGAGCAAACTCTAAGTCGGGACGTGTATAGACTAGGCCAGCAATTTGACTTCTTCCGTATGCTCTCTTGTTATTTCACTACAGTTGGGTTCTATTTCTGTAGCATGGTATGTCAAAATTTTCCCTTTTAATCTCACACTAAGACCATGATTAATCCGGGGTTCTTATGGTGGGGTTTTTAGCGGAAGTTAAGAAACTGTTTCTTAACTTTTAACTAAAAAAGCTAAGAATCAGTTTCTTAACTTCCGCTAAGAACCTCAGCATAAGAACTCCGGGTTAATCATGCTCTAAGTATGTTATATGCAAGGAAGTTTGACTCAGTCTGAAACCATAATGTATGTTTTCTGGCAGTTAACGGTTCTTACGGTCTATGTATTTTTATATGGCCGTCTGTATCTCGTTCTTAGTGGGGTTGAAAAGGAACTGAGGGAGCCTATGATGATGGAGGTTGTCCTTGCATCTCAATCGTTCCTGCAAATTGTTTTCTTGATGGCAATGCCAATGATCATGGAGATTGGGCTTGAGAGAGGGTTTGATAACGCGTTATTTGATTTTGTATTGATGCAATTACAACTTGCTTCGGTATTTTTCACATTTCAACTTGGGACAAAGTTCCATTATTACTGCAAGACATTGTTGCATGGAGGCGCAGAGTACCAAGGCACTGGCCGTGGCTTTGTGGTGGTCCATGCAAAATTTGCTGAGAACTTCAGGTTTTATTCACGAAGTCATTTCGTGAAGGCTGCCGAGATGATTATTCTCCTGCTCGTGTATCACATATTTGGCCCAACCTTTGGGGATTTGTTCAGTCTTTCGATATGGTTCATGGTGGGAGCATGGCTCTCTGCCCCTTTCTTATTAAACCCATCTGGTATCGAGTGGCATGAAATTGTGGAGGACTGGACAGACTGGAAGAAGTGGATCTATGAATATGACAATGGGGGAATAGGTGTTCCTCCAGAAGAGAGTTGGGAATCGTGGTGGGAGAAGGAACTTGAGCATCTTCAACACTCGGGAAAATTGGGTATCTTTGTCGAGATATTTCTTGCATTACGCTTCTTCATCTTTCAGTACGGACTTGTGTATCAACTCAGCGCCTTTAAAAATATGAACAATAGTCTATGGGTAAGCAAGCAACTCATGTTGTTTCTCCTTTTTTTTTTATTACTTTCATAATTTCAAAGTCTCATAGTTTCGCTAAATTGTAGTACTTGTTCCAGGTTTTTGGGGCTTCATGGTTACTGATCTTAATCCTTCTACTGGTTATGACGGTATGTTCTAACAAAAGCACTATCAGTGAACATGTTTTGACTATTTCATAAACAAACTTGGAATCAGCAAATTTAAAAAAAAATGTTGAAATATAAACTTGAAATAAATGGGAGTCAGTGAGATAAATTACATAAAAAATATATTACTACTTTTAAAGTTTATTTTTAGCCAGTTTAAGGGTTTATATTGTGCTTGAATATTGGATACATTGAAATGTGGGTTAATGGGTTAAATTACCTTTTCTTTCTATGATTTTATTAATCAGAAAAATCCATCAGAGAATTATCAATTAAATATTATTTCAGAAAGAAGAAAAACAAATTCTTTAAAAGTCTCTATTGTGTGAATTTTTCTTTTCTAGATTCTGTCTTGTGCAAACATTTTCTATATAAGATACTAAACTGATTAAACTGTCTTGACTCTGCGAAATGCTAGAGGCAATAGTCTTCAGCTATCCATGGGTTCTAATTGATGAATTTTCTTTGCAATTCAACTATCACATGTTTTGGATTATGCAAGGCTGCGGTTGGGAACAGACTTCCAGCTTTTATTTAGGATCATCAAGGTTTCTGTGTTTGTTGCATTTCTTACAATTCTCATTACTCTCATGGCTTATCGTCTTTTACTACCCCGAGACATCTTCCTCTGCATGCTTGCATTAATCCCAACCGGATGGGGATTACTACTTGTAAGTCTTCTTGCTCCATTAAACTCATTCCAAATTTTTAAGATGTATGTTACTATCTGGTTTGTTAGTTTGATATATTTTCTGTATTATGCCTATTGCGGTTCCCAAGATATAAAATGGTTCAATTGTTAGTCTCAGGGCAGCTTTTACTTGTTAATATGAAAACATTTTATTTTTCTACGCTTAGATTGCACAAGCTTGTAAGCCTTTGATTCAACAACAAGGGATCTGGTCTTGGGTGGTGACGCTGGCTTGGGTCTACGACCTCGTGATGGGTGCTCTCTTGTTCAGTCCTATTGCACTTTTGGCCTGGTTCCCGTTTATGTCGGAGTTCCAGACGAGAATGCTCTTTAATCAAGCCTTTAGTAGAGGTCTCCATATCTCACGTATTGTCGGTGGTCAGAGAAAGTACGAGTCTTCCAACAAGGATTGAAACCCAGTTAGCATGATATGGTACTTGATGTGTACGTGAGTGTGCGCTTTGTGTGTTTGCTTGCCAACTCTGTGAGGCCTTCCATATAACCGTGTTTGTTGCTTCCTTAATTATGAATGGATGTAAAATAAGATAAGGCAAATGTGTGCCATATTTCGATGAACTTGTGTGCTATTATTATGTGAAAAACAATAAACTGCTCTTCTCTCATATTTGCCTCTTGTTAGCTTAAAATAAATCAGAATTCTTTTCATGATACTAAAGAAACAAGAAATAAAGTAGTGAAGCCAGAAGTATAGAAAAGCATGCATGGAAAAACGAGAGGAGGGAGAAGAAGAGCAATGGAGGATAAGTTTAGCAACTTTGTTTTCTCTCTGTGACAAGTGATGTGGCCAGGTGAAAAGAAAGGAGGTTCTCAAAATACACACATATATATATATATGTATATATTTATGTAAAAATATATGTATTTTGAGATTTTTTGTTAAGAAACTTCAATTAGAGTAGAGCATCTCTAATGGTTAAAAAATCATAAAAGTTTCTAAAAAAAATTATTAATATTATAATAATTTATTTATGTTTTGTTTTCTTTAAACAACTTAAACATTTATTTGAATGACATCTGACATTTTAGTATCCTACAATTTATTAAAAATTCATAATTAAATTTTTTTGCTCCTTTTCTTCTAATTTTTTTTTCTTTAAATGTTTAGAACTTCTCCTAAAACTATCAATGAAGGTGCTCTAAACTAGTTATATACCTTTAGTTTATAAATGATCTGTTTTAAATAATTAATAGACAAACCAAACCGATTTAGACAAAACCCGGTCTTTACAAAATCTTTTTGTTTAAATAATTTCCACTTCCACTCCATTTATGCTTTGTATAGTTTTCATCATGCAGCAATTGCTTCTTCTTCTTGTTTTCTATAAGTTTAAACCGTTGTTTGTAGACCTTTGAAGCCATCATGGTACCTGTGGCAAAAAGAACATTATAATGTGTGGATGGATCATATGCACATGACATGCGCCTAGTAAGTAGTAACTATAGAATGCAGATAAACGTGTACATGAGATATTTGAAATTGATTTTCACTTCACTTGTCTAAACCCCCTGTAAATCTCCTCCAATTATCATAAATCATGCTAAACTCAAGAACGATGAATGTTCATGTTATGTTTCTTTTTGTTGCTGTCAATGTCTTTTTCCGAAATAAAACTCATAAATACATAGTACTAACTACTAAGTGTACATACGGTTAGTTGAGTAGTATATTTTTACAATGCAACTCGTTTAACAAAACTACATCAACCAAAAGAAGAAGAAAAACTAAATGTAAGTTATAACCATGGCCTCTTTTTGAACCAAATATAAAAACCATGGCCTTCATAGCTTCATAACGCAAGAAATACCAATTAACACCTAATGGGCCTACATAAAACTGACCAATAGGTTTATCAGGCCCATTAAGTTTCTGCTTAACCCTAATTATGAGTTCGACATATATATTGTTCGCTCCTCGCCGCAGTGAATGTCGTCTCTTTGATTGATCTTCAGAAATCGGAAATGGCAGAGTCTAAGGTTGTAGTTCCGGAGTCAGTCCTGAAGAAGAGGAAGAGAGAGGAGGAGTGGGCTCTCGCGAAGAAACAGACCGCTGAAGCTGCCAAGAAGACGAACGCCGCCAACAGGAAGCTTATCTACAAAAGAGCCGAGCAGTACGCCAAGGAGTATGCCGAGAAGGTAACTTGTCCAGATCCAAATCCAAGCATGAGTATAATATGCTTGTTTAGATCCATTGTTCTCGGGTAAATGAGTGAGCTTTCTTCTTGTTTACAGGAGAAGGAGTTGATCTCATTGAAACGTGAGGCTAAGCTCAAAGGAGGTTTTTATGTTGACCCTGAAGCTAAGCTCTTATTCATCATCCGTATTCGTGGGTATGTTTTGATGTTCTTTAGCGTTTTCAAAGAGATTTATAGGTTTGGTTTCTTATATTCTGTTTCTTGAATTTGCAGTATCAATGCCATTGACCCAAAGACTAAGAAGATTCTTCAGCTCTTGCGTTTGAGACAGGTCTGTCTTCATTTTGTGTAATAAGATCACGTTATTGTCATTTTGGTTTAATAAGCTTTAGTGTCTTGTCTCTCCATTATAGTTTGATATTGTGACAGTAGACAGATGTATTCTTCTAGTGTCGTGAGGAGTTGCATAAATCACATAACGTTATTCCTACGTGCTTGTGCTCTTTCCATGAAAAGACCTGAGCATTTCTGATTTGTGTTGCCTGTCATAGTCGAGTAACGCTTATAATATTTGTAATATGGAATGCAGATTTTCAACGGTGTGTTTCTTAAAGTCAACAAGGCTACAATGAACATGCTTCGTCGTGTTGAGCCCTATGTGACCTACGGGTATACATACATCTTATTCTCTTTTGCCATGATAAGAACTCTTAATCACAGAGTATTAACCTTTTCCCTCCTTTTGTTCAGTTTCCCTAACTTGAAGAGTGTCAAGGAATTGATCTACAAGAGGGGATACGGAAAGCTTAACCACCAGAGGGTGGCTTTGACTGACAACTCTATTGTTGAGCAGGTTTGAAATCAGTCTCTTTGGTCGTAGCTTCTTCAGTGTTGTTCTGATGTTAATGGTCAATTAATAATTTTTCTTTCTTCGAACAACAATAGGCTTTAGGTAAACATGGGATCATCTGCACTGAGGATTTGATCCACGAGATTCTAACAGTTGGACCTCATTTCAAGGAGGCTAACAACTTCTTGTGGCCATTCCAGCTCAAGGCACCACTCGGTGGCCTCAAAAAGAAGAGAAACCACTACGTTGAAGGTGGTGATGCTGGAAACCGTGAAAACTTCATCAATGAGCTTATCAGGAGGATGAATTAGATATGTTTTCTTTTCAAAAAATTCAGTCTCGTTATCCATGTTGTCTTCACCAAATACTTCCTCTTGGATTTTGATCTTTTTGTTTAAGTTAAATGATATTTTGAGTTTTATCTTTGATTGTCTTTGGATCTTAGTTTGTGGGCTATTGAACTCGAGTATTTCTACACTTTCTTTAATCGGATCCTACTTTAAAATCTCTTATGTGGAACACTTAAGATTTAAACTTCATTTTGTTTTACATATTGGTCGGTGCTCGTTTTATTGTAGAGACCCTTGTCTTCAGAGTATGTTCCTACAGTTGTAGTCTTGTAGAGATCTTAGGAAGGAGCTTATTTTTTAATTAAAAAATGCTGAAATTCAATCAGATGAATCCAAAACTATCTCAATAACGTTCAATATACCCAAGCAATAGTGGTAGTCTTCCTGTAATTCAAACAAATTGTAAAGATGGTTATTTCTGAAGAGAGAGCTTTACCTCTCCCTACGCCAATCTCAGTTGGCGTGTATATTCAAAGTATCTGTAACTACTAGCAACAACAATTATTATAACTCCATGAACGTGTTGACAACTTCTCGCCACATCATTTTTCCATTTAGAACTTTGCTAAACCTCTTCTTTAGCAATTTCACGCTTTCTCTTATCAACACCGCCTTGTTTCTTTCTTAGCTCTGTAGAGGATATATCCATCCGGAATTTTTCTGCTGGAATTGGTACAAACATGTCCCTTATTTCCTCTGGAATATTAAGATTTTCAAGAACCTGCAAAGGAAAAAAAGATAAGGGCACAAAGCCTACAAATCTCACATACAGAGAATGAAATTGTATTGCTGGAGATTCTAGTGCTTAGGTCAAACCTTAAATACTCCATCAACTTCGCGGCCACCAACAAGGAAAGTGCAACCTGTTCTCTTGCAATCACCAAGTATCTCCAACATCCTTTTGTCGCTTCCTTCATAGTACTTTGGCTGCAACAAGTTAAGATCCTTAATTATTCTTCTTTTATAACGTGGAACCGGAAGATAATAGAGCACTTCAAACGTCTATATCTTACAGTCTTAAGTAGCTAATCACCACATCGGAACATACGCTAATCTAAATGTAGGGTTTAGGAAATAAACAAGAGAACAGGCTCAGAAAACAAGTTCAAGTAGTTTATTTATACATACATCAACAAGCCTTGCTGCAGTGTCAGCGCCAATTACAAAACTGCTTCCTGGAAAGAGTTCAGCTTTCTTGTAGAAGTACGGCTGATTTGAAACTATTACCGTCTTTCCTGCCAACCAAATAATACTTAACCAATATCAAAAGATGGCACGAGTTAATGAAACTTGAACTTGCATTGGAAAAGAATTGTAGCTCGAATCTGGATCACAAAATTGATTGTTCTTGCCCTTGTTGAAACACGATCTAAATCATACGATCGTTGTAACTCAGAGATGCCAAAAATCTAGTGCATAAGATTGAAAACATAAGAGTAAAGATTCCACCTACCAGCTGCTTCAAATTGTTTGACACGATCTTTAATCTGTGCAACTGAAAGCGGTGGCTTGTCGGCATTTACTGCGGATAATTCAAAACATGGGTACCCGCCTCCACAAACACTGCATCAACAAATCTGCTTGTGAGGTTGTTTACATTTTGTTTTACAGAAAACCAAAACGAAAGTTGATTTGTTGTTCGGAGATAAATAAAAACGTCAAAATAATACCCATGTATATAGTAGCATAACAACAACAAAAACGATTACATAACCTACAGATTTAACTAGAAAACATAGAGTCAGTAAAAATTATAACACATTAATAGATACACAGAAACTCAGGTGTTCACCAAGATAAGCAAGTACTCATTACGCATAAAGACATACTCAGCATACCTCATAGCAACTTCCAAGAGCTTGAGATGACCGTCATGTAATGGGTTAAAAGAACCAGGTAGTATAATCTTTCTGTCTTGATCCGACCCGTATGCTTCTGCCATAATGGTAGAACTCCATCGTTAATTGCAACAATGCAAGTTTAAACAAAATTTCAAAAATCTAAAGTTTTATTTGGCCAAAATGACCAAAACCTTACCCTTAGAAAATGGATACATCTTAAAGCACAATTGTCCATTAATAAGCTGCTCTAGTTCTTGTTCTTCACTAAATCGGGTTTCTGACTCATCAGGCACCTCAGACTCGGTTAAGCCAGAGTCAAGTGTCCCAGAAACCTGGCATGCCTTGGCCATAGCCTAAAGATATATGAACCAGAAAAGGTCCATGATGAGTACCTCAAAAGTAGAATGCTTTTAGAGAAACTATGAGAGCTGAGAAAAGTATGGATAAAAAAACTGAGTCTATAAGAACATCCATATTAGTATATTAGTTAAACGTCTGCGGATTCTTGTTTGTAATACCAGTAAACTAACTTTTTCAGTTTTCTTTTTTCTATTTAAGAACTAGAGAACGAAAAATCAGACGCCAATGCCCTCCTAAGATGGTAAGTTGTAATAATAAGATTTAAAACACACACCTGGATCAGTACACGGCTTGCCAACTTATCTTCTTCCTCTCGGCTTCGTAGGTTCTAAACTCTCCACAAAAAAGATAAGAAAACACATGAGTAGTTGACATTAAAAGGAACACAGGAGAAATAATCTTGCAATCAAACCTTTGTTAGAGTAACTGAAGTTTCCCAAATCCGGTCAGATGCCCTCATAGACAAAAAGAACCTACTCACAGCAAAAAAAAAAAACAAACCAAACCCATGAGTTACGGAAAGCAAAAGCAGACAGTGCTAGAAAATCCAAACCTTCTGATATGGTTGTATGTCCAACACACATCATTGATAGCCTACAGTTCAAGCAAACAGTTTTAAATTTTCCAAACCTGTGATCACCACGCTTTGGAGGAGAAGTTGCCAATGCTCCCGTGAAACCCACACCAATCACCGGGAATCCTATCCAAACATACACAAAGTTACACCCTTTCCATGTGTTCATGTTGAAGCCAACTTAATTTAAACTTGGTTTAGACTAAACCTGGTTTAGAAAGCTTAACCGCCCGGTTATACGCTAACAAAGCCATCTCGTTCGCCATAGCTTGGCTACAATGTTGGCTCGGAACCTGATTAATCGAGAAGATAAAAGTCAAAACAGGAAAGATTAGCTCTTGGCCATTGATTTGAGGATAGAGAACAAACCCTGCCGAGTAATTGGATCATAGATATCCTCGAATACGGAACCACGGCTTCTAGAAGCGTATTCGAAGCTCCTGGAACCGACATCAACCAACCTAATGCCTGCAAAATTTATAGAATTCTAATTGAGTGAGACTCACTCGTTATCACTTACAATCGCATATGTAAAGAGAGAAAGAAACCACGGAGGCGCCGCCGGAGAGATACACGACGGCTTGCGTGGGCGAAGAGTGAATCGCTTCGACGATGGTGCGGATCACAGCCTCTCCCATTGTTATGTTGACTTTTGACTTCTCAAAATCGATCAGTCCCAATCGTGCTAGAAAAGCAAAATTTCAATCTTTCACGTTTTTATACTTTTTGCCCCTATATTTTACTCTATTATGTTAAAACCGCAATTGTTTTAATTACTCATATTTGCCCCCTTTCCACCTCGGAGTCGTCGCCGGTGCGAGTCCCGTGACCAAGACGAGACGAGAAAGAGGAAACTGGGCCCACTATCTGCGTTTAGGTTTAGGGCTTTTGTCCTAAAAGGCTAAACTACGAATGATCACATTTCACAAATTGGACTTATCGACATATCACGATAACGATAGTAACGACAACTAGGGCCGGACAAAGTGAGACTGTAGGGTCGTACACGTGTCCTTCCTCCTCTCTAATCAATGGTGCCAGCGCAATCAGTGATTGTAGCCGTTGGATGAACCTCACTGTTTGACCGTTGAATCT
Source organism: Sinapis alba (assembly GCA_012274485.2). NCBI lineage: Eukaryota > Viridiplantae > Streptophyta > Magnoliopsida > Brassicales > Brassicaceae > Sinapis > Sinapis alba. The sequence goes on from MU106022.1 coordinate 164,022, forward strand.
GATCCGTTGGTAATGCAGATAGTATTTGTTTTGTGATTACCTTTTTAACTAACTGAGAATTCAATTTCGTTTAGCATATTTTCCTCCAAAAACATATGATTCTTGTTATATTCATCTCTTTCTCTAACGATTTAATGACATTATCTATATTCTAAGAAAACAAGTTATTGTTAAAATGTTTGAAAAAGAGAGATTATGAGCTGTGATGTCATTGTTAATTGATATAGCTATGTGGGTAAAAGTAAGATAAAGAAGATATGATAATGTAAAAGAAGCCTCGGGGAATAAACAAAGGAGCGTGGCATATTGTGACGACCTTCACGAGTAATATCAAACTCTAGTCTTAATAAATTACCCACCTTTAGATCTGTCTTAATCGCCAATTAGTATGCTGAATACAGATTTTTTTTTTATAGATTTTAGCTTGGAATATTACATTCTTTAAATGGTTTTTAACTCGAATTAATATTTTGACTAATCAATGCATGTCTAAAAAAGTATATAATATTAACGTTAACAGTATAGTTTAGGACAATGTAGCAGGTTGGTATTTTGCAGGGTTTCGTGCTAACAGCAGCATCTATGAATTAGTACAAAATTCATTAATGGAAATGACAGATGAACATAATAGAAAAGACAAACAGTCACTGTAAATATAACCTACATTGACACTTGACATATCAATCAACCAAATGCTACACATTTCACCAATAAAATACTTTTCCAGAATAAAACAATAATCCTGACAAAAGGTTTATAAAAGTTGATGTAACTATTTGAAAAAGGTTTTGCTATTACATATACGAAATTAAGATAAGTTTGGTCAAAAAACATATTCATATTTATTACTCTCTCCTTTTCATATTATTTGTCGTTTTAGGTTTATGCATATATATATTAAGAAAACATATTATTTTGTATATTTTTAAAATAAAAATACAATTATCTATACACCTAACGATATTTCAATCAATAGAAAAATATAATGAAAAATTTTATTAATGAATTTTGCATTGAAATTTTAAAACTACATTTATTTTGAAACAAAAAAAATTCGATAAATAATACTTCCTCCGTTTCTAAAAGATGCATGTTTTAAATTTTTCACACTTATTAAGAAAAACATGAAATTGTAGTTACTAATGCATTGTTTTTTTAATGAACTATTCTCTATAACTTTTAACCAATGGAATTTTTATAAATACAATTATATTTTTTAAAATTTACAATTTGTCATTAATTAATGTATTGAAAACATAAAAAATATATATTTTTGAAATCAAGTTTTTTTACAGAACTTAGATCTTTTATAAACGGAAGGAGTATGAAACAGATGGAGTAATAGTAGTTAAAAATGGGATTAATGGAAGCTTGTGACAAATTAACGGTATGGATTAAATCGCCAGTGCTTCTCTTTTGTCCAACTTTCACCTCTTTTATTGTTGATTCTCTTCTCCCAATGCTTCATAGGGTCCAAAAAACAGAGCTCCTCCTCTCTATAGCTTTTGTATTCTTCTTTTCTCCTTTTTCTTCAACGAGAGTATCTTTTATTATGCTTTCCAACTTTACTCTTTTCCTCCATCACTCTCACTCTTCTCTCTCTCTCTCTCTTTCTAGTTTGTACAAAGCTTAACACTCAAGTCTTTCTGTTCTAGGAGTGATTCATCTGAAATGTTGGTCTCATTGCTCATCTTCTTTACTCTTCTCTGCAACTACATCCCTGTAAACGCCTTAAACGACGAGGGCTTCGCGCTCTTGACGTTTAAGCAGAGCGTTCACGAAGATCCCACAGGTTCTCTGAACAATTGGAACTCATCTGACGAAGACGCTTGTTCGTGGAACGGTGTTACTTGCAAAGAACTCAAGGTGGTGTCTCTAAGCATCCCAAGGAAGAACCTTTACGGCACTCTCCCTTCTTCTCTAGGGTTTCTCTCCAGCCTCCGTCACTTGAACCTCCGTAGCAACAGGTTTCACGGGGCCTTGCCTGTTCAGCTTTTCGAGCTTCAGGGACTCCAAAGTTTAGTACTTTACGGTAATTCCTTTGATGGGTCGGTTTCAGACGAGATCGGTCGGCTTAAGCTTCTTCAGACATTGGATTTGTCGCAGAATCTCTTCAACGGGTCGTTACCATCTTCCCTTCTGCAATGCAGCAGGCTGAGAACGCTTGATGTCAGTCGAAACAACTTCTCTGGCTCTTTGCCTGATGGGTTTGGCTCAGCGTTTGTCTCACTGGAGAAGCTCGACCTCGCTTTCAACCAGTTCAACGGCTTCATCCCTAGTGACATTGGTAACCTCTCGAGCTTACAAGGAACTGCTGACTTCTCTCATAATCACTTCTCTGGCTTGATCCCACCTGCATTGGGTGATCTCCCTGAAAAGGTTTACATTGACCTCACTTTTAACAACCTCTCCGGTCCGATTCCTCAAACCGGTGCTCTGATGAACAGAGGACCAACGGCGTTTATCGGTAACACAGGGCTGTGTGGTCCGCCATTGAAGGATCTTTGTCAAGGTGATGAACTCGGCCTTAATGCCTCTTACCCTTTTATCCCAAGCAACAACCGTCCAGATGATTCAGATGGTGACTCTGAAACCAAACAGAAGTCAAGTGGTTTGAGTAAAACCGCTGTCGTTGCCATTGTTCTCTGCGATGTAGTCGGTATCTGTCTTGTGGGTTTGCTTTTCACTTACTGCTACTCAAAGTTCTGCGCTTGTAACCGCGAGAGAGACTCCAAGAAAAGGGCTGCAGAGTGTCTTTGTTTCCGGAAAGACGAGTCTGAAACGTTGTCTGAAAACGTGGAGAATTGTGATATTGTGGCGCTAGATGCTCAGGTAGTGTTTAACCTTGAGGAGCTGCTAAAGGCGTCGGCTTTCGTTCTGGGAAAGAGCGGGATTGGCATTGTGTACAAAGTGGTTTTAGAGAACGGGCTCACATTGGCAGTTAGGAGATTAGGTGAAGGAGGGTCTCAGAGATTCAAGGAGTTTCAGACAGAAGTTGAAGCTATAGGGAAACTAAGACATCCAAACATTGCTAGTCTTCGAGCTTATTATTGGTCTGTTGATGAGAAGCTTCTCATCTATGACTATGTTCCAAACGGTAACCTCGCTACCGCCCTCCACGGTGAGTCACCCTTCTCTCGTTTCAGGTTGCATCTTGTAAAGTTATTATAAAATGTGTGTGTGTGTGCAGGCAAGCCAGGGATGGTGAGTGTAGCTCCGTTGACATGGTCTGAACGTCTGAAGGTAGCGAAAGGGATTGCGACAGGGCTTGTTCATCTACACGAGTTTAGTCCCAAGAAGTACGTCCATGGAGATCTCAAGCCCAGCAACATTCTCATGGGACAAGACATGGAACCTAAGATCTCTGATTTCGGACTAGCACGGTTGGCTAACATTGCTGGAGGATCTTCTCCAACGATACAGTCAAACAGAATCATCCAAACAGAAGAGAGGCAGCAACAACACCATCACAAGAGCATATCTTCAGAGTTCACTGCTCATTCTTCCTCTGGCTCCTACTATCAGGCACCAGAGACTCTTAAGACGGTAAAACCGTCTCAGAAGTGGGATGTGTACTCTTATGGGGTCATTTTATTGGAACTGATAGCAGGTAGGTCTCCGGTATTAGAGGTGGGGACATCGGAGATAGATCTAGTACGGTGGATACAGGTATGCATTGAGGAGAAGAAGCCATTGTGTGATGTTCTTGATCCTTGTTTGGCTCCAGAGACAGATAAAGAAGATGAGATTGTCGCTGTTCTTAAGGTTGCAATCAGTTGTGTGAATAGCAGTCCAGAGAAAAGGCCTACCATGAGGCATGTTTCGGATACTCTCGACAGATTACCAATGGCTGGCGACTGAGAGATTTGCACATAGATCAGAGAACATAACGGCTTGTTTTAAGAGATGAGACTAATGTGGTTACTGGTTGTTTTGTTTTGTTTATTTGTCATGTCTTGTTGGTGGTAGTTATTAAGATGTCACTCTCTTTATAATCGTATTTAAAAGCTTCTGTTACATCAGATGTTGAAAACTAGAATCACAAGTAATGTGAGCTAATTTGGATAAACGATAGGCTTCAACTTCAAAGCTTTAGTAGGGAAGAAGAGCATTGTTTCTTCTTGCGATTCTCATCCGGTTCACACTTCCAACAAACTCCCTATCAAGTTTCATGCAAATCACAAATGTGGTCTTAGTTAAAAAAAAGGCAAGGATCTGTTTAAAGTATAAGACTTGGGGGTGAGAGCTTACTTCCATGGAACATCTCCAACATTCCTCCAGATACCTTCTCTGTCTCTGTAGACCAAAGAGAACTCAGACTCATCCTGGAACAGCTTCAGTCCCGACACAGTCTGCATCCCTGCAAATTCAAGTTGATATGGCAACACCTTCTTAGAGAACATACTTGAAGCTGGAAGGTTCAGACTCAGAGCATAACTTACCGAACATATTGTCAAGCTGAAGAGCAAGAGTTGAGTAGGTTCCTTGGTCAAGGACACAAACCTTGCGGCCTACCACTGAGCCATCCATATTTACCTTCACATAACAAGCCAATTTTCCTCTGCCCTCTTCTCCATCATTGTAGTATCGTTGGGCAAGTCTTTGGTCTACCGGTTCCTCACTCTTCAGCTGTGTATTGCTGCTATAGCTGCGTTGCGGCCAGTCTATAAGCTCACCATACCCGTCCAGACCTATCACTTTGGTTTGCATATAGATATTGAAGATAGCAAACGAGGATTAAGTAAACTAAGGGTGAGGTGAAAGCAGCAAAGAAACGCACTTGGAGTCGATGGGAGGTAAGTTTCATGTTGAATGGTCCTAAGGCTGAGGCCTAGATCGATTACGCCACCACCACCCTTCTTGGTCTGCGAGTAATATGTATGAAAGTTGGAAGACCCATGAGAAAAATCTGCAGGTGTGTTTGTGTCCATTGTTGCTTCTTAATGAGCTACAAGTGCAGATAAGAGAATGTGGGTTGTGAAAGAAAGCTCTTTGATAAGTATTTTATAGCCTGAAGCTGAGACTGAAAGTGTCAGAAGAGTCAAGGAGAAAAGGACTTATTTGCAGACAGGATAGTGACACAAGACAAGAAGAACCCATCAAGATTCAGTTTGTGGCCTTCTTGGTTTGATATCACTAAGTGCAAGGGATGGGGGACCTGACCACTGAGAGATTAGTTTCAGATTTGTACAGGTCCACAGTGCTTCATTGCTTCTGGTGCACAAGATCACAGTCAGGATCTGAATCACAGAACATTTCCAATTGGTAAACTCTGTGATAACATCATCATCTGAGAGTAGTGACAACTCATTTTAAGGAGAAGCTCTCTGTTGCTAGTGAGAGTGAAGGTGTAGCCTTAGTGCGAGAACACAAAATCATGAGCTTTAGAGTATGGATACAGAAAGAGAGTTAGTTTTGGTGTTTACGTGATGAAACTCATATGCTTTCTCTTTCAAAAGAGAAAAGTTATGTTGCTAGATTGCTAGACAAAGCGATTTTGTCACTACCTTTTTCTCCCACACCTTGTCTGAGAAGTTGTAGGGTTGTGTGAATGGTGGATCCAAGACCAAAGCAGACACATGGATCCCGATCTGTACTTATGCTCCCCATGGATAAGATTGAAGCAATGGAGAGGAAGACATACATTCTTCCAAATATTAAATCTTTTACAAACATGTCAGTATATCGAATGTCTTCTAACTCTTTCTAAACAATATTACAGCATTCAAATCTCCATTAAGTAGGACGAGAACGATAAAGAGAGACGATTAAGAAATGAACCGAGTCATTTACAAAAGAAATGAATGATAATAATAATAATAATATGATATAAGATCCAAATGAAAAGCACCAAAATATCCATCGACTATAAATGTAAAATTCAAAAGCAGCAGCATTACTCCCTTATTCTCTCTACTTACTCACACAACACTTTTTTGACATAAGTCCATAAATACCAAACCAACATGAAGCCAGACACTTTCTTGACGCAGCAGCAACTGATAAAAATAAAAGAGAAAAAAAGTAATTATATATTTATGTTTCAATACCAACTGGGATTTTCTTCCTCCAAAACTGTTTTCCATCATTCCTTGTGCCTTGTTGTGTCACAATGGCTGTGAACTCCGGATCTGTTGAGTCATGTTCTCAGCTGGAAGCTTAGCAGCAGCAGAGCCATCAGACAACACCATGGCAGGTGGAGGACCGGTCATTGTCTGGTACTGTGCGTGTCCCACAGGTTGCGTATAGAACATCTGCTTATGAGCATTGTCAGCGTATTCATATCCGTAGTTGGGAATCGCACCTGAACCAGACTGAGGTGGGTGATGGATCTGCGAATAGCCCATGAACTGCTGCTGGCTTGTAGGGATCTGGTGAACCATCTGAGCACCGGCCATGCCTTGCGCAGCAGCATAAACCCCAGCATCAGGTTTGCCACCAGGAACACTTCTCAACTGGTTGTTAGGAGGTGGAGCCATCATGGTGGAATTAATAGGTGCCTGAGGATGGTTAGAAGGGACAGACCCTGGAGCCTCGCTCACACTACCAGATTGTGGCACAGCCATACTGTAAGGCCTAGGTGGAACTGGAGAAGTTATATAGTAAACAGCAGGATAAGACTGCTGTTGATCCAGTTGAACCGGGTGCCTGTGGAAGGACTGCTGCGGCTGCTGGGAAGAGTAAACTTGGATGTACTGGGGAGGAAGGCCACCAGAGGGATGGTGATGAATGTATTGAGGTGCAGCAGCGTGTATGAACTGCTGCTGCTGCTGCTGTTGCTGAGGCTGAGATGGTGCAGATTGTTGCTGCTCGAACTGGGGGTGGAGGATGTATCCAGGTTCCTGATTCTGCATATGATTCTGAGGTAAGAGTGTGTTTGGATCTGAAGGGTTGATCATACCAGTAACTACAGTGGAACCAGAAGGCATCTGAGACATGGGTTCTTGATAAAGAGATGGTCTTTGTTGAAACACAGGGTTGTTCATGCTGCTATCACTGAGTCATTTATTTAACAAACACATCAGAATCTAACAAGTCTATAGTTTTCTACACCAGATGCTTTGAGGGGGAAAAAGGAGAGTACCTGGATACGGAATGAGGTGAAGGCAGCTCGTGTCCACCGCTGTTTGACTTCACGTGATGAACCTGCTGAGTCGGCAGATTCTGCGGCTGAGAACGTGGAGTCGGAGGCTTTCTGTATCCAGCAGGGACGCCGTGATCAGATCTCTCATCATCAGAGAAGACTCTCGTCTGGAACTCACTTGAGACATTCGCTGCATTCACCGGCGCAGCAGGAAGAGAGATCGTCACAGGCAACGGCGGCGGCGGCGACGAGATCGCTGCAAATCCATCCTCCTGCTGGACCTGCTGCTTGTTCCCGACGTTGAATCTAGCGAACTGTTCTTCGATTCCCATCCTCTGATCCTGCATCCCCTTAACCCCACCTGCTTCCTCCACGTGGACACGAATCGGCGGAAGATTCGCAGGTAAAGGGGAAGAGGAAGTTGATCCGAAAGAAGACGATGTGTCAAGCATCGGAGAATCAGGCATGCTGTGCACATCTTGACCTCCTTGCTGCTGAGGAAGCGGAGGCGGAGGCTCCTGGATCTGTTGCTGCTGCTGCTTACCACTTTTAACGGAGCCGTCGTCATCTTTAACGCTGGAATCAAGATTATCTCCGTTATCTCCGGGACTAGAGCGGAGAGCATCATCCAAGCCAAGTAAACGATTGACGTTAGCATCCGAATCTGAGAACCCTCTGTTAAGGAGACCCGCGCTGTTGAGAGCGTTGAGGAACCAATCGTCACTCTTAGCAGAACTCTCAAGGATCTGACCCATCGATTGAGTAGCTTCCGGCTTCGGCGTGAAGAGAAACAAACGGAGACGCGAGGGTTTGGTGGAATTAGGGGCGGAGATCGTACGGTCATACTCCTCGATCATGTTCTCGAGATCCTCATCGGTGGTGACGGAGATTAGCGAATCAAGATCTTCGCTAGGCAACTGGTACTTAAGCGTGAAGGAGCGGCCGTCAAGGAGCTTGTTGGAGAGACGAGTGACGAGAGATGAGAGAGAGGAGTTACGGTCCACGACGACGATGCGAGTGTCGCCGCCCATGTAGCAGAGGGATTTATCGTGAGGGCGAGGGAGGATATGGCCGCCGTAACTGCACATGAGACGTAGTTTGGAAGAGACGGCGGAGGGAGCGTGAAGATCGTCCCAGCCATCGGTGGTGCGAGACCTAGGAGAGGAGTCTAGAGACTCGGGGTAAGAGGTTGTCGTGTGAGGAGGAGGAGGAACGGGTACGGTGGAGGTTGGGATGACGGTGGAGGCCACCGCTGTGGAGGAGAGAGAAGGCGGCGGCGGTTCCATAGGAGAGAGAGAGAAACGAAAATGAAATTGAAATTGAAATTAAAAAAGGGCAAAATTGAGTGGGGAGTTGAGAGAGAGAGTTATAGCGAGTCCATGACTTGTAAACCACAGCTGTTTTCTTTTTCTTTTTTTTCCGCTTATGTAGTTTATGGTAAATGTTTTTACGGCTGTACCGGTTTACTCAAATAATAGTCAAGTTATTTTATCTTTCAAAAATAATTTATCTCTTTTAATTCCTCAAAAATTAAATGTAATTGGAGACCATGTTTTAGGGAAATAATGATGAATTTACTATTTTCCAGAATTAAATGTTACATGAAATCAATGAAGATGCAAAAATAGAATCGAATAAAAATGCCGAAAGCAAATTTTTTAAAAAAATTAGGAAACGAATACATATTGAAAGTGTATCTATATATATATATATATATATATAATATAAAAATTATAAAATTTATGATAAAATTATATTATTCAAAAACTAAAATATTTATTATTTTATAATAATTTTAAATAAATAAATATTAAAATGTAAATATATATATATTAAGTTTATAAAATTAGTATATTAATTATTTTAATAATGCATAAATAATTGAATTAATATATTTTAATATATATACTATATCTTTATAAAACTTCAATGTATAAAAATAATTTGTAATATTAGCTTTCATATTTTTATACTTCTATTCTCTATATTTCATTATTACTAAATTTCAGATTTTATATAAAGATCAAAAATATAATTTTTTATATTTTTTATTTATGATATTGTATTTTTTTAAAACAGAAATATGATTTCAAAACAGAATCATAAGCTTCTAATATGTTTTTAAATAAGATATTGTAAAAAAAAATTGAAAACAAAATAATCTAAGTTTTCACAAGATTTTGATTTTGATTCCAATTCCGATTTCAAAATTAGTAATATATGGACTGCGCTACATTTCTCTTTTTCTCACATATAAATATAAAAGAACTAATGAAAATATATTTTACTCCTCAAATTTTGGTATGGAACATTTTTTCATCAATTATTTTTTCAATTCATTTCCTCAAATGAAATTGTGTTAAACATTTTTCCATTTATTCCATTCATTAAGTGATCGTCATTTAAAGTTGTTGTTTATATCAAAAATTAGCAGATCACAATTTTTTGAAATTTTGTATTGGCTGTGAAAAGCATAATATCAAACATAATCAATTTATGTGATTTTTTGCTAAAAATGTTTTTGTTTGCTAAGAGCTCTAATAAAAATATACAAACATTGGTATTCATGTAATATGTTTGTAAATATGTGAAAATGTATCAAAAATTTATCTATAACATAAAATCTCGTAACTATGGTTATCTTGAAAATTTATTTTCGAAATTTGTTGGATAACGATCACTAAAGAATAGTTAAGTATACACTAAAAAAAATTAAAATGAAAAGAAAAATTAGAACATTTTGTAAGATTTTTTATCGTTTATGAAAAATGATGTTAAGTTGTAAAGTAAGCGTATAAGATGTTTGCTCTTCATAATGTGTAGAGGATCGTAAAAATGTGTCTGAATGTGTATGTCTCTACTGAGCCTAAGACTTATTATCTGAGATTCAGATTCAATCTAAGATCGGCTTCAGATACTAAATTCACATATTCGACAAATTCGATATAGATACGGATAACCTTTCGGATATCTAGATTCTCTTATCTAATCTTATATTACTCTATTTCTCAGAATTTTTAAAATTCATGAGTATTAAACAATAATTAATGTTTCATTCATAGCTATATATTTAAACAACGATAATTTTCAATAATTTAAAACTAATAGCAATTCAAAAAATAATTGCTATCAGCAATTTTTTTTAAAAAAATTATCATTAATTAATCAAATGTACATCGAGATTTTCTCTTCAAATATCAAAATGATACAAAATATCTCCTTATAAATAGTAAAATGTTATTTTGAAAAGAGGAGCCGATATTTAGACATGTAGTGTTTGATTCATAATCATAAAATATTGCTTCCCGTAAGCTCATGTTGTATCTAGTATTTTAATTATCAGAATATCAACTTTCTACTAAAACAATATGTGGTGATACATAAACCATTATATGTACCAGATATAATATTTAGAGAAATTCTCTATATAGTTTTTTAATTTATATTCACAAATAGTCTCTTAAGAGAAAAATGACCAAAATGTTTTATTAAAGAAGTAAATATACATTTATATCCTTAGAGTTAACTAATCTATGTTTAGAATTTAGAATTAAGGGATAGAGTTTTAGGAGTGGAGTTTCAAATTTTTAAAAATTAAAAATAAATATTTCAAATCTCAAATTTAAAAAGATTATTTTAGTTATTTTTCTTTTTTTAAACTATTTTGGTAACAGAAAACTTTAAAATAACTATTTGAGAAAATTACCCTAATATTTATCTTAGACAATTATTGCTAAACACTTTACTATTTATTCCTAGCTTTTAATTTGTATTGCCGATAATAATCAAAATTTGGCAACTAATCCGTAAAAAACTATCAAACATATGAAATACCATAGAAATATTTTTTGATCAACACATGAAATACCATAGAAATATTTTTTGATCAAAAAATATTCATTCAGTTAATTTCAAATAAGTTATATTTTATTTAGACCAATATATAGAATTGAAATTATAGTTAAATCTGTTAGTATAAAATCAAAATAACTAGTCATAGCTGACATAAAGACTCAATACAATATGTTTTTGTACGTATGTTTCTAAATACTTCTCTAAGTTTCAATAAAAAAATCAGAACTTTTTTTAATGATCCAACATGTATCGTTTTGCACTGGACTTTTTAACTAATAGAAAGATTAGTTAGGTTCATCTAAATGAGCTATTTGGATGGAAACGACAGTTTATTATTTTAGATATTAAAAATACAAATCATTTAAATGGTTCGTCTGAATAAGTTTTAAAAATTTAAGTTTAATTTAAAAAATCAACTATCTGATCTAAAATAGACTATTTGAAAGAAGATGATTATGTCAAAAATGTATAATGTCTATTAAATTCATATATAATTCACAAGTTACAAACTAAATCTAATATCATTTCATCATTCATACAAAATGACAAAACCACAAAAACGCATTTTTTCACCAGAACTCTGAACCACATGTTTCGCCAAAATCACAATTTTCTCGTCAAAAAAACATTTTCCCGAAAAAACATATTTTCCTGTCAAAATCAGAAAATACATTTTCACATCAAAACACATTTTCAAGTCACAACCGCAAAACAAACTTTCTCACCAAAATCGCACAACACATTTTTTCGTCAAAACCGTAAAAACGCATTTTTCCGCCAAAACTGCAAAAACATATTTTTCGCCAAAACTGCAAAAATATGTTTTCCGCCAAAACCACGAAAAAAGAAAATTTCTGCAAAATCTGCAAAACATGTTTTTTGTCAAAACTGCAAAAATGAGTTTTCTCACAAAAACACATTTTATCGCCAAAACCATAAAATACGTTTTTCCGTCAAAATCCCAAAATACGTTTTCTCACTAAACCCGCGAAAATGTATTTTCCGTCAAATCCAAAAAATGTGTTTTTTCTCAAAACTGCAAAATGTGTTTTTCTCGTCATACCCGTCAAAACGCATTTTCTCTTGAAACTGCAAAGATGCGTTATCCTGCGAAAACGTGTTTTCCGCCAAAACATGTTTTCCCGCTAAAACTGCCAAAACGCTTTTCCGCTAAAGCCGCAAAAACACATTTTCTGCCAAAACCACAAAAATATGTTTTCCGTCAAAACTATAAAAATTGTCGTATGAGAGGCCACATCCTTGATTTCCACCTAAATATATTTTTTCGCCAAAATCGCAAAAACGTGTTTTTTCGTCAGACCCCAATGCATTAATTAGTAAAAATTCATATAATAAAATAAAAAATATATAATTAAATCAAAACAAGAGTATATTAGTAACATGTTTACCAAACTTATTTTAATGGAAATTAAAATAAAGAAAAAATGTAAAATTCATTTAGATGATTCGTCTAGATAAATTATATAAATGAACCATGTGGATAAGCAAGCAAACAATCTCATAAAATCTGGATCGATCATTTGAATGGATCATATAAATGGATCAGCTGAATGAAGATGAAAAATGATGAAACGAACGACACCTTAGTCTACTAAAGTTGTAGAATTTGCTAGAGTCAAAAAAATTTCTAACGCACAAATTTCTTGCAATTGTACTTAAAAAATTCAAGCTACCAATTTTTTTTTTCTTTTTTTAGAGTTTGAGAAAGGAAAATACCTAAAAAGCTTATGTTTTGGTTTTCAATTTTTTACAAATAAATGATTTAATCTTATTAAACCTACCACCCAAAGTCTACAACAAAAATTTATACAATTACATCAAAAAAAACTACAACATTAATTTACATCAAAATATATAAAGCTATCAATAGTTCCAATCAACCTTGTAAACACCATCAATACAAATACCAAGAGTCAAATTCAGTTTGCTGACACAAATTCAGTTTTTCTTCTCATTATCAATACTGATCCTTTCTCCTTTTTAGTTTTGCTGTAATGTTTAATTGCTTATTGTACCCTTTTAATTTGAAATTAATGAACATCCTTAAAAAAAAACAGAAACTCAAAATTTGATAATTGAATAACCCGATGACAATATATTTGGCACATATAAAATACACAATATTTAAAAAAAAAAAAACAACAAATACATGATATTTAGAGATGAGCGTTTGGTACACATTTAAATTCGGTTCAGGTCTATTCGGATTTCAGGTTTTCAGGGTCAAAGATTTTAGTCTCATTCGTGTATTTTTAAATTTTGGTTCAGGTTTATTTCAGATTTTTACGAGTTCGGTTTGGGTTCGAATGACCCATTTAAATTATTTTTAAAATTTTAAAATTCATTATAAATTTTAAGTTTCTCAAAATCTATAAACAAAATACCATATTACATATAAATTAGAATAACATATGTCAAAAATATCTAAACTTAACATATAAATTGGTTTAACTTAAATATTTGGATAGATAATCAATAGATATTATAAATATTCTTAGTATATTTAGTATATTTTAGTTATTTTAGACATTTACATTTGACTATTTGTATATATTTTTGAGTATTTTGGACAGTTTAAAAGTATCTTATATATTTTGGATGTTTTTAACATACATTAAATCTAAAATAATTAATATATTTAGGTATAAAATCTATTTCAAATACATTCGGGTATCCAAAATATTTCAGTTTGGGCTGAGTTCGGTTTCGGTTCTCTAAATACTAAAATTTTGAACCCGTTCGGATATTTAATTAATTTTGGTTTGAGTTCAATACTACTTTTTCGGATCGAGTTCGGTTCGATTCTTCGGATTCAGATTTTTTACCCAGTCCTAATATATTTTACCTTTTCCAAACAGTTTCTAACATTTAGAAGGCTAAAAACAAATTAGTGTACTATAAAATAGTGTGATTATTTGAGAATCTGATTTGAATTGTTTTCAGAATAATGTTGTGGTTAATAAAGGTAAGAGAATTGCAAATTAGTACTAATAAGGAATCTAAACAACCTGTGTCAGTGTCACATTGTTTGACATAACCTGTGGACGGGACACATTGTTTGACAGCAGGTCTACTGATTGGCTCCACGCTGGATTCGCAGGCGAAAGAGGTGGCCAAATCCTCTGTGCCACTCACCATTTGCTCCCACTACGATTCTATCCGTTGGATTCATTTGTATATGCGATTTAGATTGCATCTAACGGCCATCCAGGTTTGGTGTCCCATGCAGCTGTAAAACGAAAACACCGCAATTAAAAAGATACAAAAGGAATATACCTTTCAGGCTTTCACCACTTTTAAATTAAACCCCAGACTTTACGTTCAATTTAATATTAACCTTCTGCTACGTTATAATATTATTATTAATGTCGCTGTTTTTCCTCCTTAATTAAATTTAAAGGATTCTTTCCGGTGAGTAATTACCATATAAATAAAAAGTGATTGTTAGGAGTTTCCTTTTTTTTTTTTTGAAAAAGGGAGCTTTTTTTTTGTGAGGAGCATATTGCTCTGTTAAATAAAAGCAATTTTTAAGTTTCTAATTCGTACGTAAAATACATGCATGCACATATTTATTTTATAATTGATAGCATCCTTACTATAGAATATGAAAGTGGTGGATATTACCAAATGCGTAGATGGTAATTGCTTGATTATAGGCTTACTGATTGGATTAAAGATTTGAGTGAATTTAACATAGACTAAATCCAAGAAAATCTAAAGTGGTGTTATTTATTGTAGATATTAAACTCTATCCCAAAAGATTTAAAATGTGCAATATTTTGAATGATGCATTAGTGATTTATAATTATTTGTTACAACTAATACCAACCAATTTAAAAGTAGAGAAGATTTTAATTTATTTATTTTTGATTTATCAATTCAAATATGTCAGTTTTTAGAATGATTTACTATTGATTTGAATATATAGCAATATATTTATAAAGTACATATGATTTATATATTGTGTCTATAATAAAGTTAAATACAACATTAAAAGCAGGTAAGTATAATTTCTTAAGTTATACTATTTTTAGTGTCTCATAAAATGCACTTTTAAATTTATAATTATTAAAAAAGTAAAATAAAAAAGTTTAAATGTATCCACAGCAAAATCAAAATTAATGTAAAAAGATTCAAGATTGTTTTTAGAGAAATAAGAAAATAAGAAAAAAAGAAAATTAATATTATAAAGTTTGGGTTAAGAAAACACACGTAAATACGAGTTAATAAATTTGAAAACTGATATCAACTGAAAATTTTGGATAAAGCTTGGATTATGATTGCCAAAATTTTACTCACAAAAATAATATCAAACGTATTCAACATTTTTACAAGAAAAATTAATTCATATTTAAATAATACTAAATTTTAACTTATTATTTCAAAATTTCACATTGAATAACAATATATTTAAACTCTTTTAATAATAATATTAGAAATACAAGAACTAATAGTACTAAATTTAAACTTTTAGAATGAAAATATTTTAAGTTCAAAGATCAATAACACAAGATTTATAAAAAGAATTAAGATCAACTAATAAATAACAGTTGTCAGCTGTCTTTAAAATTTAAACTCTATTCAAATCAATCAACGAATAACACCTTCTAAGTTGATTTTGTAAAAAAATTTATTGCGAGTTTTAAGGTTATTTGAAAAAAATTAGGGCAATTCTCTTAAATAGTCATTTTTAAGTTTTTATCACAAAAATAGCCCTCACAAAATAAAATGACCAAAATAGACTTTTTAAAAAAAAAAAAATTGATTTTTTTTTTATTTTTTTTTGAAATTTGGAACCCCAACCCCAAACTCACCCATTTACTCTAAACCCTAAAGTCCAAATTAGTTAACCCTAAGGGTATAAATGCATATAAATGATTTTTTTAGCTTCTTAAAAAAACATTTTGGTCATTTTCTTCCTTAGAAGCTATTTTTGTGACAAACAAACTAAAAGAGACTATCTAAGGGAATTTCTCAAAAAATTATGGTTTCTGAAAATATATTTTACCTTTAAAAATAAATGTTAAAGTTTATTCATAAATATATATTAACTGGAAATTATATTTCAAAATCAAGCAACAAAAATTCATATTTTCCCGTAGACTTGAATTCGGAGAAGTTTATATAAATGACTAATAAAAGATTTAAGGAAAAACAGTCTTCCAAATTTTTGATTCAATATATCCTCTTTAGTCTTGGGAAGTGGGTCAAATATATTTTTGATCCACTCTGTTGTGTATTGAATTATTTTTATTCAAAAATTGATGTGCATAACCAAGAAGGCAAAAATAGTTGGTCTCTACCAACACTATTGAAATTTACTGGATGATTTGAAAGATCTTCGGATAATTTTATTTTTTTAAAAATAATTATTTTAATTAAATTATAGTTATTTATTTTAAAAATTATATAAATTATATATTTATATAATAAGAATAATATAAACAATAATATATTTTTGAAAAAAAAAACAAATTTAGTTCCGTTTTTTAGAAAAAAAATATAGATTGATAAATAGCTGTAATTCAAATTAGAATAACCCGTACGTGTTTCGCAAAAAATAAAATTTGATCTGCATCTATATCTACAACTCATTTTTTTAATCAAGCGACCCACATCGCCCCACAGAGAATCAAACGAGATGAAGACTGCAGACATTGAATCAAATTCTCCACTCGAACTATACTTCACTAATACCAGAATGGCATAATTATAGTAGAATATCTTGAATAAATACGAGCACTATAACTAGGAGTGTTTTAAAAAGTTAAAAACTGTATATGAAACACTAAAACCATTAATTGGTGAATGATTCAATTGCCAATAGTACAAACACGAAACATAAAATATGAAAAATGTTGATATGGTCGTTACAAGTTTGATGGCAATCTTAAGGGTTAACGACCTATTTACACACAATAATTATCGTATCCCAATATATAAAAAAGATTGAGAAAAACCTCTTAGCATGGTTAACTAATATAGACTTAGGAATTAAGGAGTGTGGTTTTTGGGGTGGAGCTTCAAATTTTTAAAAATAAAAATAAATATTAAAAATTCAAAACAAAAATGGATTATTTCGGTCATTTTTCGAAAACTATTTTAGTGACAAAAACTTTTAAAATACTATTTAAAAGAATTGTCCTTTCAAAAATCTTTATCTTGCTCTTGCGATTTAGACATCGACGAAGAAGATTGAAGCGGAAACTAGAGAACATTGTTACTCCTCTCATTCATGTAAGTTCGAAACCTCTCTCTTTATCTCTCTCTTTGTATGTCGTTGTTGATTATGTCTCCTTTCAATTTTTTCAGAAATCGATCATGGATGATTCATGGACATATGTTAACGTGGAATGGATGAGACTCATTACTAATTGTCTCAGGGTGTGTGGAAAAGGGAAATGAATGAGAAAGTTTTCAATTTTCGATTTAGGGTTCGAATGAGATATAAAATCGATTTAGGGTTTTTCTTTTAACCTTTAACATGCGTTTGAGTCAGTAGTTGGATAGGAGGGTTGGATCAATTTTAAAATTGGTTCAAATCTTGGTTTAAGTGTGAGACCAACTCAAATATTCGTATGGAGTGAATCGGGTTTCAAACTTTTGGTGTTTGGTGGAAATATGTTTACATACTTTAATTATGTGAAATTAGGATAATGTCTAAAGTTTGTTGGTATTTGTTATTGTACGATAGTTATGGTATAAAAGTAAGTCGTTAACTTCAATCTTAAATATCTATTGGCAAAATAGATCTTATACTCGTGAATCATGCGCTTATAATTTCAAAAAATATGAATTTTTAATATATTTTTAATTTTATACTTTAAAAATATTCTTACTAAAATATTTATAGCTCTAAATATCTAATTATTGATCACGTGGCAAAAATATAATGTCTAAAATCGGCGATAACATAAAAAGTTCTCGCAATCTCTAGTACAAGATATGTAATAGAAAGCTCTTGATCTAATATGAAGTAATCTTAATATATAAATTCTATCCAAAACTTATAGTAATTTTCCCAAATAACATATTTCAAATTTTTATCACAAAATAAATTTTAAGAGAGAAAATGATAAATAATATTTTATTAAAGAAACAAAAAAATATTCTATCCCTTACTTTATAAACATAAAAAATTATATTTTTAGATTTGAGCTTTTTATATTTTTGAGTTTTTTCAAAATTTATTTTTAAAATTCATAAAATTAAAGATTTTTTATTTTTTAAAAATTTAAATCTACTTCTAAAACCTCACTTCTTAACTCTAGACTTTAAATTTAGATTAATTAATTATATGAATATAAATGTATATTGAACGTTTAAAAACTATTTTCATAAAAAAAAATGTTATCTTAAGGAACTTCTCATTTTTTAAACACTCTTTTACTTCTTATTTTCTTGGACTGAAATTTGCTGAACACTCTTTTACTTACCTCTCCAACGATTAAAAAAAAAACTAATTAGTTTAATGTATATGGTATAATACGACAGACTCTGCGAAACAAACTGCTAGTTTTCCAGGAACTTGTAGTCCAAGTTGGCTGCATTGGATACGAAATGGGTTCGACCTTTTTTCCTCAATACGAGGTTAAAAGCGATTTAACGTAGGCTGTTCAGAGATGTTTTTAAGAAGCTGTTAAAGTAATATATATATATATATTTTTTTTGGACAAAAAAGTAATATATATATATATATATATATAAACTAGTATAAATAAATTACGTCGGTTTATATCATATGGACCAAACACGCGGTTTTAACGTAACTGTGGCAGAGCCATCTCACTAAGTGACGTCATTATCATTCCTCGTGACTTTTTTTCCTTTTAATTTTATTTTCCTCAGTATTGATTTACCAACAAAGCATAAAAATTGTAGAAAGGCGAGAGCGAAACACAAGAACGACGCCGTTCAGACGCGCGTGGAAGTCAATGGAACGTGATTAGGAGTGTCGGAGTCGCGTCAAAGCTCCAGGCGGCGCTCATGCAATCACCCTCTTTGTTACAGTTTTATCACCAACTGTAAGTTATAAATAAATAAATAAAATAACTTTTTGCACTTTACCCCCTCACTATTTTAATCACTTACACTTTAATCCCACTTTATTACTTAATAATTCACATTAATCCGTGAGTGTTTTCTATCTTTCATTTTTTAAAGATAACATAAGGAATTTAAGCTGAATCACATCCGAAATCAAACATGAATGATGATAGCCATTTTTATATATAAAAAAATTATACGAGGATATAAAAATCATGTTACAATACAGCTTGGGGATAGAGCTTTTCAATAAAGACTATATAGATTATAATTTTATATTTATATTGAAATAAAAGAAGGTGGGTGGGTAGGTGTTGGTTGATTAATTAAGAAACTATATATAAGAGATGTCCAAAGCAAACCGAAACTTGCAAGTAATACCAAAACTTAATATAGTTACAACCAACTCCAACATATTACATTTCATTATCTAGCAAGTTCACATTTCATTATCCAGCTTAATTTGTTCTTCATTAAAAACTTGCATATGTGCATTATTCTCTCCGTTTCATATTACTTGTCATTCTAGGTTTATTCTTATATATTAAGAAAACATATAATTTTGTATATTTTCAAAATAAAAACATAATTACATATACACCTAAACATATTTTAACCAATAGAAAAATAAAATGGAGAATCTTATTAATGAATTTTGCATTGAAACTCTAAAACGACATTTATTTTGAAACGAAAATTTTTCTGTACAACGACAAATAATATGAAACGGAGGGAGTATATATTTTCCGTCCCATTATTTTATTTTTGTTGAGTTTTTAGTCAAACTTTAATCTATCAAGTTTATCATCTATATTTTCTCACCAGGTCAATCTCTTTCTATCCAATAAATAATACATGACCTGATTATATAATTCGCTGGGTGAAGAAGATTACGACATTTTTGAGATAACTAAATAAATATAAATGAGCATATACTGAGAAAAAAGCAGGCAACGTCCACTTCAAAACTAACGTTACGTTTCGGTCAAAAGAAAAAAACTAACGTTCGCTAATTTCATACAAACGAACGATAGGATCACATATGCATCCAAAAGAGGTTGTGTTTTGACAGAGATGTGAGGTCTGAAAATTCCAAAAATGGTTAGATACTTTCCTTTCATTACTTAAGGAAAATGATTCGGATGTAATTACACATACAGATACAGTGATACAGAACTAGTTCATGGATGGTCCACCACGTTAACATGTCATGGAAATAAAACATTTGACTTATCCACTTCATATTAAAATAAAAACATGTTGGGATAAGAAGAATAGAAATAAAGCAAAGTTGCATAAACATAAGATGATGAATTAAACTTGAATGGGATCAAACTGGAACATCTAATTGTTGAAGAGAATACATATATAAACTTGTGTATTTACCCTTTATAAAGACTGGTTTATAGAATTGACGTTTTCTTTCTATACCATGAGTAATTTTCCGATTAAATATAGAAAAATAGACGTGAGTGCGTGTGCGTGTGCGTTAGCGTTACAGAGGTAATGAGATGATTTAAACGATGTTTTAAGCAAAATGAAAGGCAGAAATGAAGGAAACATAAAAAAATATTAAAGCTGGGTCCAACAAATAAACAGCTAACTTTAGCTGGCAACAAGCTTCACTCTATCGTATATTGTACTGTACTCCCTCCGTTTCGCAAAGAGTATCGTTTTAGAGGAAATTTTTCGTTACAAAATAAGTGTCGTTTTAGGATTTCAATGCATAATTTATTGATTTTATTTTCTAGTTTAATTTTCTATTGGTTAAAATATGATTAAGTGTAGGGCAATTCTCTTAAATAGCCCTTTTTAAGTTTTTGTCACAAAAATAGCCCTCACAAAATAAAATGACCAAAATAGACTTTTTTTTTTTTGAAATTTTGATTTTTTTTCATTTTTTTTTTGAAATTTGAAACCCTAACCCCAAACCCACCCCTTTACTCTAAACCCTAAAGTCCAAATTAGTTAACCCTAGGGGTATAAATGCATATAAATGAATTTTTTAGCTTCTAAAAAAAACATTTTTGTCATTTTCTTCCTTAAAAGCTATTTTTGTGACAAACAACCTAAAAGAGGCTATCTAAGGGAATTTCTCTTAAGTGTATGGGTAATGATTTTTTTATAGAAAATATGTAAAATTAAATGTTTTCTTAATATATATGCAAAAAGCTAAAACGACACTTATTATGAAACAGAGGGAGTATTTGTTATTATTGAGTATTATTCGTTTTACAGTTTTTTTGTAACTTTTTGGTGTCTCGGAGGCCGAGATGTCGTTCAAAACCTTCTATTTGACTTCTTCTTTTTACTATTATTACCTTAAAAAATGCTAACCTCAACAAGAAAACCTTTTAAAACCATTATCCCATTAGCAAGACAAGAATTACATGAATATTTATTTTTGCAGACTGTGAACTGAGAAGCATTCTTCACTGTCTTCTTTGTGTGTTTCTGGTACTAAATAAAATAGGTGTGTTGTTGAGTCGTGAGTGCAAAGGCATAGGCAATAATCAGGTAAATCTGTAAAGTATAAGAAGTTCATAATGTATGCAAGGAAAAGATGTATCCCCAATTTAAGCGTGGGCCAGGGAGAAGCCCACCATTTACTAGACCCACAAACCCCACTCATTCCACACAGACAAAATAATCTACACATTTTTACTCATCATTATTTTTGCGTTTGTATAGTTATTTTCACTATTCTTTTTTCCAAAGCAATAAATAGTCCCATAATATAAGATATATTTTTTTATGTTTTAAAATATAATATTTTAATACTTTTAAAATGTTTTAAAAAAACAACTGGTTGACCAATAATATTTTTATTATTATTATAATTAGTTAATTTATTTTTAATGTATAATAATATTATGGAGATTACTGGTTGGTAAAGATGCAAAGAGTATGGAAAAAGTTAACCACAATTTGTGAATCTTTTAACTTTTAGTTGGTCTATATTTGTTTAAAGATAGAAATGGATAACCCCCCCCCCCTTAATAGGAAATGAATCATTTGAGAGTTCAAGTGATAATCTTTAAAATTTCAAGTAGATAAGAGTATTTGGGAAATGAAAATCAATTTAAAAAAACAGATAGAATTAAAACGGAAATGGAAATTTGGGTAACGAGACGGATTTCAAAACAGTTAGCTAAACTTTTTTTTAAAGTAAAGGTTTTAATTTTGGAATAATTATTTCGGGTAATTTTAGAAAACAAATAGGTAAGTTCCAAAATTTCTGAAGACTTGAAAATTAGGAAAATTGAGGTTTAAATATGTAATCTGACAATTTATTTAATATTTTTTTCTTTTATACTTGTTGGATAAAATAAATGAATATGAAAAAAATATTAAAAAGGTAGAGATATGACATTAAAAAAAAAAAGAATTAGAGATGGAACGGGAAATGAAATAATTTCTTGAAATACCCAAGGGTAAAATAAAAACAGAGCATCTCTCACGTCAGGGCAAGTTGGCAATGTACTCCAGAATAAAACCAAACAGACTTGTGACTTTTTAACCTGACTACTTGACTTCATCCTCTTTTTGGCACTCACAAACAGTAATTTCTACTTTCTCCATCAATGAGATCCAATTTTTGGATTACTTCATTTTCTTTTTTAGCTAAAAGATATTTTAGATTCTCTCACTTGGAGGGATCTTAACTAAAACGAAATCTGATTTATATTCGTATTCATCTAAAAGAATCAGAGACAGATCCGATAATATGATATCTCGAATATACCATTTTTTTAATAATAATGATAATAATATCAGTTAAAAGGAGACTGAAGAAGAGTTAGCATCGATTCCGAATTTTCCTACTCTGTGATTTGCGAATGATTCTCAGAGGATGATGCTTCTAAACTCTGTGCGCTTTGGTTAGGTGTGAGTGTTGTCCACCAGGCCCACATATTTGGCTAATTAAAAGCCCATGTAGATGGATATTCCCAGCCCCAAGCCCATATATGCTTTGAAATACGAAACTGCCTGGGGACCACGCGGTGTGGAAGAGAACCGGTAAGAAAAGTCAAAAAGTCAAACACGAAAACTGCATTCAATCTGACGCAACGAAGAAGAGGAGAAAGTTGCTATATATATATATCCAACTCTCCTAAACCGTCAAGTAGAAACACGACAAACGCTTCCTTCCGACAAAAAGAGTTTAATAAAAAGACTAAACGCGTCTTCACCCCATTCCCCATCCCTCTTCTTCTGCAACTACTATAAGTTTGGTTCCGTACCGCACTGCTTGTAACTCTCGAGTGAAGAAGCTTAATCAAAATCTTCATTGTTCCGATGGTACTTGGATCTCTTTTCTCTCCTCTCAAGTTCTGGGGAAATACTCAGGTAACCACCTAATCGGAGACTCACTCTCCTCTCTGTGGACTGTGGGATTGTCTTCTCTTTCAAAAAAATAAAAATTTAAAAAGTCAAACTTGCTAAGTTAGGTCAAAGTCAACGAATATATAGTTAATGAAACAGTAAGCACACAGCGAATCAGACAGACAAGAACTGGTTGGATGTATAGAGCAAGTCTTGTCGTGGTAATAACAAAGTAATGATAATACTGAGAAACTTCACGATTGAGAATGAATCGCGTTCCCTTATTAACAGAGACTTCAAATCCTAATCCTCAAGTAGTATTATTACATAAACCCCTTTTTTGATAGAGTTAGATTACAAGTCTGACTTGATTGTGGTTTGTGTGTGTTTGTTTTTGAACAGGAACAAGAGCAGCAGAGAGGGAGGATGCAAGAGATAGATCTTAGCATTCACACAATAAGAAGCCATGGAGGAGGTCTCGCCTCTAAACACAAGCACGACTGGATCATATAAGATGATGGTAGAAAGATGATTTGTATTGACATGAGATGATTACAATTTATACAGAGAAAGCAGTGTTGAACAAGTATAAAATATTCCTATACATTAATAGTAATTGATACGAATAGGATAATGAGGAAAGTGAATATCTTTGATATCTTAATATCCTCCCTCAAGATCAAGGACCTTTGGAGACGCCGATCTTGTCACGTAGAAGAGTGAACCGTTGTCTACTTAGCGGTTTAGTGAGACCATCAGCTAGCTGATCTTTGGTTGAGACATGAGACACTCGTAGTTTGTTGGCTTGAACCTGATTTCTGATAAAATGATAGTCTAGTGCCAAATGCTTCATTCTTGAGTGAAAAACAGGATTTGCACAAAGGTAAGTTGTACCTATGTTGTCACAGTAAATCGTTGGAGAATTGTGTTGCCAAATGTATAACTCCTGTAGCAAGTAGCCTATCCAGTTGAGCTCACTTGCGGTGTTTGCTACTGCTCTGTATTCTGCTTCAGTTGAGGATCTAGCAACACCATTTTGTTTCCTGGCCGACCAAGAGATCGCTTGCTTGCCAAGATAAACAATGTATGCATTTGTTGACACATAGTCATCTGAATCACCAGCCCAATCAGCATCGGAAAACGCATGAAGTGTAAGAGGGTTAGACTTACTGTAGAACAATCCGTATGTTTGTGTTCCTGCGAGGTAGCGTAACACTCTCTTTGCAGCCTGCCAGTGATCAGCTGTTGGAGAATGCATGAATTGGGACAGCTTGTTGACTGCGTAGGCAATATCTGGTCTTGTGAATGAGAGATATTGGAGACTACCAACTAGCATTCTGAACTCTGTTGGTTTGTCGTGTTTCTGACCAGAGAGAGTAAGCTTGGGAGTTGTTGCCATTGGGGTAGAAGCTGGCTTGGCATCTTGCATTTGCATCTTGTTTAGCAGATCGTATATGTACTTCCGTTGACTTAGATGGAGGCCACTGGCGCTGCGCACAACTTCAATGCCTAGGAAATAAGACAATTCGCCCATGTCTTTTAAAGAGAATCTGTTGGCTAGACTGGTCAGAATCTTTTCGACAACTGACTGGTTGTTTCCAGTAACCACTATGTCATCAACATAGACAAGTAAATAGATGAGAGTGGTACCATGCTGGAGAACAAATAAAGCTGTGTCTGCCACCGAATTTTTGAATCCTAGTTGTAGTAAGAAGGTTTTGAGTTCTTCATACCAGGCACGGGGGGCCTGTTTTAGACCGTAGATGGCTTTGTTCAAACGGCAGATATGATTGGGCTTCTCTGGATCAACGAAACCTGGGGGTTGCCTCATGTATACTTCCTCAGTCAAAGTTCCTTGGAGAAATGCATTGTTGATGTCAATTTGCCGCAGACACCAATCTCTACTTGTGGCAACATTTAGAACCGTTCTGATCGTGGTCGATTTGATTACTGGACTGAAAGTCTCAAAGTAATCAATCCCTGGTTGTTGTTTGTAGCCTTTTGCGACCAGTCTCGATTTGTGTTTGTCTATGGTACCGTCGGGAAGATACTTGAGCCGGAACACCCATTTGCAGTCAATGACGTGGTGATGTGGAGAAAAGGGAACAAGATCCCAAGTTCGATTCCGTACTTGAGCATCGAATTCAGCTGATACCGATGCACGCCATTTATCATGTTTGAGAGCTTGGATGACTGTTGTGGGTTCCGTTTCTGCTCCTGATGTAGCCAGCGCTGAGAGACCGTATTTTTGATTAGGTTTTTTTATTTGATTCTTGGCACGAGTTTGCATCGGATGATTGTTCTGAATCGGGTCGACGACGGCATTAGGAGGAGAAGAAGCCGACGATGTAGAGTGGGCCGGAGAGTGGGCCTGTGGCTGAGATGCTGAAGATTGGGCCAATGTTGGATTTGGGCCCATTTCTTGTGATTCACTTGAGCCTGAATTGGAGCCTGTATTTCCAACTGGAGAGGCATCATCGAGAGCATTTTGAGATGACAATGAAGCCGACGAAGAACCACCATGGGATAGTTGAGGAGAGTCAACAGGAGGCGGTTGAGGAGCTTCACTTGCTGATGCTGCAGGTGTCGAATCTGAGTTCGGAGTTGCCATTCCTCCTAAGGGTACCGACGGAGCTGTATTGAGTGGCGGAGAAGAGAAAGGTATTTGGGTTGAAGATGGGTGTTGAGGGGTGTAATTTTCAGATGATTGGGTTGGAGAGAGGCGAGTGATCTTGGAGTAAGGAAAGGTAGTCTCATCGAATTTGACATGGCGAGACACATAAACTCGATTTGTGGATGGGTCCATGCAAAGATAGGCGCTTTGAGTAAGAGAATAGCCAAGAAATATACACGGAGCCGAGCGGGGAGCTAGTTTGTGAGGGGTGTAAGGCCGTAGCCATGGGAAGCAAAGACACCCAAAGATTTTGAGTTTTGAGTAGTTTGGTGTTTCGGCAAAGATGGTTTGGAAGGGGGATTGGTTGGATAGGGTTTGAGTAGGCATTCGGTTAATGAGATAGACAGCGGTGGAGAGAGCATATGTCCAGTATTGGAGAGGGAGTTTGGCTGTTGTAAGAAGCGTCAAGCCGGTTTCCACGATATGGCGATGTCGCCTTTCAGCTAAGCCATTGTGCTCAGGAGTATGGGGAGGAGATGTGAGGTGGCTGATACCTTTGGAGGCAAGGAAACTACGGAGTGCAATAAACTCGCCTCCATTATCAGAGAATAAGGTACCAACTTTGACTTGAAATTTGTTTTCTGCTAAAGCAGTGAATCGTATGAATGTTTCTTTGACTTGGGATTTGAGTTTGAGAGGATAGAACCAGATATATCTGGAGTAGTGATCGACAATAATGAGGTAGTATTTGTAATTGTCAATAGAATAGATGGGGGATGTCCAAACATCAGAGAATAAATATTGGAGTGGACGGGAAGATGAGATGGAGCTTTCTGAGAAAGAGAGTTTATGAGTTTTATTGATAGAGCAGTGACTGCAAGGTAATGGCTGAGACAAAGAACTGAAATAAGGTAAAGAAAATTTTGATAAGATAGTTTTAAGAATGGGATAGGATGGATGGCCTAGTCTTGAATGCCAATCTGAGATAGTGGTTTTGAGGTTGTTGGTGGTTGTGTGGAAGGTAGAGGCAATAGGCAGTGAGATAGGCCACTCATACAGCTCATTCTTGGCATTGCCTTGGAGTAACGGGACCTCCGTTCTGAGATCCTTCACCTGAAAACAGGAAGGATAGAATTGCACCGAAACTTGATTAGTATTGCATAACTTGTATACTGAAATAAGGTTCTTATGTATTGCAGGAACATGAAGAACGTTATTTAGTTTCAGAGGGCGAGTAGAGGTTTTTAATAGAGTTGAACCAGTTTGAGTAATCGACAGAGCTGCTCCATTTCCAACAAGGACTTCTTCTCCGCCATTGTACGGATGGTGAAGAGAGAGATTGGCTAAGTCGGAGGCAATGTGGTGTGTAGCGCCAGAATCTAGCAGCCACGGGTTTGATGATGAAGATGCAAAGTTTGCTCGAGGTTGCCATGTTTTCGGCGTGGGGAGGAGACCCGGTTGTTGAGCCAGCAGATTACAACGGCGAGCACTGTGACCTTGAGTCCCACATATTTGACATTTTCCAAGGTATGGGCGAGGGGACCGTGTTCCAGTGGGATTCTGTTGGTTGTACTGTTGCCACTGTGTGTTGCGATTGTTGTTGTTCTTCTGCTGGGGACGATAACTGTTGGTGGCAACGTTGGCAGTGACTGGAAAAGTTTGAGAACTTTGGACAGATAGGAGCCTAGCCTCGTGGTTCAATAGTTTCTCATGTAATTCATTGAATGTTGGGGGAGTGTCACGGCTTTCAATCTGATCAGCTACCTGCTTGTAGTCTTCAGGCAACCC
The DNA here is from genome assembly GCA_012274485.2 of Sinapis alba. Taxonomy (NCBI): domain Eukaryota; kingdom Viridiplantae; phylum Streptophyta; class Magnoliopsida; order Brassicales; family Brassicaceae; genus Sinapis; species Sinapis alba. Next base: position 191,756 of record MU106022.1, read on the forward strand.
TTCTAGAGCAAGCTCTATCTGATCTTCAAGGTCAAGGACTTTGCCAAGCAAAGCGAGCTGATCAACTCGAGTGGAGATACCTTGAAGGTATTCAGAGATGGTTTTTGTGCCTTTCTTCCAGTTCTTCAGTTGATTGTGAACTTGTTTGATGTGACCACGGCTTGGTTTAGCATAGGTGGATGCTAGTATGGTCCAGATCTCAGCGGAAGTGTTGGCTTTTGAGAGAAGAGGCTGAATGGATTGAGATATAGCACCTAAGATAGCACTATAGATCAACTTGTCTTGGCGGTTGCGAAAGAGAAACTCCGGGTTAGGCATTTCCGTGCCATCAACAGTGATGACAGACGCTGGAATGGGCTTGGAGTCATCAAGAAATGAAGACAGATCATAGCCGTCAAGAAGTGCATGAACCTGACGACTCCACATGAGGTAGTTTGAAGCATTAAGCTTGGTGATGTTGGATGTGTTGACATTAAGAAGGGATCCCTGAGTTGTGGTGAGGGTATCCATATTTCCTGTCACAGTAGGAATGTTATTGGCAGTCGCCATGGATACGCAGGAACAGAGGAGGGTGGGAAAGAATAAAAACGAAACGAAAAATTTTGTATCTAGGTTAGATCGATTGCTCTGATACCATATAAGATGATGGTAGAAAGATGATTTGTATTGACATGAGATGATTACAATTTATACAGAGAAAGCAGTGTTGAACAAGTATAAAATATTCCTATACATTAATAGTAATTGATACGAATAGGATAATGAGGAAAGTGAATATCTTTGATATCTTAATAGATCATACTCGTGATCTTGGTGGGCATCGAGATCGGCTTGCAACTCATCTCTCCTTTCTACAGATACGTTGGTAAAGACATGATGACAGATCTCAAATACCCTTTCAACGACAACACCATCCCTGTTTGGTCAGTGCCAATCTACGCTGTGTTGCTTCCTATCATAGTCTTCGTCTGCTTCTACATGAAGAGAACATGTGTCTACGATCTACACCACAGTATCCTCGGACTGCTATTCACAGTTTTGATTACCGGTATCATTACAGACTCCATCAAGCTAGCAACCGGACGTCCACGTCCTAACTTCTACTGGCGTTGCTTCCCTGACGGGAAAGAGCTGTACGATGCTTTAGGTGGTGTGATATGCCATGGTGAACCAGGAGAAGTCAAGGAAGGTCACAAAAGCTTCCCTAGTGGACACACGTCTTGGTCATTCGCGGGACTTGGCTTCCTCTCGCTTTACTTGTCTGGCAAAGTCAAGGCCTTTAACAGAGAAGGACATGTAGCTAAGCTCTGCATCGTGTTCGCTCCTCTGCTCGCGGCTTGCCTCGTGGGGATATCGCGTGTGGATGATTACTGGCATCACTGGCAAGACGTGTTTGCTGGAGCTCTCATTGGTCTCTTTGTTGCTGCCTTCTGTTATCGTCAGTTTTACCCTAACCCTTACCACGAAGAAGGATGGGGTCCTTACGCCTATTTTAGAGCAGCACAGGAACGAGGTCCACAACAGAACGGAGATGCGTTGAGAACAATGTCTCTCCAGGTGGAATCAACGTCTCTTGAAAACATGGAGTCTGGAACTTCCACTGCTCCAAGATGATTAAACTAATTGTTCTTTTTCATCATTTGATTCATTATTTGCTATTATTTTCATTTTGGTCGTCGTGAGACTGTGTGGATGCATGTGTGTGTTTTAACCTCTACGTGTACTCTTCTTTTACATTTGTAAGTAAATCTACTCTTTTGACTGGAGAATCTCGAGATTCTAGTTTTTTTTTTTTCTCGAGATTCTAGTTTAAACAGCTGTTTTGCCAAAAGAAAGAGATGTCAAGTGATAGAGTATGGTACTTTGGTCGTATCAAGACAGCTACCAATAAAGATTGTTTCTTCTTTTAGTTTAAAATAAAAAGAAAAAGTAGAGGTTGGACCTTTGGAGGGGTATGTAATGTGTGTAACAGAATAAATATTCATTCGTTTCATACATCTCAACAACCTTCCGAGGGAGCAGCAACTATGGGCGGCTTCACCGGTGATCAGTCTTTACTTCCCTCCATTGATTCCGGTCAAGCCCGCCTCAAGGAGCTCGGCTACAAGCAAGAGCTCAAGCGTGATCTCTCGTCTGTGTCTCTAGCTCTTTCTCTTTTCCTTTGTCAAGTTTTGAATTGTCTTTGGTAAAACATTTGACCTTTCTCAGGGTCTTCTCCAACTTCGCCATCTCCTTCTCCATCATCTCTGTGCTCACGGGGATCACTACAACGTATAACACCGGCTTGAGATTCGGCGGCACGGTTACTCTTGTGTATGGATGGTTCGTGGCTGGAGTGTTCACTATGTGTGTGGGGTTATCGATGGCTGAGATCTGCTCCTCTTACCCAACTTCCGGTGGTCTCTACTACTGGAGTGCTATGCTCGCAGGCCCACGATGGGCTCCTCTTGCCTCTTGGATGACCGGCTGGTATACTCTTCTGCATGAATCTTTGCTTCTCTTTCTCTCTCTCTCTCTCCATCATTTAAGTAAAGCATCTCTCTAATCTAATCTCCTTCTTTCACAATCTTTCAGGTTCAACATCGTTGGTCAGGTGTAGTTTAATAGGACCAGACTTCACTTTAACATCATTTTATGTTGGCTAGCTAAAGTAGAAAGGTTCTGTTGTGTGTTTGCAGTGGGCAGTGACTGCGAGCGTTGACTTCTCTCTAGCACAGCTGATTCAAGTGATCGTGCTTCTCTCCACCGGCGGTAAAAACGGCGGAGGATACGAAGGATCGGACTATGTAGTCATTGCTATCCATGGGGGAATCTTGTTCGTACATGCACTTCTCAACAGCCTCCCTATCTCTGTCTTGTCTTTCATTGGACAGCTTGCTGCTCTCTGGAATCTACTCGGTACCTCTCATATCTTTGTTTGTGTTTTATGTATCAGAAACGAGTAAGTAACCAAGTAAGTATCTGTTATTCAGGGGTTGTGGTTCTCATGATTCTGATTCCTGTGGTTTCTACCGAAAGAGCAACCACTAAGTTTGTCTTCACTAACTTCAACACTGACAATGGACTCGGCATTACAAGCTACGCTTACATATTCGTTCTGGGTCTTCTCATGAGCCAGTACACTATTACTGGGTATGATGCTTCTGCCCACATGGTGAGTATGGAAACAAACAAATGGTGGATTATGTCTCTTATTCTATGATTGTTGAGCTTTTCTTGATGAATGGAATAAAATATAAAATAAAACTGTTGTAGACTGAGGAGACGATTGATGCAGACAAGAATGGGCCAAGAGGAATAATCAGTGCCATTGGGATATCAATTCTGTTTGGATGGGGTTATATATTGGGCATAAGCTATGCAGTCACAGACATACCTTACCTCCTGAGTGAGACCAACAACTCTGGTGGGTACGCCATTGCTGAGATCTTCTACTTAGCTTTCAAGAGCAGGTTTGGGAGTGGTACTGGAGGAATCGTGTGCTTAGGCATTGTTGCTATTGCTGTCTTTTTCTGTGGCATGAGCTCTGTTACAAGCAATTCCAGGTATCTATGTATGTATATTTGGTTTGTGGCTTAGAACATTGTTTGCATTTTGGATATTGATCATATGTATGTGGGATATAATCAGGATGGCTTATGCGTTTTCAAGAGATGGAGCAATGCCATTGTCGCCCTTATGGCACAAAGTGAACAGCAGAGAGGTTCCCGTTAATGCGGTTTGGCTCTCTGCTTCCATATCGTTCTGTATGGCCCTCACTGTAAGCCTCTCTCTCTCTCTCTCTTACTTGTGTCTGTCTGTTTGATGGGATTGATGTAATGAAAAATTGGCAGTCACTGGGGAGCATAGTGGCGTTTCAAGCAATGGTGTCGATAGCAACTATAGGACTGTACATAGCATACGCAATACCGATCTTTCTGAGAGTGACACTGTCACGCAAAACCTTTGTGGCTGGACCATTCAGCCTTGGGAGGTACGGGAAGGTGGTCGGGTGGTTGGCAGTCATATGGGTTGCAACCATCTCCATCCTCTTCTCACTTCCCGTGGCATATCCTATAACGGCGGAGACACTTAACTACACTCCAGTGGCAGTGGCTGGCTTGTTGGCCATAGTACTCACGTATTGGCTTATAAGCGCCCGCCATTGGTTTACAGGCCCTGTCTCCAACATTCTTAGCTGAAACAACTTTATAGTATTTTGGGTTTTTTTCATGTTTGTTTTCTTAGTTATATTTTAGTAAAGGCATTCAAGATGTAATCTTTTTTTTTTTTTTTTTTTTGTCAACTTGTATTATAAGCCCTTGGGCTAAAAGTGTTTTTACAAATGAAATCAAAACTTACAACCCTATAAAATTATTAACCCAAAGCCCATTACATGTGGATAAGTATAATCCATCGTTTGCCATATGTTCCTCCACGTGTTATAATCAGAGCAAGGGTAATGCTACGTGTTGCACAAAGGCTATGGTTGCTTCTACACGGGGAAAAGCGGCCATCTTGATCGGAAGTGAATTGATCCGCCGCCGGAAAACTCAGAAATCAACCCAGATTTTGATTCCATTTGCATGCTCCAACCTCTCCGATCGCCGTAGTCTCCAATCAGTTGCTTCCTTTCCCACTAGAATGAAAACTCTAAGAGGCTTAATTTGATCAAGAAACAGTTTTTGTTGAAACGCTTGTCTATAGGACAAACTTCAACTCATCTAAAACAGTTCCAAATCAAGTAGCCAACTTGCAAAAACTCTCAGCTTCAATTCTTCTGAAGACTTTGCCTAACCAAGATTTAACTCGGCCATAAATCAACAAGCAAAGATTGATTTCTTCAGAAATGAAGATCAAGGATAACCAGTTGGAAAAGAAGAAAACTTTTTAGAGACAATCCGGAATAAAATTATTTAGAGAGAAAGAGCTTGAAAACGTAAATTTTTATTGTTTTCAACTCAAATCAATGAACAAAAGAGATAGACATGAAGAGCTTCAATGATTTTGAGTTGAAAAATCACTACAAAAATCGCCAAAGCGAACATAAAAGTCGGCAAACCGAAAAGAAAAATCGATCAAAAGATCGAAAGTATTTTACAGACAAAATCTGATCTATTGATCAGAAGTAGATATCGGTTCTCATCTCTCCCCGTGAAAGATATATGTGAGAGAACGGTGAAGAGAGAGAAACCAAGAAGGAGCAGAAGAGCCCCTTTTTACAGAGTTTTTCAAACCTTTGCTTTTTTCACAGATCTGATGAAATTCAAGATGTAATCTACCCTTTTAATCTATACAAACAATCATCGTCTCCTTTAACAACATCATCTTATATTCCTAGGACGACCGGTTGAAATGAGCTTTAAACTAAAAATGCGATTTGATATGTCTTTATTGTTAAAGTTTTTTTTTTCTAATTAGAAATGGATCGTAAAAGATAGTTTTGTCCACCAAAAATTGAAAGAGTTACCTAAGTAGACCATTTATTGGAAATTATTGAATCATTTTCGAAAACCACCCCATTCGGTTATTTGATGGAACCATACATAGGTAGGTTATTTGAGTTTATTTCTGATCGACCCGACCCATTCATATATATATATATTCGATCTAAACGGGTTAAACTTAAAAAGAATAGTTTGAAAATCAAATCAAATTGAAATTCAGAATAAGATTTTTTTTTTTTTTTTGACACTGTCTCTCTTCTTTACTCATATCAATGATTTTGACGGTTCCATCTTAAAAAGAATAGTTTTGTTCAGTCAGTGATAATTAGGAAGAATTGAACAAATTCTTGAATTTTGTATAAACTCAAATTCATTATGATACTATCTTAACACATATTACATACTAGTTTTACTTGTCGCATTGCGTATAGTCTTATAGTATTGAATATATTACTTGTTATAACAATCTAATACTTTGTAGAATTGCTTGTTAAACAATAAAAGTTGTAACTAAATTTTACTGGATAAAATTGCATAAAACAAACGACATAAAAGATAATTTAATTAGATATAAATGTATTTTACAAACAAAAGGAAAAAACTAGCATATTTCATAAGCAAAAAAACAACTTAAAACTGAAATTAGGTCGAAATCACCAAAACATATTGTCCAAAAACTATCACCAGCTTAAAATTACGGTAAAAAAAGACCAACATTTCTAATTTAAAAATAACATTTATACATGTTTTCACCTTACTATTCTAAGTGTGTCAACTATATTAATCTTGGCCCAAACAAGGAGTACGTTAGCAACTATAAAACAAGAGAAAAACATATGACATGAACGCATCCTTTTTTGTTACAAATGCAATATTGTAAGACTGTCTCACAACACTGGATTAAAGTATCTCTTAGTCACTGAGACATACCTTAACCCCAATGTAGAGATCTAACCATAAGGTATATCCCATCAACAAATTTCTTTGTTAAGTGCGAGAAATATTCCTCATCATCCTAAAATATATTGCATGTCATAGCATAGGTGTACAAATCACGCTTGAATTATGCACTCACTGCTCTCTTCATCAAAGTGAGTCATTCTTTTTGGAGGTTGAATGTGAAAAAATTGTACACTCTTGTTGTAAAGTGTATTTGGTTTTTCCTTAACATAGCATTTGTCAACAACAAGTAAGGCGTATGTACAATAGAAAGAGAAGTTAAACACATTAAAAGACATGTAGACTCCAAAACGCTCTATTAATGTCTTCATAAACTTACATGTTCCTTTCAATCTATAGAGATCTTCAAATGAGTTAGCGGACACACATTCCATCCCTAACGCTTGAATTTCTTCATGCAGAGAAAGAACTAGAAATTCTTCGATTATCTATGTTTTATTTGAAGTTTGAAAAAGTTGGAGAAATAAAGAGTGAGTTCTGATTTCCAAAAATATATATATAGTGGTGGTGAAGAGTTACTCGTAATAGTAGTAGCATTATTATAGAGTGGAACGATTACCAATTAAAAGAGGTATCACTTTAATACCCCTCTTCTCTTAATGTATGCATGTTCATTAATATTAGTCTAGCTCTGCATAATCATTACATTTCACTTGTTAAGTCTATTATTATTAAAATCAGCATTGGAGATTACATTTTGTATTTGAGAGCCTAAAAACGAAGATAAAACAGCATTTGAAATAGTTTTAAATACAAACCCAATAATGTGAATGAGTTGGTGCGCAAAAATTTACTCCAAATTGTTCAAAAAGTGCTTTAAATTTCTCAAAATTTTCCAAAAATGCTTAAAATTCAAACTCTTGTTGTCCATGTGATATGTTGGATGTTGCAGATTATTGCATGTCAGCTTCATATATTGACAAGACCTGACAAAATTTATAAATAATATTTTAGTTCAACCACTTACTACCAAGTTGATTTCACTACTAATTAAGATTAATCATGCATATGGATGTGCACTATTATTTATATGGATGATGACCTTTGGATATGTAATTAAAGAGACATCAAGGCTAAAAATGTAGGGTGTATCTTATAAGATTTACTTCTTTTGCAATATGAGTTTTATAAATCTTTTTGGTTGATGTTTTTCTTGTTGCAAAATTTCTTACAGATTGTCTCTTGTTCTTCTTGGTTACGGTTAGCTCACCCTCGCGGGATCGCGACCCTTTGTCCCGGCCACGAGATATATCAGCAGTTGCCGTTCATTTGATTAGGAGTGCCCTTATGATACACCAGATTCAGCTCGATTATTAATTTCAGAATTGAGTTTACTCAAAAAGCACTAAGCGCCTTAACAGCGGTATTGAGGTCTACTTCCATATTTTTTTACTCTTTCTCATACTTTACATTATTACTATAGTTTTCCTATCAAATATTCAACCATCTTAGAATACTCATGAGGTCCTAAAGACCAGCTTCGCTTCTACTTCTACTTCTACTTGGAGGAAAGATAAATTAATGGTAGTTTTTCGTTTCTCTTTCTTTTCCACTAAAATGTAATGACAATCCGCTCTAAGTGCCTTGTTTCACTTTACTCTTCAACAGTCTCACCTACTCTGCGTTGCTTGCATGTACAAACAATTGTTGACTAACTTTTCACCTACTATAACCAGTGAGCTTCATAGTACTGGGGTATTTATCTACCTTATATTTCATTTATGGATTTTCAGTCCTTTTTTCATTCTTTAAAGATAATTTGTTTTCTATAATTAGTGTCTGATGGTGTGTTAAATCTATCTTTTAAGTCAATTCCAGACTTCACTAAAGTTTTTGACCATGAATTCCAAGAAAACATGGTGTGTATCCCCTTAGTACACTAAATATTTTTTTTTCTAAATCTATTTTAACATATTGCTTTTACTTTTAGAGAAATATCAGTGTTCACGACTTCTGGAAGTCTCCCTTTGAAAGGACATAATACCTCCAAAATTTTGAGGAGCCAGACTTCCTTGATATATTCTCCCTTGTTGTTATTTTTTCTTCTCTCTTTTTAGTTTCTGAATTTATTTATCTCTTTCTTGGTAAGTGAATATGGTTTTACTTTCGTTATTGCAAACAAAAAAGCTCTTGTTGTCACCCAGCGTACAAAGATCAATAGATCATATATATCACTGAGTAGAACTTAAAAGGTATACCTTATGAGGCTTTCATACATCGACAGTGGCATTCCAAGCAATGGTGTCGATAGCAACGATTGGAAAAACTGCCTGTCACTGGGGAGTATAGTGGCGTTTCAAGCAATGGTGTCGATGGCAACTGTAACATCCCAAAACCTCAAGCCCAATTTTTTTTTTTTTTAAAAGAAATGGGTCTGTCTACGGCCCGTTTGCCTAAACCTAGGGTTTCACCCCTCTTTCCTATAAAAGGAACTGCAGCCCCTTCTGTTTCTGCATCAGAAACTTGAAGCGAAGCTCTGCAGAGAAGTCCCGGGAGATCAGAAACCCTAGCCGTCGAGC
>MU106023.1:0-160008 GCA_012274485.2 Sinapis alba
GCTCAATTCTTCTTGATCAAGAAGAAGAATATTGGAGAGAAGATGGACCAAACACGTAAAAGGGGTCGTCCTTGCGGAGATGAAGGCGAGGCTCAGCACCCACATGTTGCTACAGTGGATGAGAATCTGATAGGTCAAGTTTTTTCTGGTGTGGTTGAAGGTTCTTTCGAGGCTGGATACTTTCTCAACGTTAAGCTACTTCACACGGAGAAGCAACTCAAAGGCATCGTTTTCTTACCACATAAAGTCGCTCCTCTTACTCCAGCCACTGATTTGTTTCCCCAAGCTAAGATGTTTGTTAGAGAACATAATATCACAACTCCACCACCAGAGGTTAAGAAGACAAGTCAATCTGATGACTTCGTTTCTGAGCCTCAAACTGACAAAAACCATTCTGCTATTCTGCCTGAGAGGAATCACCCTATGGATACAGAGATGAAAGATGTTGGTGGCTATTCTGTTGGAGAGAAACTCACTGACCCTGAAGGCCAAACCCTCTCTCTGATGCCACAGTTTGCTAGTGGTGGTATACCTAAAGAGGATCACACTGCCCTGAGATCTGATGCTTGTGAAGCAAGTAAGACAGCAGTTACAGTCACTTCTTCTTCACCTGAAGATTCATTTGCTAAAGGTTCTACTCCTTTAGTTGATTTCTTTCCAGCACCTGCGACCAATCTAAAACAATCCACGGGATCCAGCTCCTCTTTCAGCCTTGAACTCTTTCAGAATGAGACTAAGCAACCGGGAACTAAGGATGAGAAATCTCCTGCAGATGCTGACCCTCGTGGAGTGGAGGTAAAATCGGCTTCTCCTGTTGTTGATGATGATGTGCCAGAGGAGCTTCAGCTAGAGCTTGGCAACAAGAAAATGAATGCTTCAGCCGTTGCAACTGAAGCAATTCCTGATCAGCCTGGTTCATCAAAGAGTGGTTTCTTGGTGAATTTGTTTGAAAGTAGAGAAGAGACAGTGAAAGAACCAGAACAATCTAATGCAGCTTCAGAGAGTGGCTTCTTAGAGGCAGCAACACAAGTAGATGATGATAATGATTCTTGAGAAGTGGATTGCAACATCAAAGAAACAGAAGCGCTTTTGTTTTCCTTCTATTGGTTAGAAACTTAGGGTAGTTAGCGAACTTATCAGGCTCTTTCTTCTCTCTCTCTCTTTTGTGGCATACTGTTTTTGCTCATTTGCCAACAAACACCTCTTTGCTAAGTCTTTTGCCTTAGTTTTTTTTTCACGTTTTGTGAAACTTTGGTGGTTCTTTCAACTTAGGGTTTTCGATTTCCTCAAAATGACAACTTGTTGCAACTTCATCTTACACATTTTAAAAATGTAGGTGATATCTACAAATATTATATATATCCATCTGAGTTTGCTTTTTCCCGGGAAAGTGTCAACGTCCATAAGACTTAGCCAAACGCCGCTATAAATAGACATTCTTCTTCTCCACACTTGTAAAACCCATCTTATTCTTCTTCTCCATCGTCCACCTAAAATCTTATTTGTGTGAATATAAATTTTTATAAACCCAATTAACTGAGTAAAAGAAATTAATTTTATGTAAATTGTTATGAAGATTATCTATACTATTAAAAATTCAAAACACAATACATTTTTTTGAGATCCCTTTGTTTCCTAAATATTATAACTGTGCCACTAGGAATGGCAATTAAGGACCTTAACCGCATGTCTAGCCCAGAAAAGCTTGTTGCGGGACGGGTTTGGACCTTCATTTAGGAAACCCGTAAATTAGCGGGTCTCGCGGGCATGCCTTGTGCGGGATTGGGCTGAAAGCGGGACAGCCCACAGGTTGACTTGCGGGATTTTGAAGACCTGCAAACCCTAAATCTTCATTTCGCCTCCACCTGAAAAAACGAGAGTGAGAGAGAGCACCGAAAGGCGATTCGTCTTTAACCGTACACCGACGACCTAAGGAGCTCCGGTGACGGTGGTTTGGGGGTCGATGATGCTTCTGGTCTCCCATGCGCCTTCGATCTACACTAGTGGAGCTTCTTCAAGTCACCATAAGAAGTTTGCGAAATGACTTTCCACCGAAGAAGAAGATCCAACTCCGGCGATGGGTTCTTCAGCGACGGTGGTTTTAGGCTCTCCTTCACTCCCGGCATGTCATAGGTAAGAAATGATTCTAATGGTTTGTTGTCGATTTATATTCTCGGAACTAACCCATTATTTCAAGTTTCAGGTGGATTTTCTTCTTCAGTCAACCATTGGAGCTTCTATTATTCTTCGATCCACCACCAAAGCTTCTATTCTTTGTCGATCCACCACCGGTGCTTCTCCTTCACTGCATGCATGGTCGTCTTTTTCTCCTCTTCACCGAGAATGTATGAAACTCATCTTCTCTCTTTCCTTCTGACTGAGAAATTAGGATTGGGTCCGAGTTTGATTCAAAATTTCTTTGCTTTCAGGTAACAACAACGTAGACTGACCATGCATGTATTATGAGGTAATAATCTCAGTCTCTTTGGTTAGTTTAGTCTCGGTCTTAGTCTGATTGACTTATGTGTTAATTTTTTTTCATTTTATTGTATTGCTTGTGATGTTTGATGTTTAGCATAGTTTGATGTTATGTGAATTTGTTCTGTCTTAGTACTTATGTTTCTTTTTGATTGACTTGTATTACTTGTTTTGACTAGTTCAATGTATTTTCGCAGCATGGCTTATGAAAAATAAATTCAAGGAGTTTAGGGTGATTGTTCATTACTATGCTGGAAAATTCATTGTGATGTTAAGACAAGACTCGTGTATAATATGTTTAGGTACATTTGTTTGAAATTGTGATTGATTTGTATTACTTGTCTTTGACTAGTTCAATGGATTTTTGCCGCATAGCTTATGAAAAATCAATCCAAGGAGTTTAGGGTGATTGTTCATTAGCTATGCTGCAGAATCCGTTGCGATGTTAAGACAAGACTCGTGTGTAATTGCTTTAGTTACATGTGTTTGAAATTGTGATTGACTTGTATTACTTGTCTTTGACTAGTTCAACAGATTTTTGGTGCATAGCTTATGAAAAACCAATCCAAGGAGTTTAGGGTGATTGTTTATTAGTTATGCTGCAAAATCCATTGTGATGTTAAGACAAGACTCGTGTGTAATTGCTTTAGTTACATGTGTTTGAAATTGTGATTGACTTGTATTACTTGTATTTGACTAGTTCAACGGATTTTTGCCGCATAGCTTATGAAAAACCAATCCAAGGAGTTTAGGGTGATTGTTTATTAGTTATGCTGCAGAATCCGTTGTGACGTTAAGGCAAGACTCGTGTGTAATTGCTTTAGTTACATGTGTTTGAAATTTTGATTGACTTGTATTACTTGTCTTTGACTAGTTCAACGGATTTTTGCTGCATAGCTTAAGAAAAATTCATCCAAGGAGTGTAGGGTGATTGTTCATTAGTTATGCTGAAAAATTTGTTGCGATGTTAAGATAAGAGTGTGTGTAATTGTTGTAGTTACATGTGTTGTTTGCATGATCTCAGAATTTTTACTCATTCTTATCATTTTTTGTGTTTTGTCTTGACATGATGGAGTGATTGTGAAGAAAGAGGTAGAACACAAGTACATACACCAGCTGCTCCAGACTACAATAGGTCAGTTAACGTTTTAATTTGGTAGTATTTAAAAAAAAAGTTAAAATATTAATGAATTTTAATTAAAGTATCAATTTTTTTTAAAACCCTAATAAGCTAAGGTCAGTTCACGTTAATTAAATTGACTTGCATTGTTTCAAAAATACAAGGCCAACACCTTGTTCGTGACGTCAAGACGAGTCCAGAGCACCAAAACCAGCTGGAGACCGCCACCCACGCGCCTCCACGTGACATCGTCAGCCTGTGTGTGCATCTCACACGTCACCTCCGGAAACAACCTCCTCCTCGCGTAACCTCCAAGCAACATCGTCCTCCGTTGCCGTTCGCCAGTCTTCGCCACCAATGACTTTTCCAGTAAGAAGCAATCTTTTTTCTTGATTCCAGTGACTTGGTCAACTCAGCCGAGTCAACCTGATGACCCAACTCGATTACCGGTTGGTTCAATTGGTTTTTGTTGTGGTTAGGGTTAATGGATCAGTGTGATTCATTTTGGATCCAGTTAAGTTAACCGATCTTGTTTGATTGGTCTGATCCGGTTTGGGTCAGGTCGGTCAACCGGGTGGGGTCTGGTCATAAGGTTGGTCTGGTTTTACTGGTTTGACCGTTAAACGTTTACTTTATCTTTTGACTTTGACCAAGCCGTTGAGTATCCTTTTTGAGCAACCGTAGTTTATAGACATCACTTCTCCATGTTGATAAACTGAGGGCTAATCTTAAAAGTTCTCATACTCGGCATAAGACTTCGAATAAACATATTAGTTCCAATATGTCCCATCTTTGTGAATTAAGTATGTATTATGTTTGTTTGGAGTATGCTTGTTAGTTATATAGTTTTTTTGCGTAAACCCAAAATAGGGTGTTAGATTCAATATTGCTTGCCTGACTTAATTTGATATATATATATATATATATTGCTGGACTAGGAGTCGAGTTTGACGTTTACCGTGTACATAGAGGTGTATTTGTATGCTGGATTGTGTTGTGTGGAGTTTGTGGCCAGCCTGATTGACATGTTGAGACGTTACCTCGTGAGGTCGATATATCATCCCAGTGGCGGTGTACCCGGGCACTTATCCTGGAGTCGTTAGCCCGGAAGTGGGCAATGAGCGAGTGTGCACCTCGCATAGGATCCTTGCTTGTTCTTTGGACATTTTAGGCGACGTGCTTGTTATATGTTAGGATTAAATTATGGAGTGTTATGTCTGGTCCATGAATTTAAAATTTAGAATATCATACCTCACTGAACGACTCCACTATTACTTATCCTTCTTTTTTCTCCATTGCAACTAAGACTGGCAAGTAGGATATTAATAAGACATATAGTGTTTTTAAGCATTTTTTTTCTTTAATTATTTTTAGACTTTTCTTTTACGACGACTTCCGACTATTAGTTCAGTTATTTCGACTATTGGATTTATTACATTATTAATCTAAAGGTTGACTTTCAGTTTTTTATAGTTTTTGACATAAAAATTATTGTTGGTAACATGCCGGTCTCGAGTGAGGATGATAGGATGTTATAGTTTTTTTGGTTCTACAAAACAAAATCTATATACGTGTAAATTTATTCATTTGTTAATCCAAACAACGACAACAAAGGTAACCACTACTTCATACATGATATACCAGCTATTTAAACCCATGCGTTAAGTGTTGTTGTGCATCTAGTAAAAGGAATTCTTTACGTAGTAGATGATATCAGCAAAGGTTAATTCCGGATAAGAGGGAGATTAAGCCCAAACCCGAATTATTCCTATTTAACAGGAAAAAAAGAGTAATCATTCACTGGTTAATACACAATGATCAAGGCAAATTTACATTTTCTTTGAGTAACAAATGCTTAAGATATGTTTTGGTTACCAAATATGTTTTTTGGCTAAACAAGTTAAAATACCAAACAAATATTGGGTCCTAGTTTCGTAATGTCGTTGGGAGGAGACCAGTGTATGTTCAATTAGTTTTATTATTGTTGTCGGTATATGAACTGGTAAGAGCATCTCTAATGTAAAATTTCATTTTTTTTTAGAATGGAGTAAAAATGATTATAGAGAAAAAATGTTTTAATTTTACTCTATTTTTCATTCCATAAAAGCATCTCTAATGTATTACTCTATTTTTTTATTCTAAATTGGTGCAACACCAAAATGAAGTTAAGTTTTACTCCAATGTATCACTTCATTTTATATTTCAAAAATATTATTCTTAAATGATTCTATTTTTATTTTATTAATAATCATAAATAATACTTTAAACTTAGAAAAATTTATTAATTAACCTCAATTATTTTATGTTTACAATAAATTTGTTTTGTGATTTGAGTTTCATACAAGATTCAAATGTATGTGTGTATATCCAAGCTCAACAAGTACAAATAATATCAAAGCGAAATGCTGAATCACAAGATCAACAAGCTCTTTCTCAGACTTCTTTGTTTGGGCAATACTTCACTGACCTTAGCAGATCCGGAAGATATTTTATGGATTATTAAATTATTTATT
Source organism: Sinapis alba (assembly GCA_012274485.2). Lineage (NCBI taxonomy): Eukaryota > Viridiplantae > Streptophyta > Magnoliopsida > Brassicales > Brassicaceae > Sinapis > Sinapis alba. The sequence continues at coordinate 6,112 of MU106023.1, forward strand.
TTATGTTATTTTTATTTTAATTATTTATGTTTTCTGTTTTTAAAAAATATTTTATGCATTTTATCTAAAATTATTAAATAATCTTTTGTGGAATATACTATTTTCTTTGATGTTATTGTGTCATTTTTAAATATTATTTAAGTAAAAATAAAAAACATTATAGATTGAAAAGACCATTTTATAAATAAAAAGTTCAATTCCAAAATGGAGTAATGGGTAAGATTACTCCATAAATAGAGTAACACTAGCCATTACTCTATTTTGGAGTTGAAAATAGAGTAAAGTTGGAGAAGATTTTACTCCGTAATAATGTTTGAAGTTGAAAATGAAATAGAGTTGGAGATGCCTTAATAGAATAATGAACAAAAGAAAAGATTACTCAATTTATGGAGTAAACTCTATTATGGAGTGAGAAATAGAGTATTGCTGGAGCAATTTTTACTCTATACTAACTTTTATTCTATTTTGGAAGAAAAAATGGAGTAGGGTTGGAGATACTCTAAATACAAAAACTCTTTTTTGCGTGAACAAGTTAATTAGTACACCAAGTGAGTTACCAATGCGGATTAGTGAAGTAAACTGAAGTAGAACAACACGGAATCAATTAAACTGTGTCGTCGAATGGTTTGGCCAATGAAATAAGACCAATTATGTTTTAGAAATATCTAAAGTAACAATTTTAACTTGGTATCTTAACTTTTTGTTTCTACAAGATATCAATATTACCGAAAACAAAGTAAAACCCTTGATCTGCTGAAGACAGATTAGCATTAATGTTTTAACAAAATATTCTGATGTGCGTGCCTACTTAACTAAGGCAGACAGTTCACGGATCAAAAACAATTATAGAGGAGAAGTGTGATAGAAAGTAGAAACAGTAGGCCCGTGACCTCGTTACAATCATTCTCCTTTTGTATTTTTCTTCTATGTTTGGCATCATTACTCACTGTATACAGATGCATATATATCCCCCATATATCACACTTATCAGGGCATATATGGCTGCTAGCAAATGATATGAACAAATATAAAAATGTACAATATGCATTCAAGTTTTTTTTTTGTCCACATGTTTCAAATTTTAACTCGATTTTGGCTTTAATTATTGCTCTCTCTTTTCTCTTTGTCAATTTTTTTTTATTTTTCATACTTATTACTCTCTCCATTCTTTGAATATATCGCTCTCTTTTTTTTAAAGAAAATTTGTCAAATATGATCTAAAAGTTTATTCTAACTTGAATCAAATGTAAAAATTAACTTACAAAGTTAGTGAAATTACAAATATTTTTTTATGATCGAACAAAAAAATTAGAATTCAATTTTACAAATATAACCTCGGAAAATTTTATGAGGTTTTGTAAGTTTGTTTGCGAAAAGACTTCCTTATATCTTATATTTTAAAAAATAATTTATAAATTTTATAAAAAATATTTTGATGGAAAAGAAATTAAAATTATGTAATTATAAGTATTTGTAAATTATATAAATTCAAAAAGCTAATGAAACTACAAACATTCCCTTATGATCAAACAAAAAAATCATAATTCAATTTTACAAATATAACCCCGGAAAATCTTATGAGGTTCTGTTAGTTTGTTTGCGAGAAGACTTCCTTATATCTTAGATTTTAAAAATAATTTATAAATTTTATAAAAAAATATTTTGATGAAAAAATTAAAATTATGTAATTATAAGCATTTGTAAAATATATAAATTCAGATCTAGTAAATTTGAATTATTTTCAACATAGATGAGTGAATGTAGTGTGTCATGGTATTCTTTAGTTTAGGGTTTGGTAACATATATTGTAGTATTGTTTGTATTCTTAGGGAAGCTTAACTTTTTATTGAAAAAATAAATTTTGACTTGTATATGTTTAGTTTTGTGTATATTAAACACTTTTAAAGTTGATTTTAAGTTTTACAAAGTGTTTATTTCTACTTAGTTATTTTGAGTTTAGGGTTTTTGTGACTTAAGTCTTCCAACATATAATGTACTAGAAAACTTCTGCGAAATTTTTCTGGGCGAATAATAAATTTAGGATCTAGAAGACTTTCAAATAAGTCTTAGGAATTCTTCTATTAGAAGATTTACTTGAAAGTTTTTTGAATCAAAAATATTTAACCTTATTAGAATTTTTGACTTCATATATAAAGAAAATTTACACATTCTCTATCTTCTTCTCAAATGACTGCAACAAAAATATAATGTTTCTTATTCTAAAACTCCCCAACCTCTCTCTAATCTCTTTGAACTTAAAAACACCAAACTTTATATCAATTTATCATTTTTATCTCATGTATTTCTCACTGTTTTTTTTTTTTTTTGTTGCAGATTTTGCATTACATGGTTCTTATCTTCCACTTCTTTAAAGGTAGATATATAAATCATATTATTTCATTTGGTAACTTCTTGTTACTTAAATCTCTTATCTTTTGAAAACTTTTTTTTGTTGTTTTAAGTTTTTATCTTATTTTTGAAGTTTATCTATGTTTTGAAGCCATTTAAATACTTTCGGATATGTAGGTTTTTCAGATTTGACACAGACCTGGAAGACTTCCAGGGAAGTCTTTTCGAAAGTCTTCTAACATTTAATGGACTAGAAGACTTCCTGGAAATCTTCTGGCAGAATCTTCTCACATGTCTTCTCTTTCATAACAGATCTGAGCGTTTTGGTAAGTTTCCATGTCTGATATTTCTTCATTTGGTAACTTTTTGTTGCTTAAAGCTCATACCTTTTAAATACTCTTTTTGTTGCTTAAAGGTCTTACCTTATTTTGTAGATTTTCTTTGTTTTGAAGCTATTTTAATGCTTTTGAATATACATATTTTTCAGATTTGAGCCAAACTTTGGAAGACTTCCAGGGAAGTCTTCTCGAAAGTCTTCTAACATATAATGCACAAGAAGATTTCTTCTTGGAAGTCTTTTGACGAAGTCTTTTCCCATATCTCTTTTTTCATAACAGTCCTGAGCGTTTTAGTAAATCAAGTGGAGTTTAAACTTATCTATGTGGAGGAATGATTTCTAACTCCAAGTGTAATAGTTTTGTTTGTGGTTTGTTTCATGATTTGTAAGTGTACTCTTTTGGTTGTAGTTTCTTTTGCAAATTTGAAGAGATGTTAATAAAAAGTTGGTAAATATGTTCATGTGTACAATATTGTCTTGCCAAAAATACTTGATATTATTGAAGTTATATACAACTTTAATAGCAAAACACAATAACACAAAAAATTAGTCAAATTACTAAAACTAAAAGAGAACACTTCTAAAAAAACATAGTTAAATTCACAAAAGATCCAAAAGTACATAAGATAAGAACATATAATACTTCCACTAGAAGTCTTCTGGGAAGTCTTCAGAAGTCTTCTGGGAAGTCTTCAGAAGACTTCCAAGAAGTTTTCTGGAAGAGTTCTGGAAAGTTTTTTCGGAAGACTTAAATTTTAAGCAGAAAATTAAAATTTAAGCGAAAAACTCAATTTTTAAATGAAAATTGAAATTTTAAATTTTATGAAAGTTAAAAAGTATAGCTTATGATCTAAGAAGATACATTAAACCATATGACTTGTGAAGTTACTTAACATTTTTGAAAGTTTAAAAAACATATCTTAAAGTTACTTATAACATTTAGCTAAGAGACAAGACTTTTTAAGAAAACTTACTCAAACTCACAAAAAATCAAACATACATAAGTTCAAATATATAACACTTTCACTAGAAGTTAAAAAGTATATGTTATGTCTAAGAAGACACATTAAACCATATAACTTGATATTTTTGAAGTTAATTTACACTTTTGAAAGTTAAAAAATATACCTTAAAGTTACTTAACAAATATATAAAAACTAACGTAGAAGACTTCCACGTAAGTCTTTTCAAATTAGATAGGAAACTTAATAAACATGAATGTTGGTAACCTCATAATTAAAACCAATTAAGTTATGAATTTCATTCAGGAGCTCAAATATCGACTAATATACATGAATTAACAAAAACATATTATAAAATCTTTATAGTTTTAGAGAAAATGAAAAATTTATTAAACATTGACGTAGAAGATTTCCATCAAAGTCGTCGAGAAGACTTCTAGGAAGTTTTCCATTTAGGTCATTTTTGCAATTGAAAATTTATAAAGAAAGACTTCCAGAGAAGTCTACTCTACAGCAGACTTCTTTGGAAGTCTTCCTTCGTAAATATTGGCTTAGTCTTGTTTTTGAAAAAATCTCGAAAAAATCAGAGAAGACTTTCCGGTAAGTGTTCTAGGATAAACAAGTTAGTTTGGTAATTAACTGAATTGTGTAAGAAATTTAACTTTTCTAGAAGACTTACATGGAAGTCTTTCAACATAAAACTAAAACTTAAACATTACATTCAACTAGATGACTTCCATGTAAGTCGTCTCAGGTTGCTTTTAAAATTGAAAAATAAAACTTAAATATGTAATTTTAATTAGGTGATTTCCATGTAAGTCTTCCAGCAAATGACTTATGTGGAAGTCTTCTGTGCTAACCAAAGTTTAACCAGAATCTCGGAATAAAATTCTTGAAGACTTATGCGTAAATCGTCTTCCGGAAGACTTACATGTAAATCATCTAAATTAAATTAATTTTTTAAGTTTTGTTTTTCAACTACAAAAAGTAACCTGAGACGACTTTCACCGACAGTGAGAAGACTTCCACCGACAGCTCGAAAGATTTACAGGAAAGCCTTCTGGAGAAGACTTCCGTGTAAGCCGTCTACAAAAAGTCAAAATTTTGACACAATCCGGACAATTGTAAAAACTAACATGTTTATCCTAGACAACTTACCAAAAGTCTTCTAGAATATTTTTGAGATTTTTTGTTAACAAAGAAAGTTGGAAGACTTCCAGAAGACTTCCAGAAACGTCATCTCTAAAAAGATATATAAAGTTAATTGCAAAAGTAACATATGCATTGACGAAAAGACTTTCGTATAAGTCTTCCACGACCATGAAACTTACACAAAAGTTTTCTGACGAACACATAATAGCAGTGTTATGAATAATCCAAATTTTGGGATGAATAAGACAAATAATCTTTAAAAAAAAAAAATCATGGGTTAATTTGGTGTTTAAATTTGAGTTTTGAGTTATTTTTGAAAAAAAAATGATTTTGATATACATGTTAAAGCTCCCGTTTCAGATGCTGAAGGCTCGTTGAGACCTTTTCTCTTTATTGTGTCTCTTTATTGTGTGGAAACATCCACAATAATTAGCATAGATCCATTGTGGTTTTTCAATTCTATAATAATGGAAACAACAACTCTAATTGCTCAAATGAATGTTTGTGAAGAATGTGGACATTATTTGAAAATGACCTCCGTATTTCTTCTAGACAATCTCCTAATTGTTCCAAAGCAACTATGATTTTATGGGTGATAACATCTACTATACGGGTTAATGATACAAGGCTGACAGGAATACCTCCGGAAATTAGAAATAAGTCATCTCGAATCAACGGAAATTCTCATTCTCTGAAAATATAGATAAAGGAAGTCCATGCCCCAATATTGGTTCCTATACCTGTCATGTTCCTTGGATTATTTACAAGCGGAATTCAAGCTCTTATTTGCAAAAATAATAACAGATCTCGTCGTTAAAAGAAAAAACGTTTTTCTTTCTGTGAAACTAAATGTTTTCGTTCCTTTGCTTTTGTAGAATATATAGTTATTGTTACGTTTGATAATACATAATTAACATTTAAAAAAAAAATATTTCCTATTCATTTGAAATATAAAAGCAATACAGAAAAAAATAATTAGCATGACGTTTTGCTATAAAGAAAAACAGGGCCCCGTGAAACTAAGTTTTCATATACATCTAAGAAATAAAAATACAAAAGACTACAAAAATACAAAACTGTACTTCAAATTGATTAAAAAAAAAAAAAAAGAACCAAACAATTCAAGTGAAAATGAAAAAACTCAAAATGTGAAATTTGTGGCTTACAACATAAAACTCCAAAACATCATTCAAAACCAAATAAAGAACTTATATTATAAAAGTCTCCTTCAGTATTACACTCTTCAACCTCTACATCTTACAAGTATAAACCACAAATGGACATTCCTCCGCCGCAGCCGTCGGAGACGAAAGCCTATACACTAACCACCTCTTCAATCTCCTACCTCCAGCCCAAGACCTCTCTCTCTCTCCTCCGCTTTGCAGCTAGTGAGCCACCTTCCTTTATCCTCCGCAACATCACTCTCACCGCTCATCCCGCCGAGATCCTCGCCGTCGTTGGCCCTTCCGGCGCCGGAAAATCAACTCTCCTAGACATTCTTTCCTCTAAAACCTCCCCAACCTCCGGCTCAATCCTCTTAAACTCCGTTCCCATAAACCCTTCCTCTTACCGCAAAATATCCTCTTATGTTCCTCAACATGACTCTTTTTTCCCTCTCCTCACCGTCTCTGAAACCTTCTCCTTCGCCGCTCGTCTCTTGCTTCCAAACCCATCAGATGTCCCTCAAACCGTAACCTCCCTTCTCTCAGAACTTAACCTAACACACCTCTCCGACACAAGACTCGCTCAGGGCTTGTCCGGTGGAGAAAGAAGAAGGGTTTCTATAGGTTTAAGCCTACTTCACGACCCTTGCTTTCTACTCCTCGACGAACCCACTTCCGGTTTAGACAGTAAATCCGCTTTTGATGTTGTTAACATTCTCAAATCCATAGCTCTGTCTAGACAACGGACCGTGATCTTGTCCATTCACCAACCTAGCTTCAAGATTCTCTCTATCATTGATCGACTCTTACTTCTTTCACAAGGAACTGTTGCATATCATGGAAGGCTTGACTCTCTCGAAGGTTTCTTGCTCTCCAAGGGATTTACTGTCCCTCCTCAACTCAACTCTCTCGAATACGCCATGGAAGTACTTCAAGAACTCCGTGAATCCGGTGGAAACACCGACGTTATCACTCTCCAGTCAACTCAAAACCAAAAAGAGAGACAAAAACAAAGTATTGTTCGATATAGAAACTCAAGAACCACAGAGATATGCCTTCTTTCGTTAAGATTCTGGAAGATCATATACCGGACAAGACAGCTGCTTCTGACCAATGCATTAGAAGCACTTGTAGTTGGTCTTGTCTTGGGAACTATCTACGTCAACATCGGAATAGGCAAAGAAGGTATCGAGAAAAGGTTCGGTCTTTTCGCCTTCACACTCACGTTTCTCCTCTCTTCAACAACTGAAACACTTCCTATCTTCATCAACGAGCGTCCTATTCTTATCAGAGAGACTTCAAGTGGTGTGTATAGACTCTCCTCACACATTCTTGCCAACACACTCGTTTTCTTGCCTTATTTGTTTGTTATTTCAGTCATTTACTCTGCTTCCGTCTATTTCCTCGTCGGTCTCTGCCCCACATGGCAAGCTTTTGGGTACTTCGTTCTTGTCATATGGGTCATTGTCCTAATGGCGAACTCTTTTGTTCTCTTCTTGAGCTCTCTTGCTCCAAATTACATTGCGGGAACCTCTCTTGTGACGGTTCTTTTAGCGGCCTTCTTCCTGTTCTCCGGTTACTTCATTTCTAAGGAGAGTCTACCCAAGTATTGGCTTTTCATGTACTTCATCTCGATGTATAAGTATGCATTGGATGCGCTTCTTATAAACGAGTACTCGTGTTTGGCTTCCAAGTGTTTGGTCTGGTATGAGGAAGCTCAGGGGAAGATGTGCTTGGTTAATGGAGGTGACGTGTTGGAGAAGAAAGGGCTTCATGAGAAACATAGATGGTTTAATGTTTATGTTCTGTTAGGGTTCTTTGTGCTTTATCGTGTGTTGTGTTTTCTTGCTCTTCTTAGAAGGGTTTCAGGTTCTAAGAGGTAACTATTTTTCTTTTGCTTAAAGACTTTTATTGTTGTAAATTTATTTATCCATACTGATTATCAACCTATGAAAAAAATCTTCGTATCGATCAATAATAATCTTGGAACTATTATATAGTCTCTTTCGTAGAAGTACGAATTCGAGATTAATCATTCAATATATTCCTCTCGCTCATTTCAATTCTAATGGTGTTTGCTATGTGGAGACATGTCACATACGTGACATGAGAGGTCATATTCAACGTTTAGACCTGTCGATTTCTTTCTATCTCATTTTTCTTTTTGTTCAGAATAGTTTTCAAGAAATATCTTGGGATAAAATTTCACTAATAGTTATTTATATAAACAATATTTTGGGATATTTTATATCGAATGGAAAAGAAATAAGCATATTGACTTTCCAACACTAGTTTAAATAACTATCGTTCGTATAAAAGAGCTACTAATTTCTGAAGGTAATATATATATTCTTCAACACCATGCTTTGTATTTGGAAACTACATATCACGAGCATAGTCTTTTATAAAGCTAAATGACAAGTGGAGCTTATGGCCTTGTGCTAGGATTGAGTGGGCGTAAGTGATAAATCGTGGCTACTGGCATGGAAGGTCGCTTCGGTTAACTATAAGCTTGGAGACAAACCTTGGTCTTCACGGGTCTCCATCTCCATTTTCTCTTTAACATGTAAAAACACTATTCAGTTTATTTTCCTAATTTTATGAATAAAAAAAAAAAATCTTTGACTAGAACACATATATACCCTCGTGATTTGTATTAGTAAAGTTACTGTATTATACTTTGGATTTAGTTTGGTAGTATGCGAATAGATAGTAGATAACAACATAAATGCAAAATAATTGCAATTAATAAGATTTTCCTATAATTTTAAACTTTCCTACAACTTGTACACATTTGAAGTTTTCTTTATTAGTATAGTTGACCTTTCTACGTTAAATTTATTTTTGTAAGAAAATGATTATTTGAAAAGTTACAGTTCATTTTGGTCACGTTGCTATCCAAAATTAAATGTTACTTTTTTCTTGTTTGTTTCCTTGAAATATAGTCACAAGTGGAAGAGTAATCATGACTATAATGTACATGCAAATACTGATAGATATATAGATGCATGCATATTAAAATATTTGATTTCAATATTTCGAATATTTGTTGTGTTCACGGACTTGCTCATTGTCTAGTCGCCCGTGAACGCCTACTGAATCCTACTGTAAGTTTGTAGCCAAACAATTTTATTTGTCAGGATGTCGACAAACAAACAGACTTTCAAGATGACCTCAATTGGTTTGTATTAGTTTTGATCAATAATTTCGTAAACGAGATTTATATCAGAAACAATGAACGTGATTCCAAACATGGTTAGAGCTTAATTAAATGGACGTTATTCAGTGTTTGTAAATCTGGTTTTCTTTTTCCGCTGAGCTTAGAATGTGTATACAACTTTCTGTATTTTTTAATTCTCTTTCTTCCATGGTTCTAATAGTGAGTGAAATGAATTGTGTAGTATCTGGACATATGTGGATAGTTCTAGGCAATTTATCCATTAAATTTGATTTGATTCATTTCAATTTGATTCAAAAAATCTGGATATTTATAAAAAAATTTGAGGCAAAATAAATATTAAAATTATTATCTATTAAAATGAAATAAATTTAAATACTAGAATTTTAAGAAGTAGATATCTGCTCCAACAAATATATAAATATATGTCTATCTTGATTAAATATAGAGTTTAAAATCTATAAACTTATATAATTATTACTTTAACATATGATTTAATAAATTCACATTATCCCAATATATAAAAGGGTTTGAGGTTGAATCCTTAGATTGTCCACGTAATAAAAAAAACAACCAATCAGATCAGCCTAATTTGCCATGTCAGCATAGACTTCTGTTTTGGGCTTCGCGTGTTAAGCAAGAGGAAGCGCGTCCTTCGAAAGAGAAAGCACTGATGTGTTTCGTGGACTGGCCGAAGAAGCCCAAATCGTGTCAGGGGTCATTCGGCTTGGGCTTACGCTTGTTTCACAAAAGGGAGTAGTCATGTTATTGGGCGTGTTGGCCCACTAAGCCCAACCGTAGTAGTTATCTTCAAGAAACAACCTTCTTCGTCTACTAGCTTCGTGAATAGGATGCATGTAAAATCAGTCTGAATCCCAATATATAAAAGCCCTTTCAGATTGAGTTTTGGAGGTGTCCACGTCGCCAATAAAAAACACCTAATCAGATAGCCTTAATTTGCCATGTCACACATACCTTGGGCTTACGAGTTGGACCTGACGTTCTCCTATAGTTTCCTTATCGGGCTTCATATTCTCTGAGAAAGCCCACAGTTTTGTGCTTTCTTTGCCTAGCGTTTTGGCCCAAAACGTGAAACCCTAAATCTCGTGGTGAAGCTGCTCGCTAATGTCCGCCTCTTCCACTCCGCCTTCTCCAACTCGGTTTCTTCGACTTCTCTATCTCGGTTTCCATATTTTATCTCCGTTTCTCTGCATTCAATCGAGATGATTAAACGAGAGTTAAAGGCTTCATCCACCTCTCCTTCGATTTTTCTACTTCCCTTCGATTCTCAAATCTATATAAATCGCCTCATCCACAAAAGAATCTACCATAATCTCTCTTCGGAAAAAAAAACCTTTCAGCCATGGAAGCTGTCGCCAAATCTTTGCTTAGGGCCGGGAAAAGCTCCAGCCGCCGTGTTCTTCAACGACATCACACCGGGACGATCAGAGTCACTGCTTCGATTCATGTTAATCCATTTCTGGGAGGCCAAAAACATAGCAAAAGGTGGGGCTTTTCTTGGGTTAGAGCTACTACTCATCGATCAACAGGTTTGAGTTCTAAATCTCGCATATGTTTTATTTCAATTTCGAGTTCTACATCGTCTAATCCTTTTTTTCCAGGGGACTGTCATGCAAGGGTTTATAACCCCTGCTCGTGCTCAAACCTATAGGTGTCATCTAATAGCAGGCGCAGTATATGCGCTTCAGAATTTTTTTGCTACAAAAAGCAAGGAGATTTACCGCGTAGCTGACCCGTCTCTGACCATATCATTCTCCAACGACTCTGTTCTCTCCCCTCTTGACGGCGACGACGACTCCGGCACCGGCTCTTTCCCAGCGGTCAGGTTCCGTTTTCATTCGCATGCTGATTTCGAAGCCAACGTTGGTCTCAGGGGTGACCTCTACGGTAGACACTCTGCTTCTGTTTCTACGTATATCCCAATATAAATAGGCTTCTCTTCTAATTTCTGTTTCTTTTGCTGTAGATGTCGTTGGTCACTTGAGGCTGGTGAATGGTCAAGCTTTGATGACCCGGCCCCTCCTTGACCCGGCCCCTCCTCGACGAAGCTGACATGGCTAGCATGGGTCAGTTCTTGTTCATTTGCAGACTAAGGAGTAAGAGTTTTAATTTTGGTCTTACAATTTGATATATTTATAGAATATTTGCTGTATAACTTTTATACAATTTGATATATTAATTCCAGTGAACCAGTTATGAAGTTCTATCTGTGGGACTCTGCTGCAAGAGAGTTTTTCAAGAAATTCACAGCCAGTAAGGACATTCCCACTGTCCTCATGGTCACAACTGTGAACCCCAAGCATCTTGGAGGTAAAAATGTTTCTATCAAGTAGGAGCGCTATTTTGGTAATCCATGTGTCGTATTTGAATGTACTTATGCATTTGTTTGTGATGTCCGATATGGTTGCTTGATATTGATTCTTAGACAGTCCTGTTTTGTCTTCACGTAACTGCCATATGTCCAGTTGATAGTTTCACTACAAATGTTTAGTTACGTGTGATTCCTCATGATGTGAAGTTTATTGAGTTCTATTAAGTAGGAACACTATTCTGGTTATATATTGGTCGTATTTGAATTGACTTATACATTTGTTTGTGGTGTCCGAAATGGTTGCTTGAGTTTGGTTGCTTGAGTTTGATTTTTAGTCGGTCCTGTTTTGTCTTGACGTCACTTCGATATGCTCAGTTGAGGTAGTCACCCCTCATTCTTTGAAGTTCATTTAGTTGAATTTCACAAAATTAGTTAGGATTTGGTTGACACACGGCAAACTAACCAAGGATAAATTAGTTTGTTTATTTTCATTGGTTACACTATACCCAATAAAATTAAAAAATATTAGAAATACGAAAATTACTTAAATTTCAAAACCAAAAAAATAAATCATATACTTATTAACAATACGAAAGAGAAGAGTGCTAAATATTATTGGGACGTTTCATCCATCTACTAAGTAATTTAATTCTCATAATGCTTTTCTGAATAGAATAAATATAATAAATACACAACACCTTTAGACTAAGTACACCACCGACAAAGAAGGCATTACTTTCAATTATCGAGTTTCATATAAACTAATAATTATATACCACATATACTTTTTATTTCTTACAAATTACAACTACTCCTTTACGAGGGAAAAATAATTCAGCCCATATTTTAAAGCTTGATATTTAGCTCTTCTTTTTTTTGTAACACAATTAGTAGACCACCACATTCACACATATCCGGCTTAAACCTCTTTAAATATAAATTAGTAACTGTAAACATTAAACAAGAAAACAAGCTATCCCACAATTCTCGCTTTTATTATTTCAAAATACTAATATTTAACTTCATGTACTTACAATTTTTTCCTTCACAATTCATTGCTTCCACAATCATTAGATTGACTTTGCGTACATATATATACCATCTAACTCAAACATATCCAGTACTAAGTGATTCAATTTCACAAAACTCTTTAAATAAACATTTCCTGATTTGTTAATAAAAACGTATAAACTTCAGAACTCCTTGAAATGCAGAAACATCCAAAAAATCTGGTCAGAATAAGAAACGTGGCCGTCCTCTCGGATCACTGACAAAATCAAAAGGTGTGTGATTACCTTCTTACATGTATCTCTTCCATCTTACTCGAATTGATTATTATCTTTACAATTTCCTTCTATTTTGTAGTCAAAATAGGTCTTTCAGCCGGTCAACCAAGTTACCAAATAAAGTTTTATGGCTGTAAGTAATATTAATTATGACCAAATATTACATCTACATCAAAATTCTAATCAAACAATTAACCAAAAAATATTTTTAAACATGAAGGTGGCTGTGACAGTTGCGACACTTATGGTATGTTATTTTCTGCTCCTTGGTCATTCTCGTTATTCATCCACAAAAACCTTATCCATCTTTTATTTATTTTCATATTTTTAAAAAATATTGTGATAGTTAAAACTAAAAACGTACGTAGCATGAGAAGAACCATCCTACTATTAAAAAGAATAACTAGTCAGCTACAAAGTAAGGAAAAAAAAATTATAGTCACAAGGCATAAATATACAGCTACTCACAGTTCCTTTGCCCGTTATCTTAACCAGGTGCAGAAGTTGCTAAAAGCCCGCGAAACACCAAAAAGGTACAAACGTCTTAATTTAATTTTACTATTTTGATTAGTCATTGAAACCTTTAAAAGTGTACTACAATTCTAATGGTCAATTAGTTTTTAAAACATATATTACAATTCACATGTTTAATTAGTTTTTTGATTTTTTTAAATTATATATTAAACCATATTTTATTTTTGAATTACATATAAGAAACATGAGCTACACTCTCATGAAATTAAAACAATTGCTTATTCAGATGAAGCTTCTTCATCTAAAGAAGACAAGAACCCAATGGTAGAATGTTCCCAATGTGGAGCCCTAGTGTGGACTTCTGAAAGCACCAGGACAAACTTTAGAAGTGGTGAACTGAGGTTCACTATTTGTTGCAACCAGGGACAAGTTAAGCTCCCCCCAATCAAGTAACCACCCACGGTGTTAGACGACCTTCTAAAGCATCGTTGGTTTCGTAATGCCATTCGAATTTACAACGATGTATTGGCTTTCACTTCAATTGGAGCGAAATTGGATTACAGTGTTGTATATGGACCAGACCCTTTCACATTTCGTATCCAAGGTCAAACACACCACCGTATTGGGTCACTTCTTCCTTCTAAAGATCGCCCGCCTAAGTATCTCCAGCTATACATCTTTGATACAAACAATGAAGTTAGTAATCGGTTAAAGGCGCTTGGGCAAAGATCCCCAGAAGGCACCCTTGATGAACCAACAATCAAATCCTTAATTGACATGATGGACGAGCATAACTGCCTCGCAAAGTTTTTCCGCCGTGCACGTGATTACCATGAAGCAAATTTTGGAAAAGATTTCATGATCAGGCTGCTCCCAGATAAAGAAAAAAAGAAGGAATATGATATGCCTACAACAGATGAAGTGGCAAGCATAATAATAGGAGATATGTCATCGACTATTGGCCACAGGGATATTGTTGTCCAATTTCAATCTGAGACTTTGCATCAGTTACGCGATGATCACCCTTTGTACATGAGTCTACAATATCCTTTTTTGTTCTCATATGGTGAATACGGTTTTCAACCTGAAATTCCATTGCATATTGAGGCAGGCACCTCTAGAACAAGGCAGTATCTAACTATTCGTCAATATTACGCCTACCAAATACATACACGCCTTAAAGAAGGAATGACGTTAAGAAAAGGTGGAAGATTACTGCATCAATATGTCGTTGACATATATACATCAATTGAGGAAGATCGACTAAGGTGGACGAGGAACAATCAAGATGTACTTAGGGCTGACCTCTACAATAATATTGTCGATGCTGTAGGAAATGGTGACACAGATGCAAAAGCAATAGGCCAAAGGTTTATACTTCCGTCTTCCTTCACAGGTGGTCCACGCTATTTAATTGAGAAATATCATGACGCAATGGCTATTTGTCGAGAATTTGGTAATCCAGATCTGTTTATGACAATGACTGCCAACCCTAATTGGAAAGAGATTAAAGAGCATCTAGCAGCATACGGAGGAGATTCTCCCAATGATAGACCAGACATAGAATGTCGAGTCTTCAAGATGAAATTAGACGAACTCCTACAAGACTTCAAAAATGGTACATTTTTCAAGCCGTATACAGCAGGTAGACAATTTAATACACACTTCTTTTCAAACTTGTTTTCTTCCTCCACTAATACTATATTTTCTTCTAACAGCTCTTCATAGAATTGAGTTCCAAAAGAGGGGTCTCCCACATGCGCACATCCTATTATGGTTTGGGAACACTACCATGACACCAAGTGCAGCCGAAGTTGATAAAATAATTTCAGCAGAGCTGCCTAACAAGGAAAGCGACTTGGAAGCCTATGAGTTAATCACGAAACACATGATGCACGGCCCATGCGGGGTTATTAAACCAAGGTCTCCATGTATGGAAAATAAATTGTGCACAAAGAAGTTCCCCCGACCGTATAATGACTACACATCAATCGACCAATCAGGGTATGTACTATATCGTAGGCGGAAAGACGAAAATGCTTTTTTTGTTAAAGGATGGTGTACTGCTGAACAACACCTCCGTTATACCTCATAACATTAAGCTACTTAAGAAGTATCAGGTTCATATTAATGTCGAGTGGTGTAATAGAACAAGTGCGATAAAGTATTTATTCAAGTACATAACTAAGGGTGTCGATAAAGCAAGTGTTGTTATTGAGAGAGGGAATACTTCTGCTATTCCAGACAAAGCAAAAGATACTACCAAGAAACAACGTAATGAGATCCAAGATTACGTAGAAGGTCGTTACTTATCAGCGTGTGAGTCTATGTGGTGTATCTTCGCGTTTCAGATACATAAGCGAAAGCCATCAGTTCAGAAACTTATCATTCACTTGGAAGGTGAACATAGTATCACTGTTAAAGAAACAAATGATCTAGGCCGTGTGATACGTAGGCCAGGGATTGAGAAGACAATGTTCACTGAATGGATGGTTTTATGCCAAACATCTGAATTTGCTAGAACATTGACATACGTGCAAATCCCAGAATATTTTGTATGGAACAATGCTACTAAAGTATGGTCTGAACGTAAGAGAGGAAGATGCATTGGAAGTGTTGTAACCATCCATCCTTCATCGGGTGATCGTTACTACCTTCGCATTCTAATAAATAAGAGTAAAGGTCCAAGAAGTTATGCCGAGCTGAAGACATACAAGAATGTTACATATCCAGATTTCAAATCTTTCTGCTGTGCAAGAGGTTTTCTAGACAACGATATTGAATGGCACGAGACCATGGCCGAGTCTGCATCATTTGCTGCCCCCTACCAGCTCCGTGATATGTTTGTCACATTTTTAATCTAATGTACTGTTGCGAGTCCTAAAGATCTCTGGGAAGATTGTTGGAAATCAATGAGCGAAGACATACTTTACAAGAAACAAACCACGTTCGCGCATTCTAATCTTGAGTTGGACGACTCGCGGCTTCAGCAATATACACTAATTGAAGTGGAAAAGCTTATGCGTACTCATGAACGCTCATTGAATGATTATTCTGGAATACCTAAGATTAATCCTGGCCTGCTGAAACAACTTGGAAATAGTCTGTGTAACCAGGAGCTGGATTACAATGTCGCAGAGGAAACAATGAAGCACGACATGCAATACAACCTACTTAACTTAAAGCATCGTGCAGTTTACGAAGCAGTTATAAACTCAGTAAACAATGAGGAGGGGAAACTTTTCTTTGTGAATGGCGCGGGCGGTACATGAAAGATTTTTCTATACCAAGCCATTATCTCTCGACTACGATCGAGGAAACAAATAGTTCTCCCCGTAGCTTCTTCTGGCATAGCTGCATTGCTTCTACCAAATGGTCATACTGCGCATTCCCGCTTCAATATCCCTCTAAAACTTACTGAAGAATCTTTCTGTCGGATCACAGCTGAGACGATGCTGGCCGAATTAATACAGAAGACAGATTTAATAATCTGGGACGAACCACCTATGACACATAAGCATGCGTTTGAAGCACTTGACAGAACGCTGAAGGACATTATGTCCTCGATTAACCCAGAAGCGCAGAACAAAACCTTTGGTGGAAAGACGGTGTTGCTAGGCGGTGATTTCAGACAGATTCTACCAGTTATCCCACAAGGGAATATGGCTGAAACTATATTGGCCAACATAAGTCACTCATATCTATGGGAGAGCTGTGAGAAATTAACCCTGGAAACAAACATGCTAGTCAATTCAGCTGAAAAAGATTTCTCAGACTGGGTGCTACAAGTTGGAGAGGGCAATGCCCCCACAGGAGGCACAGATGAATCTGATGAACACCATGCCCAAATGATTCTTATTGAGAAATAATTAGTGGAAGCAATCAACAACGAACCACTAAGACAAGTTGTGGAGAGTACATATGGGCAGCTGGACAATCTAAAGCCATTCCACAGCTACAACACTGACAGGGCTATACTCACTCCAAGGAACGAGACAGTCGACGAAATCAATGCTTATACTATTTCTCAGACACCTGGAGTCTCAAGAGAGTATCTTAGCTCATACAGCTTTGAGATATCTGATACGCATTCCAAACAGAATAAAACGTTGTATGCAGTCGAGTATCTGAATACTTTGGAATATCCTGGATTGCCTTCCCACAAGCTAACTCTCAAAGTCGGGGCCCCAATTATGCTTCTGCGTAACATTAATCAGAAAGGAGGGTTATGCAATGGTACACGATTAATTATCACTTATTTGGGCCATCGAGTTCTTGAAACCGAAATTATTACCGGTTCACACGTAGGAAAGAGAGTTCTCATCCCACGAATTGTCCCTATCCGGCTATGCTATGCTATGACGATAAACAAGAGTCAAGGACAAAGCTTAAAAGAGGTCCTTCTATATCTCCCCAAACCGATTTTCACTCATGGCCAACTATATGTGGCTTTCTCACGTGTTACATCCAAGACCGGACTGAAAGTCATTCAAGGGAGAGATTTACATCCTCTAAAATTGAAGAACATTGTCTACAAGGAAAATTTCAACGACCTACCAACTTGCAAAGGTATAGAAAGATTTATTTTAATATTCAATACATTTGATTAATGACTTTTGAATTTCTACTTATTTTAGCCGAGGACAACTCAGTAATGACTCCCTTCCATGTCTCTATAACAATACCAAGTTAACTCCTACCAAGTAAGTCTATTTATACTCTATCCGAACATTCTATACATATATTATATATTCTAATACATAATACTAATCAATTGTTATTCGCAGTGATTATTCATCAGGAATGGAGATATACGCAGCCACTCTTCTCTTTTGTTATTTCATATTAAACTATTTCAGCTACTTCCTTTTTCAAAATTAGCCAAAAAAAAAAAAATTCATGATTTCAAAATACTGCCCATACCTATGGACTATTTACGTTTGCTAATTCATGTTTTTCAGATTTACTTGCCAATGTCAATTTCTCTTTAAAATAGCGAACCATAATCTCAAGTTTCATTAGACCAAAATTACAAAATTATAAGGCGTTATCCGGGCGTAGCGCGGAGATGATCTCTAGTCCCAATATATAAAAGGGTTTGAGGTTGAATCCTTAGACTGTCCATGTAATAAAAAAATAACCAATCAGATCAGCCTAATTTGTCATGTCAGCATAGACTTCTGTTTTGGGCTTCGCGTGTTAAGCAAGAGGAAGCGGGTCATTCGCGAGAGGAAGCACTGATGTGTTTCGTGGGCTGGCCGAAGAAGCCCAAATCGTGTCAGGGGTCATTCGGCTTGGGCTTACGCCTGTTTTGCAAAAGAGAGTAGGCATGTTATTGGGCGTGTTGGCCCACTAAGCCCAATCGTAGTAGTTATCTTCAAGAAACATCCTTCTTCGTCTACTAGCTTCGTGAATAGGATGCATGTAAAATCAGTCGGAATTTAATAAAAATTGGATGCATGTATAATTTCAATTACAACCTACACATCTACTCCCAACGTATAACTTAATAGATGCATGTACACATTAACATGCACATATAAAATAAGATGCATGTATAATTAGACTGAATTGAGTGTTCGCACACGCGTATAATTTTATAAAATAATCTTACGTTAAAAATGCTTTTTAGGATATAGAAATTATGATGGGTGTGACAGATGTATAAAATACGATACAAAGATATAAATTCGGTTCTTTCGTCACCATATACGTCGAATACATGCTTCAGTCATGTATAATTAACAGTTTGGGCATGTCACATATACACTTAATAATCCCCCCCCCCCAACTATTTTAATATTATTAGGTCCATGCAAGGAACCCCAATACATAAAGGATGTAAATGGAAGGTAATTTTATATGAATATACCAAACAATTACTTTAGTATTTAAAAGTCAAAGTACAATAAAATTGTTTCCCTTATTTGTTTCAATCAAATTAGATATTTCCACAGGCAAATCATTAACCTTCTATATTCATATATATTCGATACCAAAACTATTCAAGAAATAATTAGAAGAGGACTCTATGAGCCCCTATGAATGTCCTTTTGCTTTCACATTCACACCACTAATTTATGATTTTTGCTACTTAAACCTATCCCTATATTTAACCATCTATATTAATAAGTCATTGTATTTTAATAAACTGTTCAATTGAAAATTCGATGCTTTGTTCATTGAACAGTATAAACTTAACAAACTTCTCCCAATGCAGAAACATCTAAAAAAATGGACAGAAGAGGAAACGGGGCTGTCCTCTCGGATCACTCTCAAAATCAAAAGGTGTATCAATATTAGCTGACATGTTTCTATTTAATACTCCTTCCGTTTCAGATTAATTGTCGTTGTAGAGTAAAATTTTTGTTTCAAAATAAGTGTCGTTTTATAGTTTCAATGCAAAATTTATTGATTTTTTATTCTAATCTATTTTTCTATTGGTTGAAATATGGTTAGGTGTATTGGTAGTTATATTTTTATTTTGGAAATATGTAAAATTAAATGTTTTTCTTAATATGTGTGTCGAAGTCTAAAACGACAACTAAAATAAAACGGAGGGAGTATGTTTCTAAATGATTATTGCCTAATAAATTTCCCTACATTTTGTAATTAACAAAGACCTATCAGTCGTTCAACCAACTAGAAGAAAATTTTACGATTGTAAGAGCATGTTTTTTGCTGGATACGGGTGGTGGGGCCCATTTTTTAATTATTATTTTTTGTGTCTGAAAAAAGAAATTTGAAAAAGGACCAATCGCGGGCCGCCACGTATCAGTGGGGCCCGCGAATAGTACTGGAGGCGTCGCTTGTTTTGGCCCTTTTGTAACCGTTTCTAACATCTTAGTGGGATCCACATGTCCTTTTTGCTTAAAAACTCCTTGAAAAGACGATCGATAATGCTGCTCTAAGTAACCTTAATTTAAAAACAAATATTACTCCTACAACAAAACTCTAATTACACAACTAAACAAATAACTTTCTGTAAAAATGAAGGTGGGTGTGACAGTTGCGACAATTATAGTATGATATTTTCTGCCCATCAATCGTTTCTATTCTGCCTTCAAAACTTTATCCCATATTTACTTACTGTTTTATATATTTAAAATATTGGGATAGTTAGAACTAAAAACGCATGTAGCCTGAGAAGAACCATCCTCCTATCAAAAAGAATAACAGTTGGGCCACAAGGTAAGTTAAGACCTACAAAAAAAATTCATATGTATACAGCTACTCACAGTTGCTTCGTGCATGATCTCACTCAGGTGCAAAAGCTGTTAATGGTCCGCGCAACACCAAAAAGGTGCATACAGTTAAACTAAATAACCTTTAAAAGATTTTTTTTACAAATACTCTTAAAGCACCATTATCCCTAGACCCCACATTGGTTTTTTCTTTTGGTCTGATTAAAAAAAAATTAAAAAGGAAATCAATCACGGATAACCACGTGTCAGTGAGGCCCGCAAACAGTACAAGAAACGAAGAAAAAGGGTGTCTTATTTTGCATACAGAAGAAACAATTTTATGTGGTTTGGGTGTGTCCTACCACCTAAGAACCCCTAAAGACTGTGATAAAGATGGCCTTACATTGGTTAGATACTAAAAACAATTACAATGTATTTTTGTTTTTTGAATGAATGTTAAATTTATTCAAGACAAAAAACACTTTTGTACAATAGATCTACCATTGTTTGACTTTAAAATTGAAAGATTTGAACTATTTTAGAAAAAAATATTTCACTTTCATCTTCTTCAACTACTTCATCGTGTTGCAAACCACACTCCCATGGCCTTGTTGTATCTTCCATTTGCAGCTCCCTGAAGAGAGTCAATACGGTTTCGGACCATTTTATCAATGTACTTGACGAGCTGTGTGGGGATTGAGGATTTTCACCATGCCTTCTGCAGTTTCTTTCTCTTCAGATTGAGTAGATAACTGCTTGGAAGGTGTACCTGATGAGGAACAATGTTGTGCTGTCCCTGAGTTGTGTCAATCAAAAGCGCAAGTATCTGATTTCAGTTGTTTGTGTATTGCAGGCCAAGAAGACTCTGCGTCAAACCTCTCCATACTGTTGCTGAGTAATCACAACAAAAAAATAAATGGTCTCGGGTCTCCACTGGTCCTCTATAGAGAACAAACATTGCATCAACATGTGAACTCCATCTTAACATTCTCTCCCCTGTAGAAAGTCTGTCTCGAGTTGCAAGCCAATTACAATGTTTTTCACATACTTACGCCCATTTCAGTTAAAAAAATTAGTTTTTTCATTCCTGATTTTGTTTGATGGATTTGCCTATATCATTTTTTGCTCAAATTCCCAAACAACAAAACTCCAATAAAATTATCCCAATTCAAAAATAATAATCAGCTATCCGTGCGTAGCGCTGAGAAAATCTCTAATTACTTATAAAAGTACTAAATCAAGAAAGAAAATTATTTTTTATGACAACTATAACTTTTTCTTAAGTTTTTAATTAAATTTTAACATTTACGAAACATATATTTATCTACTTCTTATTTTATTTTATATGTTATGTAAAATACTTTTAGGAACAAACTTAGAATAGCTTTTTATAGATTATTTTTATTAAACAAAGTGTTGAGATGCTTTGTGAAATATATATCCATAAATACTTATTTGTAAATGTATGTAAATCACAAATACGTTGTAAAAGAGTTGATAAGAGTGCTACAGCTATAGCTATACCAAAGCTTGGATCACCATTTTTTATTTTTGGTGTTTTCTTTTGATGGGAAATGTTGTAACGCAAGCTGTTAATTAATGCATAGTATTCAGTCCTTCCTCGATATTATATCTATGATAAACATCATTAATGCTAAAATTTATACTAATAAAATTGAGTTTTGCCCCTCCTCCTGCTACCATATCATCAACTGCATATGGGTAATTCTCAGGTGTCTTTCTAATTTTTAGTTTCAAAAGTTTATTCTCCTAACAAATCTACCATTTACACAAATAAACCTACTTTGATGTTCAACGAAAGTGAGAAGAAGCACATTTTAATTGTTTGTATTATACTAATAAAAAATGAATTATGTCTTTGTAGCCGACATGATCCCTATCCTCTGAAACAAACCCTTACCTCTGTCTTCCAGAATCTCGGGCGTAACGTAATTATCTACCTCTCTGAATCATAAAATCTCTTCACTACTGAAACTCCCCTATGACGCCCGATCTCTTTAAGTCCCCCGGCCTCTCCTCTATAAAAAAAACATTACGCAACATCAAACGATGCATCTCTGACATTAACAACTCTATGAGATAAGAAAACCTCAACGCTTCTCTTTTACTGACTCTGAATTTTAAAGTTATGGCTTTTAAGAGTTATTACCAGCTATGTTCCGGTTTAATGAACTCTTTTCTCCTTGATTATTCCAAAGGTAATCGATGGATATGATGAGGTTGGAAAAGAATACTGATCGCTGTCAGTTGATTGGATTGCAGGAAAGACACATCTCTTTCTCCCTGCAAGTCAAAATTGGGTTAGAGCCAGCGACTATCATTTCCTTGTGCTTACTAATAAAATCAAAATTCACTAATTTATGAGAATAAACCTGTGAATCGGTTTTAGATAATGGAAAATTTTCAGAACGGAATGATGATTAGTTGGATGACTACAATGCTTAGTTAGATATCTCCACTTTAAATCAAATGTGTATGAATATTTAATAATTTTGTCGTTTCTTATCTTATTGATGTAAGAGCTATTAAATACTCCTTTTTCCTCTCATGTGCAGATGAAAATGAATGTAAATCGATGGAAGCTAAAAATCTGAAAAACATAAACTTTGAAAAAATATCATATAAGTCCAACCTCGACTTTTGTCGTCTTTTATTTTCCATTGAACATTCAATTGTATTTATGATGATGTTGAAAATTTTATTCTCTATATGTATAACATCAAGGTTGTAGTGCAAAATCAGGTTCTTCCAGTATAGTAGCTCCCAAAATATATTCTTCTTGTGCTAATTGTAATAAACCTCATAGTATTCAGATATATTCCATGAACATGCCAGTTACCTCCAGGATGATCAGTTTTTTCAGTACTGTAATAACTAATCTGCTCTTCAATTTGTTTGTCACTTAAATATGGAGGAGTGTCACGTACAACTCTTTTATGCCAAAAATGTCTTGTTTGATGCGTGATCGGTGTAGAACCAGTTTAGAACATGCATATATCTAGCTTATTGAAAAAAAATTTCGTCACTTTGCCATCAAAATCTTTTTGCGTATAATCCAACTATGTAAGTCATATACATGGGCGAAGCTAGACAATCTAGTGGGTGCACTATCATTAGTAAAACAGAAAAGATATAAGAAGAATCGAACCCGGTTTAGTGTGAGTGCACAACCTTACTTTTCCATCTCCAACAGATTCTCTAAGTTTTCTTTAATGGAATTTAACCTATAAATAATTATTACAGGTGCGCAGGCCCTCATAGTGTATACTGTATAGCCTGGCTTCACCCTTTGCCCATATATATTGCCATCACTATATATCTTTTTGTGCTTCACGTTTTAAGTTTTTTTTTTTGTGTGTTTTTTATGTTCAAGAGAATATCATATATATAGGGGGGTTTTTCATTGGTATGTAATAATTAACGATACGAAAAAATTTACATATCTTTCACTTCCGTATGACAACCACTGTACGAGAAAATAAGTTTGGTACATCCCACCAAAACACATTTTCACCAACTACTTCACTTTTACTCGTACATTCTTTATTAAACAAATGTAAAGATTTCATCGTAAAATGCTTCTTGTTTTACAACAAAAATTTGTCATCATAACTGTTGGGTCAAAATCTATCACGACGAAATCAACTGCTAAAATTTTTTGAGAGAATATGCTTTAAATAAATAAGATTCAGAATTGTCGAAAAAATTACACCGCATAAACCAAGCCTATTAAAATAAGAAGACGAAGAACAAAACTTTGTTTATTTCATCATGGACAAGAAATGAAAGAGTTTCTATCCAAATATGAAAGAAATCGGAAAAACATTATTGCCAAAGGTTTTTGCGATAAAATATGAATTTTACGAAACAATCTTGTATAAAATAAAAATCGAAAAGTTGCTTGGAAAAACCTCTCTTAAGAAAAATCTATGAAACAATCTTCTACAAAACAACTTTCGAAAAATCTTTACAAAAAGATTCATGTAATACAAACGAAATAGTTATTATAGTCTACAAAGCAATCAGCGGAGAGTATGAGAACAAAAGAAAGTCATCACAACCCCCCGTCCCTCCACCATCTCACCACAAAGCTCGTCATCTCGCCTCACAGCTCACCATCTTGCTCCACAGCTTCTCCTCTTGGTTAAACTCACCATACAGCTCCTCCTCCTTGGTCAGACTCGCCACACACTCCTTTTCCTTAGTCAAAGTCGCCACACAATTCTCTCCTTTGTCAATGTAGCCAGACATGCTTCCTCATCTCCCAACTAGTAGAGCTAGCAGCTCCGCATAGCGATGATGTTACTACAGTTGAAAAAAGAAATGGGCTACACACAGAGGTAGAATGGATAAAGAGTGAAAAACTTTACATACCAGGTAATGAAAACCTAAGCCATCACAGCGTAGAACAAGCTGTTGTGTTCGGTCTTCTTTACACATCAGCACAAACTCAGGATCATGTTTTAAGAACAAAAACATGTGCAGTGATTGCCATAATTTCGTGTCCTTCATGACCCGTTTAGTCGATAAGAGTATAACGGTAAGAGATGGGAGTTGAGTACAGTTCTTTAAGAATGGTAAATGTTCTTGCATTGGTGAAGAAACGTCATTTGTATTATCACAGCTTTTTGAGAAGAATGATAAAACATTTATGAAAAGAGTGACATTGTTATAGTTTTCAAAATTATTACGCAATTTCTTGAGAGGCGAACTGTCTCGGAAACAAACAGTAGCCAAAAAAGCAAGAAGTAGACACAAAGTAAAACTGGAAGTTACTCTTTCAACTGCGAATCAGCAGAGCTAGCAGCTGGGATTTTTGTTTTGGACTCTGAAAGAAGACCTTCAAGGGTTCTGTAGAAGTCCTCAGGAAGAGGACCAGGTCGGTGCTGAGGAACGTGCTTTGGAATGGGTGCATCGTTCTCAATTACTTCACACTCGTAGTCATCTGGAACACCCCAAGGGTCCCATTCTGCAAATACAAACATAAAGGTCGTGGTTACCAGTGCTATCAATGGGCAAACTCAAAAAAATTCTAGACTTTTTAGGCTCAAACATAGCTATTTGTATAAAAGACTGTCACATTTCATAAGAGTCTCACTAGAATCCAAAGAGAGTTATCACAAGTATTAACATTAATATACAGATAACTGCAAAGCAAGACCATTAACTCATAGTTTCATTCCATTGTTCCAGTTTTTGCTGCCTAACGATCCACAAAGATTTGAACAAAGGGAAGAGCATACGGACCGATCATTTTGGCAATGAGTGTGAGCTCATCTTGCGCCTCTTCGATGAGCTCCTCTACTTGACCGCAACCAAGACGCTTCTCGATCGTCTCCCAGTCTTCTTCTTCCTTGCACACATTAAGACGGTGACGCGTGAATGACTCCACCGCTTTCCGGTATCCTTCTTCCTCCGGCACGGCTTGGATCTCCTTTAGGGTTTTGCTGTAGAGATCGATCAACACCGCCCTCGCGTTTGGTATAACGTCAAGCCCTACGATCCCTGTCGTCTGCTTCACTTTAGCCAATAATGGCCGTCCGATTGCTCGTAAGAACATCTCAACCGCTGGATCTCTCTCTCTCTTTCTTCTTTTACTCCGGCGAAATCTCGGAAGGTTTGTTGTTTCTGATAGAGAAGCAAACGAAAGCCAGGTTCTTAAATGGGCCTAACGAAAGCCAGGTTTACTAATGGGCCTTATTAGCTTTTAAGGGCTTTTGAATAATTTGAAGCTTTCTTGATGACAGATGGGCCTTGATTTTCAAGCATTTTATTAATTAAAAATACTTTAGGTCCAACTTAACTGTAATAGTTTATTAAAAAATTATGTACAGATGTTTTATATTCGTGAGTTGGGACCATATATAACAAATTGGATATTTCAATTTGTTTTCATATTTTTGGTACATTAAATGCGTGTTCACTAAAGTAATAAGTAACACTTTCTAAAAACTAATAAGATAAGAAGAGAGGTAACAACTTGCATGCCCATCTTCCGTCATGAGAATCTGGACCGACCATACTATATGATAATTTTTAAATACATATAGTTTCTTGTTAATAAAAAATCGTAGTAACTATTTCATCATAGCCTTATTTTAATTATACTAATAGTGACCCTACTTTACTTAATTCTAGTGACGTTTAATTGCAGGATTTTCTATTACGACAAAAGTAAATTAAACTCCCAAAATAAAATATGTTTGACTGACGCTTCGGATTACGACAAAATAACATATACTAGTAATTAAAAAACTTTTATAATAAAAAATGGTTGACCATTTAATAGAAGCCAAAGGCACAAGTGGGACTAAAGATACCAGATTTAGGGTCTTGTCTCGTGTCAGATTAAAAAGCCAGCAAAAACCGGAGTCGCAGTTTCCGGTCTGAACCGAATTAACTGTTGTGTAGCCTTTAGCTAAGCTAGCTTCCCACATGATTCTTTTAATTTATTACACCTAAGCTAATATTTTAACTATTTCGACATTAAATGAAAGCAAATACTCCCTCCGTTTCGCAAAAAATGTCGTTTTAGAGAAATTTTTTTGTTACAAAATAAATGTCGTTTTAGGATTTCAATGCATAATTTATTGATTTTATTTTTCAGTTTAATTTTTCATTGGTTGAAATATTATTAGGTGTATGGGTAATGATGTTTTTCTATAGAAAATATGTAAAATAAATATTTTCTTAATCTGTGTGTAAAAAACTAAAATGACACTTATTATGAAATAGAGAGAGTAATACTATGACAAAAAAAATTGTTAGAATGGTCATCGCTGCCAATAAATTTATAACTAGGAGCCTCAAATTAAATTAAATTAAATTAGCTTAATTATTTATTTCACGATAAATTACTTTAATTTTTATGTTTTAGGATTCCTTTGATATTTGTATGCTTTTGAACTTTTTAATATTCTTTTCTAACTGATTTTTTGTTGTTATTATCATTGTAGTAGGTTTGAAAATTAACTCTATTTTTTGGCAATACATACAATAAAACTCTATAAATTAATATTCAATAAATTAATAAATTTTATTATTCTCAAATTAGATCAGTATAAAATATGACATAATTCAACAAAATAGTAAGATAATTATTTTCCAAAAAAGTTTATGTAAATATATGATCCAAATATAAATATAAATTAATAATTGATAGTATATTTTGATTTTTATTCATAATGAAAGCTATCTTCAAATATTCTTTACATTTCTAAATATATTAAGGTTATTTTGTGATTTTCACCTAAAATGCATTTTAAAGTGCATATATTTGTTAATACACTAAATAATCGAATAATAACAATATAAAAATTGTATCTCTAAAATTTAATCAATATGTATAACCTAAAATTAAGTATTCTCCTTATTTTCTACCTTAAAACATAGTATTTTAATATATATAAAAATCTAAAAATGAAATCTTATGTATATTAATAACTCTATTAACTAATAAAATATCAAATCTTAACGTTTTGTGCTTTTGGTATTTATATTTGAATATTTGTAATTTCTAAATATGATAGTTGATTAAACAGTTAAATTCCATTATATGATATACTAATGGCTTTTCATGCAGGAAAGAAAAAAGCAGATGAGAGAGGAAATAAAACTAAATTTAGATTTAGATTTATACATTTTAAACCAAGAAAAATTGATTAGTTATATGCAATGTCAATTTAATCGACACAAATTATTCTCACAGATTAATTTTCTATTTTTAGCTATCAGTCTAAACGAAGAACAACTGTAGACTCGTCTTTTTGCCTTCTCTCTATAGGTATTTTTTTAATAACCACAATAAATGTCAAGTTTAAACAAAAAAAAATAATAATATAAAACTGACTTTCTTTTAAAAAAATGAGAATATATTCGTCTTCATCATCCACCACCGTCCCCGGCGGACCCGGCGGACCAAGAGGGAAAGTTTCCAGCGAAGAACAAATCATCTCGATCTCTCACCGCGAAATTCGGTATTAAAAGATCATCCACGTCATCATCATCTTCCTCTTCTTCGACTTCATCTAACTCTTCGTCTTCCATGTTGACTTCTTCCTCTCCGTTTGTTCCTTGAACGTCGTCGTTTTCTTTCAAAGGTGTAGTCGGAGAAAGATGAATCTCTTCTTTTACCCCAGAAACTATTTGACCGGAGGGGTGGTCGGGTTTTGGAGGCGGGTTAACGGTTTGAGATTTGTTGCGAGTACTGCCGGCGAGAGAATTCCGGTGAGTAGGACGAGGATGAGTGTGTTCTCCGGTGTAAGTAATGATGAAGATGTTAGGATCCAAGTTGCTTCTTTCAACTTGTTTACGAGCTAAACATCCTTTTGAGCTACTGCATCTGTAATAATTCCTGTTTTGCATATAATAACAAGAATCAAAACCGCACATTTTCTTGTAATATTTTTGAGGAAATTAAAAAAAAGAAGAATAATATAAGACCTTGGATAAGGAGAGCCTTTGATGGGTTTTTGACCATATTTACGCCATGCCCACATATCCGAAGAGAGATTTTCTTGAGTTACATGACATATGGTTCTCTTTTGCTGGTTTTTTCTGTATAATTAGAGTAACAAAACAAAGATAATTAAAAAAAAAAAAAAACTTTGAACTAAGACATGGTTTAAGTTAAAAGATGAATGAATCAAACCTTTTTCTAGATCGAAGAGGAGCTTGGGGTTGTTGTTGAAGAAGGTGGTCGCGTTGACCTCTGAAAACAAAGACGGAAGAGGAAGAAGAAATGGTTGTGGGAGGTGGGAAAACCCTTACACCAAGAGGAGGTTTCTGATCTTGTGATTCGATGAGACCTTGTTCTTGTTTCATTAAGATATTACTAGGAGCTGATGAAACTACAGGAGGAGGAGGAAGAGGAAGAGGAGAAGACCAAGTTGTGGTAACGGGTAAAAAGGGTTTGCAAGAATCTTGTAGCTCGTTGCAAGAAGAAGAATCTCTGCTTATGTCTCCATGGATGTGTTGGAACAGAGGAGGAAGATCGTTTTGCTTACAGTTCGCTCCTCCCTCGTCACCACCGCGAGAGTTGGTGTTTATAGTAGCCGTGGAAACAGAAGAGCTGCAGCTTCTGACGACGGCGAAGAGATCCCAATCCTCAGACATGGTTGATGATTGATCTCTTTGGTTTTTTTGACTCTGTTGGTGAGGAGAGAGAAGAGAGAAGGAGACAAACTATGGCGTAAAGGACGGCGCTGACTTTTTCTTTGTCGAAAGAGAGAGAGAGAGAGAGAGAGAGAGCATGGATGTATGTATTGGGTAGTGTCCGAGAGGAATCGATGGGTGGAAAAGAGAAGAGCACTTGACTTGCTATTGTTTTCAATTATTTATACATTTGACCCCCTAAAAAACATGTTAACGTTTTATGGTTCTCATATTTCTTTTCACGTTTTGTACTAAAACCATATTTTGATGTTTTGACCTTTTATTTAAGTTGTGTTTTTTTTTTCTTTGCGATCACTTTTTCAATATAATGGTGCTGACAAAAAAGGAAGATGAAGCGTTTTACAAGTGATAAGAAGTTGTAGTAAGAGATGGAAATTATACAAGAAATACGATTTGTGATATTTAAACAGTTAACTAACTTAATTTAATAAAATAAACTATTTCATACAACCAAAACTAATAAAGTATACTACTCCCTCTGTTTCATATTAAGTGTCAATTTAACATTTTTTCTTGTTACATAAAGAGTGTCATTTTACAATTACAATATAATTTATACTTACTTTCAGTTCAATATTAATTACAAAATGTATTAATCTTAAAAATAAATTTATTTATCTAAAATGATATTGATTAAATAAATAATATTAATGAAAACATAAATATATTTTAATTAATTTCTGTGAAAAATGTCCTTGTGAAATGGAGGGAGTAGTTTTTTACATCTATACAAACTGTGTGTGAAGGTAGGAAAATATTTTCCATGTCAGTGTTGACTCCTGAGGTATATACAATAATTGGAGTTAATAAAAGTTGTTTTAAATTGATTAAAACGTAAATAAGAATCCAAGAATTAAATGGTTTGAAATAGCATATTTAAATTCGATTCCGGATCCCTCTTCACAGAACGCATCTTATTACTGATTTTGTATGATTTAATTGGAAAAAAAGGTTTAAAAGCCAAAATTAAAATCGTAATAGGTACGAATAATATTCGAAGCAAACAATGCACTCGCATCACTTGTCACTCTCTTCTTTTTTTTTTTAATAGATTTGATATCTAAATGACACGGAGAGTTCTCGTTATTTCCTAGTGGAATTTAGATACAGATTTAAGATTTTTGTTCTCTTTTTTTTTCCACAAAAGCTGCTTTTGTTTTGACTTTATAAGCCAAGTCAAACGTAGGGACCATTTTTGTTTTGGCGTACACTAGCGGAAAAAGCGCAGAATAGTGGTTATGCTCTTCTTTCTCTAGTCCCTTCTCTGCGATGAAACACTCACACCAGTTTTGATTCGTCTACTATATGGGCAATGATTCTCTTTTCCTACATCGTCCGTTTATCATCACGCGCGTCTTGGCCGTGCGATTTACGCCTCTCGCTACGGCCTTGGTCCTTTATATGTCATTGAGATTTACGACTGCGTTTACGATTAAATATTCGTTTATCTATAGCACTATTTTAATCTTTTTAATAGAAAATTTACCAAAATAACGTACATATTGATTTAAAATACAAAAATAAATTATATATTCAATCAAATGCAAAATTAACTTAAACTGTAATTTTTATTACCAAACACAAAAAACCATAAATTTATTTTATTATTCTGTCATTCGAAAATATATATTTGATAGAAAAAAGTTTACAATAAATAAATTTTCTATTAGAGTTGATATAAATTGTATAAATGGTTTAAGTGTAAATCAGTATTTAACCGAGTAAACCGGTTCATGTAAACATATATAAACAAAGTAACGACTATGTAACTGAATAACATAATCATTTTCACTATCATCTCGTTTTCTTCGATTCCTCTAACATGGTATCAGAGCTCTGAGCTTCAAACTCAGTTTCTCGATCATCTTCTGCGTTCTTTGATCTAGATTGATCGGTTCTTCTCCGATTGATTGATTTTTTCTTGCTTGAATCTAATCATTCCGTTAGATCAAGTTGTTTTTCACGATTCGATATGTTTACTCTATGACAATCATCACGTCGTGGAACTCGTGTTTCCACTCCGGTGACAAAGGCGAGGAATCCAGCTCAACAAACAGATCATCAACCTATTATGGCGTCTTCTGCTCCCGATTCATCTATTCCGGTGAATCCGATCCCGATTCCTACGACTTATATTCCAAATCATGCGTCCTCTATTCTGATGACTTTTCCGGTGAATCATGTTGTGGTATATATTCTGATGACTTCATTTTCAGTTCTTGGATTATCTACCACATAATCTTTCAACTTTGATGGGATTCAGTACTCACTGTACTTCTTGACGAATGGAGACAATTTTGGATCTTCTATCATCTCTGAAACTCTCGATGGTATGAACTATAACACCTGGAACCTTGCCATTACTATTGCGTTAGATGCAAAGAACAAACTATCTTTTGTTGATGGATCTCTACCTAGACCACCTGAGACACATCCACATTATAGAATTTTGTCATGATGCAATAGTATGGACAAGTCTTGGTTATTAAACTCTGTCACCAAGCAGATCTATGGAAGTATACTTTGTTTCAATGATGTTTCGTATTAGGAATCTGCCAAGATCTTATAATCTCACACAACAAATATGGTCTCTTCATCAAGGCTCAATGGATCTTTCTACTTACTACACCAAACTGAAGGCTCTTTGGGATGAGCTTGATGGATCATATTGTGTTAAAACTTGTCAGAAATGTGACTGCTGCAAAGCTACTCACACCAAGACAGAGCATACTAAGATCATCAAGTTCTTAGTTGGACTAAATGAGTCGTATTCAAACGCTCATAGTCAAAAATAATGAAGAAGCATGTACAAGTTCTTGCTAAAGTGTACAACTTGTTGGATCAAGATTACAGCCAACACAACATCGTTCCCTTTTTGAATGCTTTTGCTTACAGTGTAGCTATTGTCAACGATGCATCTCATGCTTCTGTTAATGCTATGCACTCAGCCTCACATCAACGACAGACAAAACCAATGTGTTTCCACTGTGGTTACTCAGGTCATACACTGGATAAATGCTACAAAGTAAACGGCTATCCTCCTGGATTCAAGTCAAAAGGATATGTTCAAGCAGAGAAACAGCTCTCGGTTGCAAAACCCTTGGTTGCAAACATGTCCTTGAATGAAAGTCATTCTAATGATTTCAATTCTACAGCTCTCATGAACAACCTTACCAAGGATCATATACAAGGAGTCATTGAGCACTTTAATGCTCAAATGAAACTCAATCAACCAGCCTCTGATATTCCCTCAACATCTGGTGGAACCATAACCGCATTACCTGGTAGGACATTCTCTTCAAAGACCTTGTGTTTTGTTGGAATATTACGAACTACTGGTCATGTTCTCTCGTCAGAGTCATGGATTATAGATAGTGGAGCAATTCATCATGTATATCATGATATGTCTTTTATCACTTTATCTAAAACCGATAATAGATCGGTTAGTCTACAGACTGGCTTAGGAGTGCAGATCATTGGTACTGGACAAGTGCAATTAAACGAGTCCATGATCTTAAACAATGTTATGTTTATCCCGGACTTCTGACTAAATCTTTTGAGTGTAAGCCAGTTGACGAAAGATTTAGGATACAAAGTTGCATTTGATGATGATTCTTATGTGATCCAGGATCTTACTAAGGGATTGACGATTAGTTAGGGAGAAGAGGTATCAAACTTGTATGTTCTGGAAAAAGCTTCTCTTGGACGGTCATCTCCTATTCAGTCTCCTTTTTATACAAACATTGTTGTAGATGCAACTCTTTGGCATCACATATTAGGCCATCCTTCAATGCAAAAGCTTGACTCAATAGCGAATGTATTAGGATTATCACAAAGAAATAAAATGCCTTTTCATAGTGTGATATGTCCTCTTTCCAAACAGAAACACTTACCCTTTGTTTCATACAACAATATGTGCGCTGAAGCTTTTGAACTCCTGCATATCAATATTTGGGGACCGTTCTCAGTGCCATCAATTGACGGGTTTAAGTATTTTCTGACGATCATAGATGGTCACACCATAGTGACTTGGGTTTATCTGTTACGCACAAAGGATGAAGTTCTCCGTGTGTTTCCTGAGTTTATTACTATGGTTGACTCAGTATAAGACTAAAGTCAGAGGAGTGCGTTCAGATAATGCAAAATAGCTTATGTTCACTGACCTTTACAGAGCGAAAGGAATCAAGTCATTTCACTCATGTCCTGAGATTCCTCAACAGAACTCAGTGGTGGAGCGAAAACATCAACACATATTGAATGTGGCTCGTGCTTTGATGTTTCAAGCAAAATTGTCTCTGCAATATTGGTTAGATTGCATCCTTATTGCGGTTTTTCTCATCAATAGACTTCCTTCACCATCACTTCAAGATAAGTCTCCGTATCAGATGCTCCATAAGAAGAAGCCTGATTATTCAGAGGTTAAAGTCTTTGGTTGTCTTTGCTATGTCTCCACTTCTTCAAAGAATATACATAAATTTCAACCACGTTCAAGACCATGTCTAAGGTTTTAAAGGCTATAAGGTCATGGGTCTTGACACAAATACCATCTATGTGTCAAGAAATATTGTTTTCCATGAAGACATATTTCCATTCATATGCTCTGAATCGGATCTTCATCATGATCTTTACCCATATATTAATCATGCAGTTGTGAATAAGACTCACATAGTTTCTGATAATGCTCCCATATGTGAGCATGCTGATAATACTACGGTTGTGAACGATGAAACTGTGGTTGATAGTCAAATTCCTGCAGACAAAGAGATGACATCTAAACAGCCTTCTAAGCAACCGACTTATCTTCAAGACTATTACTGCAATATGACTTCAACAGACATTCCCTATCCTCTTGCGGCTCATCTTTCTTATGAAAAGCTAACAAAAGGATACAAGGCATATGTTTGTGCAGTTACAAAGCATGTTAAATCTACATCATTCAACCATGCGAAGAAGTTTGACGAATGGATCAAAGAAATGAAAGAAGAATTAATTGCGCTTGAAAACACCAATACTTGGACTGTTTGTTCCTTACTACCCGGTAAACATGATATTGGTTGTAGATGGGTTTACAAGGTCAAATTGAATGCAGATGGGTTTACAAGGTCAAATTGAATGCAAATGGGCCTTGGAACGTTATAAAGTTCGCTTAGTCGCAAAGGGTCATACACAACAGGAGGAGATAGACTTTGTTGATACTTTATCTCATGTTGCCAAGATGACTACAGTCAAAACTTTGTTTGATGTCTCTGCTGCAAAACGATGGAGCTTAACCCAGCTTGATATATCAAATGCATTTCTTAATGGTGATTTGACTGAAGAAATATATATGGCATTGCCTCCGGGTTATACTTCAAAGGAAGGTACAACTTTACCCCTAAATCTGGTTTGCATACTGAATAAATTATTGTATGGCCTCAAACAAGCATCTAGGTAATGGTTTTTTAAGTTCAGTGCCACATTACTCTCTCTTGGATTTCGATCATCTCATTCTGATCATACTCTGCTCATAAGAAATACAAAGGGTAAATATGTGGCAGTTCTTGTCTATGTTGATGACATCGTCATTGCAAGTAATGATGATGTTGTAGACCAGCTGAAGTAGGATCTTAAGAAGAACTTCAAGCTGAGAGATCTTGGACCTCTCCATACTTTCTTGGTCTCGAGATAGCAAGAGCAAGTCAAGGTATTTTGGTTTGTCAACGAAAATACATTATGGAGCTTCTTGATGAAATTGGCTTGCTCGCCTGCAAACCTTCGACAATACCAATGGATCCAAGCATCAAACTGTGTACGGACAGTGTTGAACCACTTTTGGATGATCCTGGATTGTATAGAAGATTAGTCGGGACGATGATGTACTTTACAATAACTCGTCTGGATATTACTTATGCCGTCAACAAGTTATGTCAGTTCACTTCTGCTCCGAAACAATCACATCTTAAGGCTGCATATAAAGTTTTGCATTATCTGAAAGGGACTATTGGCAAGGGATTGTTCTACAGCTCCAACTCAGACTTGATTCTCAAAGCCTTTACAGATGCAGATTGGGGATCTTGTGCAGATACTCAACATTCTACCTCGGGCTTTTGTCTATTTTTGGACCATCTTTGATCTCTTAGAAGTCTAAGAAACAGACAATTGTCTCTCATTCTTCTGCAAAATCCGAATATCGAGCCATGTAACTTGTTGTTCAAGAGATTGTTTGGACCGCCAATCTCTTTCATGAGTTTACAGTTCCTCAACATCAACCAGTAGCGTTCCTCAATGATTCTACTGCAGCTATTCACATTGCTAATAATGCAGTATTTCATGAAAGAACTAAATGCTTGGAGATTGATTGTCATATTGTTCGGGAAAAGATTCTGAAAGGACTGATCAAGACCCTACATGTTCGAACAAGCAATAAACTAGCCGATTTCCTTACAAAGCTGTTGTATCCAGCTATCTTTCATACTCTCATCAGCAAGATGACATTCTCTTCTATTTACATACCACCTTGAGGAGAAGTATTAAAGTTGATATAAATTGTATATATTGTAAATCAGTATTTAACCGAGTAAACCGGTTCATGTAAACATATATAAACAGAGTAACAACTTTGTAACTGAATAACATATAATCATTTTCACTTTTATCTCGTCTTCTTCGATTCCTCTAACACTTCCATATAAATCTACAATATAGATTAATTCTGAAGTCTACATTGTAATTTGATATAGTAATTTTATTTTTAAAATATATAAAAATAATTTGTGTAAAATTTAATATAAATCATCAGTATAAAAACTAATATGAGATATATAAATTAAAAATTAATATAATTGATTTTTTTTTAAACATACATTGGTTTGGTAACTGTGTGTTGGATAATGTTTATTGTTTGGTAACAAAATATTCAAAAATATATGTATCATTAGGGTTAGATTTTAGATTGTTTTTTTATTAACTTAAATCTACGTATAAATGTTTAATATTTTATATTTAACAATATTTTCATATTTGATACATGATTAGTTAAGAGCTTTTAGTTATAAAGTGGACACTTAAGATTTCAGGTTTGTGGTTTAGGGTTTAATAGACTTCCCATATAATCTACTTGATTTTAGGGTATTATAAACTATTTTTAGTCTATTAATATTGAAGATTATAAGAATAAAAATAATTTTAAATTAAATTATTTTGCATAAAAAAATTGTGAAAAATATATTAAAACAATCAAAATAACAAATAAATAAAATTGATTAATTATATATTTAAATTATTAACATAAAAATAATAAAATTATCATAGTTTGGAAGTCTACTAGGTAGACTTCCAAATAAGTCAATAGGTAGACTTCCAACAAATTCTACTCTATAATTTAAGATTTAGTAGACTTTAGAAGAAGTCTAATATCTTATAAATTTTAACCTAATTACAATTTTTGTCTTTATATATAAAGGAAATTTACACATAATCTCTCTAAAATGACTGTACAAATTTCTAAAATTCTCTCAATTCTCTTTAAAACTCTTTCATTTCTCTCTAAAGTCTTTGAGTTAGAAAAATATTAGTTTAATTTCTTAATTTTTTTTCATGTAATTTTCACAAGATTATCTTGTTTTTGTATGTATCATCATTCATGGTTTTCATCTCCTCTCTAAAAAACGCAAGATTTAGATATATAAATTTTAAATTTATACTTTTATGTTTATATACAAATAAAGTTATAAATCCACATTCTATGTTTTTATTTTACTACTATTTTATATCATAAATTCTACTTTTGAAGTTTTTTCAGGTCAGAAAATTTTCTGATAATGTAGACGATAAAGTAGACCTTTATTAGAAGTTTACATAAAATTTAAGGTTAGTAGACTTCAATTAGTAGACTTCAAAAAAGTATTGTGTCGTAAATTTTAACATAATTAAAATTTTTGTCTCTCCATATAAAAAATGCATTCTCTCTCTAAAATGGCTATAGAAATTTCTAAAATTCTCTCATTTTTCTCTAAAACTCTCTTTCTCCTCTCTAAAACTTTTTTCCTTCTCACTAAAACTCTCTCATTTCTGTATGAACTCTTGAATTTGAAGAAAAACTATTGTTTAATTTGTTAATGTTTCTCATGTCTTACTCACAATATTATCTTGTTTTTTATAGGTATTATTATTCATGGTTTTCATCTTCTCCTCTAAAAATTTAAGATCTAGATCTATAGATTTTAAATTTGTGTGTTTTATGTTTATATTCAAATAGAGTTGTAGATTCAAACTTTGTGTTTTTACTTTGATTCTATTTTATCATATAAATTCTATTTTTGAAATTGATTTCAGATTTGAAGCTATTTTCACATTTCTAAATGTACAGTTTTCAGATCTAAAAATTAT
This sequence comes from Sinapis alba, assembly GCA_012274485.2. Lineage (NCBI taxonomy): Eukaryota > Viridiplantae > Streptophyta > Magnoliopsida > Brassicales > Brassicaceae > Sinapis > Sinapis alba. Next base: position 44,091 of record MU106023.1, read on the forward strand.
CTAATAAAATATACTTCTAATGAAGTCTACTTAAAAGTTAAAGCTATTAGACTTAAAATCTACTTAACAATAAGTTTTAAGTATACTTCATTAGAAATCTACAAAATATGACTTTCAGTTTTTTTTGTCTAATATATTTCTCATAATTTTATCTTATTTTGTAGGTATTCTTTTCCAAGGCTTTCTTCCCCTTGCCAAAAGTGTAAGAAGTCTGCTAAAACTTTTTTAAATGTGTATTTAAAAAGTTTAGGAACTAAAATCTACTAAATTATGATTTTAGATTTTTTAGTCTCATGTCTTTCTTATAATTTAAATCATTTGTTAAAGTTATTTTATCTTCTTTTGCAGATCTTATTAGCATATATCATTAGAATATTTTATTTGAGCATCAAGATTATAAATAATCAAACAAACTCTAGAAGAATCTTACAAAAATTGCTTTGTAATAAATTCTTGTTATCAAATATTTATTTGTAAATTAATATTCGTATGCATAATTTTAACCATAGTATTTATTTATTTAGTTGTGTTTCATATGTATTATATTGTTAATTTTTGTTAGCTATCAAATTTATCACAATATACTCTAATCAAACAAACAATTAAATGCACGATAAGATAAAACAATAACTAACACACATGAGAACAAAAAAATCTATAAAACAAAAATCAAGAAGTTTCAAGAGTAAAACTAATCACAAAGACTTTCCAATATATCTCAAGTGTATACTTCAAACAATAAAATTACAGAAGCATATTTATAAGTAAGTCTACACACATTAGTTAAAAACCCTAATAAAACAAGAAATTTGTTAGTTCCATAATTATAACCTATTATTTTTTAAAATTCGTTCAAGATTAGTAGGATTCATTAACATACACTGCAAACAATAAAATCGTGAAAAACATGATGAATAATATACAAATTCATTTTTAATAGAATTTTTAACGTAGACTTCAACTGCATATTACATTTGTAGACTGTCAAAGAAGTCTACACTGATTGGATAGTTTAAAATTTATAGACATGTTCCTTAGTGTTACTAGACCATTTCGTTGTTTCTATGGTTGAAAAATCGACTGAGACCAAAAGCTTTGTAATTATTTTGGGTGAATGAAAAGTTGTTATTGAGAAAAAGAAAAGAAACAAACCGGTAATCTAAATGTTAGATTGGCAAAATATTAGTAAATTTTGATTCAATTTTTTTTTCATTTATTTCGAGCCGAAAAATTTGGATATATGTAATTATACGGATCAAAACAAATACTAATATGTAATAGCTATAAAAACGAAGCAAATCACAAATACTAATATTGCTTTAAGAATGAATATCCGATTTGATACATTATATGTATATATATATAAAGAATTATATATATAACTTATAAAATATTTTGTTTTATACAATTTTTTAAAAAATATTTATTAAATTTATTAAATTAGTTATTGTTTTTTTTTAAATAATAGTTTTGTAATAAATATTGTTATTTTATACTATTTTTTGAATTTATTTTTTATTTTTTATTTTATTTATGTGGATCGAATCAGATATCCAATTAAAAATCTAAAGAAAATAAATATTCAAAACATCGAATATCTAAGTGGCTACAGATTAAATCAAATCATATAATTGATTATTTAGATAAAATTCAAAAATTTAGATATTTGATATGTGTTCACCTCTAATCTAACAGGTAATGGGCGTTACTTATCGCACAATATATATAACACATCACAATGCACCATTAATGGTTTGATAGATCGATAAATTTGGAATCTATTAAAAACCCAATAAGAAGAGAAGGGATGGGTCCATACATGACACGTGAAGTAAACGACAACATGGGATGGATGCTTTGCTGATACCTAAAAATATTATTTTCATTTATTGAGTTAATATCACTCAGAATTTGATCGATCAATTTCTTTCATTGCTTTATATATAGTATAAAATATTTGCTTCTCCTAAGAGATATTTCATTCTTAATTACTTTTATTTATTTTTGGGGGCATTTTTTTCTTTATTTATCCAATCAAGCTTTAACCAAAACTATTAAAAATTTGTAGTCTACTGAACTTTTTTTTAGGTAAAATGTAGTCTACTGAACTTGCTGAATACTTGTAAAAAATGAATATTTTTCAGTAGATGTGATACAAAACGAGAAGGATTAGAAACTAGTATAAAGAAACCATATATGTTCACTTTATTCATCAGTATCTTTTGTCTTGAAATGATATCATGCGAGCAACTTTTAAACCAATCCGAAACACGTTCAAACGGTCGGCCTTACGTATACCAAATTTAATCATGAGATATATCAGAGTTTGTTTTGGATCACTTTCATGACTTGCTCATGTTCTTACGAATAGTGAAGTGTATCGTGAGGTTTGTTAGCATTATATATGCAGATAAGCGGCGCGTAATTAAGTGGTTTAATTTTGATGAAATCGTACCGTACAACGTTGAAATCAAGGATTAATCTTGGAGATTCTTTGCAACTTTTAGTCGACACTGCTGAACTCGCGTTTTTCGATATGGATTGGACTATGGAACATATTTGATAGTTTTTTACACTAATATATATATATATATATTTTATTTTAAATTTATACATAAAAGTTAATTCAACTATTCAAATTTGAGGTAGTATTACAAGATATACCGGAATAAAATAACCAACAAAATAAAATTATGTATGAAATGTTCTTGCGATACTAGTTAAAGCATCATAAATAATGTTTTGTCCTCTAAAGATATATGAAATCTTGAAGCTATGGAATCTTCATAGTAGCGCATCTATCTCTTTCAGCTCCGTTGAAAAGTTTGACTATGCTTTAAGCTCCACAATCACACAATCAAATCCCTGCAATCCGTTTCAAAGTTTTAATAGTGTTCAAGCATGTTTTCTATTGCGCAAGCAAGTGCTTTGAGCTCTGAATGCAAAATTTTTTTTTTTTATTTGATATCTTATGCCCATTAGTTGAGTTTGCTCTGTCATATCTTTTCAAACTCATCTACATCCACTAAATTGTGTTGTAGAATTCCAAATAACATTCACGAAACAAATGTCATGCACGCATATAGCTTATGAAACAATACTTTCTGGTTGCTGGGTCTTAGTATATTTGTCTGTATTTGCTGCATACCAAGATTGGCATTCACCGTATGCATGTCTGATTAGGTCTAATGGGTCCATGTTAATCCCACTAATAAATTATCATTTTGAGGTTTCCAGAGATATCAGATTATCTACGGATAAGGATCTCGATCTAATGTCGGATCTTCAATATTGTTTTTCTCTAGAAGAGATAGTTCATATTTGTGAAGATACTTGAGAATGAGAAAATATATGTGCTAGAAGGCGTAGTTGATAAGGGTCCATGCCTGTAGAGCTAGGTGACACTCAAAAATAACATGATTAGCAAACTCATCCGGTTCCCCACACCTTGGATAATAGTTATCACATCGCTGACGATGCATTAGGTTCTTTGTTATAACCACATATCATGTTATCAACTGCCATATAAAATGGCACATCTTTTGTGGAGCATAAACTTTCAAAGCAGAGGCTTGAAGCTTAATAATGCTCGGTCCCAAACAAACTATATATGTTTCTCTCTCTAAGATGTTTCAAGCCACCCATATATTTTTATTAGTTAATAAAGAGAAATTATATTAAATGATATTGTGGCTCCCTCATTTAGGTTTCTCTCTCCAGTTACTAAAATATTTTCTTTAGTTTATTGGGGCATTTGACCAAAAACATGGTTTCAAAGACTCATGTCTATGGATAATTTGGTATTTCTAGACTTTGGAAAGCAATTAATGATAAACTATTCAGAGAGATTGACAAAGACTCACTTGAGCCTTGTCAAATATGCAGAAGGAGAATGTTAAACATGGTTTACGATATATACACTGCAAAAATTTCAAAGCAATGATAAAAGGAGCCTTCAGGCATGGCCGATTTTCTTGACATTGTTGGAAGAGATTCACGAATTAAAGAGAAGATTCCATGATGTTGATTTCTTAGCTAGAATTGCTCGATCCTTTTATAGGACTCTATGTTTAGTGGGTTGCTCTATTCCGGCATAATTACCCACACCACCTCCATTTTGAATATTAATATAGACTTTGTTGTAAAAAAATAGACTAAAAACACGGTTTCAACTACTAAATTACCCTCTTTATTGTTTTTCTTTCTTGGCTTCTCTTAGATCTCACTTACTTTCTATAGTTTTTTTATGAACAACGACAAACTGCTTTAATTGTGTGTGATTTGGGTAGTTTCAAGTTTTCAATTGGTATTTATCAAGATCTTGACGATCAAAGGTGTAGTTATGTAGTCTCAGTTGGATAAAGCCTTGCTTTGTTTTTTGATGGACATTTCGAATTTCTACTTACGCACCAGAATTCACTGATTTGATACTCGCTATGCCAAAAAATAGCAGCTCTATTACATAGTCAAATGAGTGGTGTTGTCTAAAGAGATGTTTCAATTTATTTTTAAACATGAATATAACTTGTTGGATATCCAAAATATAGGAGTTCGTACCTTCAACTTGGGGTCTATCATTATGGAAAGATGGGTGGAGAAGCCTCTTGAGGATTATTTGCAACATGTACTCGCTTGGGTTCAGATGAGAAACATCATGAGAATTCACTACTGTAGTACCATGTCTTCATGATAAAGAATTATTTTGGAGAATTTATTATGAGTTTGTAATTTATTTCTCAAAAATATTTTTTTATGGAGATATGAAGCTGAAAATGGAGATCGAAATAGTACCTATGGAAAGTAAGAAGCTGATTTTTGATTGAGCTTCTTGAGAAGGAATAAGAATTTCAAATTGGATTTTAAAAGATTTAATGGCATGGTAAGGTTCCTTGAGAAATTTGATGGATCAAAAATATTGACGGTTTGATCCAAGATATCGTAGCTGGATGAGAAACATGGTCAAGAAATTATTATAAGGCCATTAAGGTGAAATGGTCTTGGGAGTAATTTAAAAGTGTTTTATTTGGAGTAAATAAAGTTTTAGATGAAAAAGTTAATGTTCGAGTAATTTAAAAGTGTTTTACATCAATTATTTTTTAGTTTGTTTATCTGAAAGTAGGTGAAGTTATGATATCTTTTAGATTGATTCATTATAGTTTACATGTTGATTAATTCTATCATAACAAAAACAAAAAACGTAAATAAGTTTTGTTGGATTTAGTCCCTTCTCATTCCCTCTTTTATCCTCAATGAGAAAATGAAAAACATATAATGATTTGTTTCAAATAATAGTTTTGATATTCAAATACCAAAAATTATAAATTGGTTTTAAGCTAAGAAAATCTTAAAGCTTAATATAATCTTGTAACCTGTTTTGAATCAACTCGTATAAATTAAACTGAATATATTAACGAAAATGAGATTTAATTCGAGATAAACTAAAAGTTAATATCTTAAATGAAGTGTTCACGGAATATCTTACATCAAATTAAATCATGAATGTAATAAACCACATATATGTACATATATATATAAGAAACAAAATCAATTCATTTTTATCAATTAGTTTTTAACCCGAAGACGAAGTTCGTGTAGATAGATTAAACATAGCCACAATTTGTTGAATTTAAATTTAAATTGTATTGGACCTTGATCTGCGCGTCTGTGTGGATTTTTTTTATTTTGTAAAGAATACCAATTATATTATTCAATGATCTTTATTGTTTGTATATGTGTTGGTTGATTATATTGTGGTTGAATATTAAACCAAACCAATCAAAATGATATGCTACATAAGTTATTTATAATTTGATCATATTTTAGTATATGATTATTTTCTACTGTAGTTGTTTATAATCATACCATTTACTAAGTCTTTGTATATTAAATAAAATCTGTTCAAATTTTAAAGATTTGTTAAAATTGGAACATGTGTAGTTTATTTTGTTATAATTATGTTCATCTCATCCACAATATAATGTTGTGAAATTAAACGAAATATGTGTTCAACCAACTGAACATTAATTTATATATCAACCAACTTACCACTTATTTAAATATTTGCTTTGTTGAAATGAAAAATCGTGAATGAATTTTTTAATATATATTATTATATTGATGGACAGAGAAATTATCGGTACATATAACTCAAACCAGTTTGATATTAAACCGATATATAATTGTTTTTTTTAATATGAAACATTAAATTTTTAATTCTAAAATATAGTATTAAACTTGTTTAATAAATTGGTTTGGTATTTAGATCACAACTCTAATCATATTGTGTAGAGTGTAATCTAAATAACATTTAAAGTGGATATATTCTTAGTGTTATCGTAAATGTATTATTTAAATATATATATTTTAATCTTAAAATAAATTATATTGACTTTTGGTGGCTGCTAGTTTTCAAACATGACCCACAACGACTTCCTGTAACGACTTCATGTGGTTGCTATGAATCATAGTAGGCCCAAATAAAAACTACGGTAAGTGTCAGAGTGACTTGGCTGTAGTGGTATCATGTCGCTGCTAATTTTAAAGCATGATTCACAACAGTGTATGTGCAGTGACATAAGGAGGTCGCTACGACCTTTGACTGCAAAAATTATTTTTGAGTGTTGTGTGGCCTCTCCGTAGCGATTTTGGCAGACCGCTACAAAATCCATGTATGTGTTCTTCCTCTTATTTTCTGGTTCAATTTAAATCCAGATCCATTTTTTATTCGACCTGAATTATCAACCCTAAATAACATAGCGACCAGTGTGTAGCGGTTTGAAGGAGTAGCTAATTTTGGAGCTTGACTAACAATAGCCAGTTATAGTGACATCATGAGATTGCTATGAGACAAGAGAACATACGAGAAGCTAAGTACCATAGTGCCCAACATGTAGTGGGCAAACAAAGTCGCCACCAACATAGTGACCACCCTTAGCGGCTTTGTGTGGTCTTTACGAGTGAAAACCCTCAACTTTTTCTACTTTATTCTGGGTTTACCTACGTATGTTGGGTTGACCAAGCTCATTTTTAGTAAACTTATATATTTTTTATAGGCCAAAAACTTATATATCTTGTTTTCTCTTTAAACACTTGCTTATTTGGTGAAAGACTCAATCTTTAGCACCTTTAATCTATTTTCACCTTTCAATCTTATGGTTATTGAGTTTATCTTGCTATCTACTATGATTAATCTTAAAATGTACTTGTTTTTAAGGTTTCTCATCATGATTAGCAAGTAATAACATTTTGAGTCCATGACATTGATAGATTAGTGTTAGATCCTTTTTGTTCTATGCATATCTTTCTAAATCTAAATCTCAGGTATTTCAAGTTTAGAAGGTGTTCAATGAAATGATTGAACCATCTTAACATATTCTTTGCTTGTTTGACCAATGTAGATGGATGTTAAAAAAAGTTTAGGAAGTTAATAGACTTCATGTTTGCTTGTATTTAACAATTGAAAGTTGATGTTTAATACTTGATTAGTGTAGGGATTATTGCAATGGAAGTGAATTAATTTACTTACTTAAAAGTCTAGAGTTAGAGAACATGAATTATTGGGTCTTGATCATCTTCATTCATTGCCCTTGCATATGAATTCATATTAATTTCTTGATTGATAACTAGCTTAGTTTCTTTATTACGTAAAATTGAATTTTTGAGTTTGAACGTGTTACTTCGTTACTTTATTGAATCAATTCACTTAAACTAACTTTAATACCTTGCATTCTCATTTTTTTGAATTGTTTAGGATTGGATGATACCTCGTGTACTACATTGGCTTGTTGAGTAAACTTTATTCATATCAAAAATACCTTATCATTTACCTAAACTTTCACCAATTTAAGTGTTATAATAAGAATCAAATTATATTTTCTAAATGGAAAAGAAAGAAATCATAGCTAGGTCAATAGGGTTTATGATTCAGGAGCACGTGCGCCTAACGTATATAATGTGGTCAATTATTTAGGGTGAAAATATTATCGCACATCAAAAGAGTGGAAGGTGGAGAATAGACAAATTCCAGAAAAGATTAATCAATCCAACCCTCCTACGGTGTCAAAAAAAAAAAATCCAAACATTTTATATAAGATAATTTTCTTAAATAGTATTATTTTAAATTTTAGTCACAAAAATAGTCTTAAAAATATATCTTTTTATTTTGAAAAATTTAATATTTAATTTTTTAAAATTTGAAATCTTAACCCTAAAATCCCATCCCTTAACTCTAAATTCTAAATCTAAAATAATTAACCTTAAATATAAATATATTTACCTTTTTAATGATGCATTTCGATCATTTTTCTTTCTTGTGTGCTATTTTTGTGGTAAAAGTTTTTTTTGGACTATCTATTTCTCTACATAAAAAGTTGAAAGCAAAAAGGCATCACTCTTATTATCAGACATGACTACATTAGTTCCCACTACAGTCAAAACGTTCACTGCTACACTAATAATAATTACTACTACAGAACATTACCTTTTTTGTTTACTGCTAATTTACGTTTTAATATTATTATTTTTATATTTTAAATTTATTAGTTTAGAAAAGTACAATCATAACTATTTTTATAATTTTATTTTATTTGATTTTGGTTAATATATTTTAATTTTATTTTAATAGAATTATAATTATATTTTAAATATGATTTTTATTTTTATAAATTATATTTAGTGATTATTTATTTTACATATTTTTTCTTATCCTCTAATTTAAAATAATTCTATATTGAAATGTATAATTTTTAATTAATTAAAAATTTATGTTTAAATATATGATTAAAATATGTTAAACTTGTAAAATTCAATTTTTAATTAATTTAATAAGAAAATAAATTATAATAAAAAATTTAACATCTAATCATCAACAAAACGTTTAATTGATTAATATTGATTTAGCTTAGTATTTGTTAATACACTTACTATTAATTTTAATAAAATATATATTATACAAAATTAAAAAATGTAACTATATTTAGTTTATTTTTATAAATATGAAATACTAATTATTAATATATGTTATTTTTCCAAAATAAATTTTTATACATAAATATCAACTTTTAAACAATGATATAAAGTTATTAGTCATATTTTTGGTGAGAATGAGTATGGTAATGACATATGTACAAATATCACCTTTCTTTTTTTTTGCAAATAATGTTTAGAGGATTAATGACAATAATTTGATACAATTTTTTGCAACTACAAAGATAAGTCAAAACAATCAAAACTAAGTTTTTCTTTTTGCATATGCAAAATTAAAAAGAAGGAAATTGGTTTATATCGTTCAAACTGAAAAGTTCAATGGGAATAAAGAGAAAACTAAGCTTACAAAGGAAAAAAATCACAAAGAATTCACACACGCACAATAGGTCTTTTCCCATCAAGGGTCCGAATCAAAAAAAATCTTTGGACAATATTAAAGGATGCCACTTTATAAAATAAAGAGAAGGTATAGTACCAATAATATTCCATTTGTTATTCATTTTGCAACAAACTATCGAGAATATAACCCTTTACGAGCACAAAAGATTTCTCATCTATGATTACCACCAAAAAGAATATGGCTTCATTGCATGTATAAACCTTTCCTTTTTTCCACAAAATAAGACGAGATAGAAAAAAAATGAATATATGCTTCTAGAAAGAAATCAAGGAATCAAACCCGAACATCACTATATTTACTCGCAAAGTTACATTTTCTTTTATGGACAAAGTTACATATTTTTCACCTCTTCTATTCTTCTTTTCACAAAGTAAAAAAGAAGAGAGAAGTAAGTTTTGACTAATGAGTTTTGTTTTTCTTTTATTTAAGTGTTACGTCCCAAACAATTTGAATTGCGGAGTGACCAGTGTGAAATTTGATTCTTGATGTTGTGTTTTACATGCTATGAAATAATCTAGAGATACCAAGTCCACAAGTAACTATCTTTCTGAGCTGGCATTATTAGCAATTAAGATTTATATACAGTAATTATATTTCTAATATCATCGTATCATCCAAAATACTACCCATATATATTATAAAAATATTAACTTTTAAAGTTCAATTTTTTCCAACAAAAAATTATTTTATTAAACTGTATTGTAAGACCGTATGTGGAAAGACAAAGTGTTGGTTTGTTTCAGGAAAATGGCTAGAAGTTAGAACTAAGAAAAAAAACAGGACGTAACGTTGGAGACATGAAAAAAGATGTGGCTTTAATTTGGCAATGAGGTTATATGATCATATGATAAGACGTAACTAAAGGAAATATATAAAGATAAATCTTACGGTTTCTGGACAACAATGTTTTATTCATATTTGATGTTTCATCTTTTTTTTTTCTCTTGAAGAAAAGACATCCAAAGGGAATTCAATGAGAGAGATGTTAAGTTGATGGTTCTAGTTTCTTTCACTTATCTTTGAAAAAGAGAGTTCATTTTTAATAGTTGGTCTATATCTAAAAGGAAAAAAAAAAAAAAACAAGCCAAAGAAAGTGTGTTGGTGATGATCCCATTCCAAACTCATTCTATGAATCAATTTGGTTGTCTCTATAAGAAGAATTCGTTGATATCTCTTTCTCCTTTCGGTAGAGGTGATGGATGATAGAGAGAATCGACTAAAGCTTTTGGTCCTTACAAAGAGGGGCCATTGGAGAGAAAGATAAGAATAAAATGATGTGATTGTCATTATCACTTGGTGTTTGATTGTAAGATATTTCATGACCATGTTTTAGTTGTTGTGGGTTTGGTTGGTTACAAAGGAGGATGAGCCAAAGATCGTTTCTTAAACCTTGGCCCCTCTACGCATTTTGTTTCTTATGGGTTTGGCAAGCGACAACGATAGAAGATCAGCCTCAAGTAACTTTTTCTTTTTGCGTGTTATGATTATGTCATCTATACATTCAAAACCCTTTTTAACATTTACAACTGGTAAATTTGATTCGAAGAAAATAATATCAGATTTTTTTTTAAATCTGAATCATCAACTATTACAAACTATAAAATAACTATTTAGACAATTCGACAACGGATTATTTACACGTGCCTACACTAATCTCAGACGCTTCTATACCACATGTATTATGGATAACTTATCATTGACGTATAGCATATAGTTTTCTTTGCACCATGGTAAATATGTTTCCATTAATTAGTACTAGAGATTTTTTCAATGCTACACGCGGGTTGTGTCCATTAAAATTTTAAAATTATCATTCTTTGATGTTTTAGGAGAACTCTTGTTTTTTTTTTTTTTTGGAAAAACTCTTGTTTTCTATTTGTATTTAATTTACTTTTTAGTTTGAAATAATTATTTTCTACCCCTTTTAATTGATATATTATATTTTCCTGCTTTATTTATTGCATAAAAAGAAAATGTTACTTTTAATATTTTTTGATGTAACATGGAGATTTTATTATTTTAAATAAATTTACATTTAATGAAACAAATTAGCATAATTAACACAATAAATTTCAGGTTATTTTTTCTTGATTTATGTTGTTCAGTTATGTTTATCTCTTATTTTGTGTGATATAATCTTTTTTGGTATTCTATTTTTTTCATAACTTCTAATTATTTGAATTGAGTTGTTGAGGTGAAATCGTGTCGAGATTCTGAGGCCTGTCTAATTTGTTTTATTGTTTTCATTTAGTTTTAAAATATATATTTAATGGTAAATTCAATTGAGTTGTTTTGTACTTTCATATATTTTTGGACTGATACTTGTGACCAAAGAGTGTTGTTTTCAATCTTTAACTAGAACTAGATCTCGACCCGAGCAACCGCGCGAATGTTTGTTTCAGTTTTGTATACATATTTTTTTTAAAATCACTAGTGGTATACATTTTTAATATTAATTATATATTTAATTGTTTATATAACTATTTCAAATACAATAATTTTATAGCTTACATGTTGTAATTGATCAATTGTTTAAAACTATCATAAGTATTTGTCGCTTCTTATTATATGTTTATCATATTGTATTTGCATTTATTTATTATATTTGCATTTATTTATTTGTAAAATCTCATTTTAATTTAATTTTATCTCATTAGATTGTATATTAGGTGTATACATTAGAGTGTTCATTTTCATATCACAAAATTTGGATTGCACATTTAAAAAATTTTGGGTGAAAATCGAGGGTCAATCTGCACATTTTAAGATTTTGGGGCTAAACTGAAAAGAAGCAAAAGCCAACGCACCATTCTGCAAATACACGAAGGGCCAGATTGTAACAACAAAAAGTATGGGTTAAATTCAGGAGGTTGTTTCTGTAAAATCGAAAGTCTGGGCCCATTTTGAAAATATCTGAAAGTTCAAGGGCCAGATGTGCAAATATTCTCAAATCCACCATTGGAGAGAACGATGCTTTCTCTTCGCCGAATTTGAGGCTGATTCCGACGATGGCGATGGCTGAGAGCACGACAGAGAGTTGAGAAGGCATGAATGAGAAATCTCGTGGTGGATGGCTTGAACTCAATGACGATGGAATCTTGTCTTGGTGATTTCGCGGTGAGAAAGGAGAGTTGGTAACGGCGGAGGAGCAGAGCAGGATCAAGAGCACGACGGAGGGTTTAGACCAAAACGATTAATATTTTTATAATATTAGGTTCGATGGTTGTGTATTACATGGTAAGCACATTTCATGAGATTGACACTGTAATTCAATAACGATGAAGAAAATAAATGTTGGTTAACCAAACCGAAATTGTAGGTTTAGGTGGCACAATAGTTATGAATATATGGAGTGTTTTTTTTTTCTCTGAAAATATATTATCACTGCATCTCAAAGTTTTACAAGAGCCCATACACGGGAAATATAGCCGGCGAAAGAACATTATTTTCCCGGAAACCAAAGCCAGCGGAACAACAAGATATCCCTGGATACTAAAGTCCAAACAAGACAACTCTAAAGCAAACTAGATATGAAACTTGAACAAGCAGAATTGATCCGAAAAGAAGGGATAAAATTCAAAACACCATAAAAGAGCCGGATCAGACCATAAGCTTCTGAAGGAAGGACGCCATAAGAATAAACCCTTCCCAACAAGGACATTTGCACCAACAACAAACTCCATAAGCAGAAGGAAACAACCTTGACCTGAATATCCTACTGAACACCTTCACCCGTTGCTACAAATAGGGCTTAGAATCAGGAGCGGATCTAGGAGAAACTTTAGTAGGGGGCATCAACATAAAGTTTGAGTTAGTTGGGGTGATATTAGCGTTTACACACTCACCAATTAACCTATTGTGTAAACAATGCCACAATCGAATGGCATGTCATTGTAACACTTTAGGATCGAATCCACAAGGAACTAAAGATCTATAACACTAAGAATTCACAAACTTTCCTAATCTAAGCAAATAAGAAGATGATTGATTTGTAACAAGCTAAGATCTTAGAAATATAAACAAGGTGATCTCAAATCCAATCAAGAAACAAGTGCAAGAACTCAATCAAATCCTAAGGTAGAATCCATGGGACTAGGGACTTGATTTTGGGTGACTAAGATCCAAGCTAGAGTGACAAGCTATCAATCAAACACTTTCCTTATGCCTAGACACAACACTAAACAAGTTCTTTGTCAAGATAAATGCTCATTTGCTTAAGTAACTCAAACATCAAATGTCTTTGGTTGAATATCACTAAAGCAATCATTATGGACAAGTCTACTAGCAATCTAAGCTCCCTTAACATCAAATGTCTTTGGTAAGGTAAGCAAAAAGCAATATCAACTTGGTTCAGGCATTTCATCGAACACCTTCCGGGCGAGAAATGCCTAATGATCTAGATTATAGAGGCCAACACTAATCTAGCATTAAGAACAGTAGATAAGCAAGGAAACAAGATGATCTAACACTAAACACCCTAGATCTTCACTCAATCACTCTAATCACCCTAGCCCATGAACCTAAAGTGTGTCTACTCTCTAATCCTCATGAAAAACCTTAAACCCATATGAGATTCAAAGTTAATCATGTTAATGATCAAGAGAAACAAGATATAAGATGAAGAACTTCCTTAGAATGATTCAAAGATTCAAGCTTTTACAAGTTTAGACCAAGTCTTAAGAGAAAAATGAGATATATATCAAACTTAGGTCTAACAAGTATTTATAGATGCCTAAAAACGAGTTGGGTCTTTTCGTCTGTAGCGACATGGTCATCCCGCTACACGTAGGTCGCTAGGACATTCGCAGACCCTCCTAGCGACATGCTCTCGTCGCTACAGTTCTGGTCGCTACAGGGTTGATATGCCTCCAGTAGATAGATCATAACTCCTTCAATACAGCTCCAAATGACATGAAACCACTTCCATTAGAAAGCTAACTCAATTTACTATGTTTTCCCAAAATTTGAGCTTCAGAAGATATCTGTAAGACCTTCATCCATGTTCATCTTTCACTCTTTTGACTCAAAACCCCTCAAATGCATTCAAACTCAACAATAATCATCTCCAACACCTGATATAGACAAATGTAATGCAATGCAACCTAAATATGTCTAAATGATGATTTAGATGATCAATATATACACAAAACGATGGTTAAAATCATGCAAATTCATAAGATATCATGGGGACACTTCCATAATAATTGAGCTAGGTTAAAGATGTTTGTTTAAAGAAAATCAAAATTTAGTCGGGGGCACGTGACCCCGTTCGCCGTAACGTACGTCCGCCCCTGCTTAGAATCCATTCCACAAACTAACCGGTATGGAGTGTTTTAATAAGTTAATAATGATATAATTAGAAAATAAATGAAATATAACTTTCTAGGAAATGTCCAAATTAAAAAAAATCACACATGAATGAAGGTTGTGACTTCTGTTTTAATATATAAGATACTACCATGTTGAAATGTGGGTTATGTTTTTTATTTGATTTATAAAATCGATAAAATGAAATTATAATGTTTTGTTAAGCTATTAAATAAAATATTTGGTTATTTAATTTATGTTGCAAATAAGTATCGTTATATCTAAGTATTTCAGTGCCATATGTTATTTATGTATATTATATGAGATGAAAAAGTTTCCAAACATAATTGTAAGAGTTTCCAAAAAAAATGTATTAATTTTGTTATAAAATTTTTGATACTATATCCTGTTTAATACTCCTTCCGTATCAAGTTAACTTGTTTTTAAGGATTTTGATTTTGTTTCAAAATAAGTGGTGTTCTTATTTTTCTAGATAAAATTTAATGTCACTTGAAATTATGACCAATAACAAAATACTGTATATTATTTATATTGGTTGAGCTAATGTTATTTAATGCTATTTTTATGTAACCACAATAAATTACATAAATTTTTGTATTTTCTTAATTTTTTTGAAAAAATTTAAAATCCACTTAAAATGATACAAAGGAGTAATATAAAATGCTGTTAATTTATTTTGTTTGATGTTATTATATAATACTTTATATTTTCATTAATTTATACTATTGTCATCATTAGTTAATAGAATATATAATTTAATTCTGCAATATTTAATAAAAAGATAATTTAGATATGCAACGTTTAACAAAAAAATATTACTTTGAAATAACAAAATGATGAACATACTTAAATAATGGGAGAACTGGAAATTTATTCCTTAAATTTTATAAAATTTTGAATCTAAAATAAAAATAATTAGAGAAAATCTGATTTATATTAAATATTTTACTCTATTCTATTAGGGAAATACAGTCTATTCTAAAAATTAAATACTTCTACTATAATATAAATTAAAATTTTTATTTTTTTGAGATCTATCAAATATTTTAATTTTTATGTTAGGAAAAAATGATTTTATTAATATTAAACTCTATTCGTTTACGGAATTTGAGATATATCCCGAAAATATTTAAATATTATTCTTTTGCAAATATCTTAACAAATTTTGATGATAGTCTTAACTTTGTGCTTTTGAATTTATTGTTCATATTCAAATTTTAAAAAAAAAGAAAATTCTTAAACAGTATAATCAAACATATCTCATCTATTCTAGTAATAAATCAGATAATTTATTGAATTAAATTTCATCATATATAAAAAATAATAAACTGTAACATGACATATTAAATAATGTTCAGTGTAGATCCATAGATGTTAGTATAGGCTAAACTGTTAAGAAAAATGTTTAACAAAATATTACATGAAAGTTTTACTAAATTGAAAAAACAGATGATATAAAACTCTAATAGATGACTTGAAGTTTATTTTAAACCGGCAAATAATATTTCAGTTAGTATCAAAATACCAGTTTTATTAAAGTATAATACATAACTTAATTTATCAAAATTGGAACAAAATGGTTTGTGTGCGTTATATAAAGTTATAAGCTAAATCGGTATTAATGAAACCTGAATTACAATTGGGTGCTCTACATATATGTAATGAATTAGTTACATGGTTAACTATAGAAATATTTTTGAACCAAAATCTAATATATAATGAGAGAGTTTTTACTCTCCCATGAGGCTATCCACGTAAGCATAAGAAAAGTTAGTGGGGCCCGCATATAAATTATCTTATTTCTTAAGAGATTTCTTGTTTGTAAGGTGTGTTATTTATGATATTTTTGTGGACTTTTTTATGATGTTTAGTGGCCCATTTATAAAACCGAATTGTGTCCTGAGAAGCAAGTTAGTCGTCTTATGTTTCTCTTCACTTCAATTTAGATCTAGGGTTTCTCCACCAAAGCAACACACCTCACAAACACATACATAACCTTCATCTCAGCCTCGAACATGTCACCCTCCGATGCTTCTGCTGATCAATCAGCCGTCTCTCACTCAACTTTGGACGCTCTCCGGCTTGGAAGGAAAAACCGTGAATTTTTGGGAATCATCCTCCTCTTCTTGAATGAAAAGGTATGGTAATCTTCATTCTATCACTAATCTTATATTCCATCTATGTCTTATTAATTCTGAAAATTACGTTTTGATTTAACTCTTCTGTGTCCCTCTGCAGAATTCTGTGATTCACGGTTTCATCTCAGCTATCTCGACCCGTAAGCCATCAACTGATCTATGAAAGTTTGTAAAGCTTAAATCCATTCCCTTGCTTATTTAAATTGACTTTTATTTTCTCCTTTAACAGTACGGTGGTCAGACGACGCTACAACACCGTTTACGGGTCTTCTAAGCTCAGGTGATAAGACCCAGTCTAACATTGTGGTCACGACTGTCTATCCAATATTTTGAGGTATGGTCATCTAATTTTTAGTATTAAAGCATGTTCACTAAAGTATTTACCATTTATACGTTTTTCTTTGACGACTGTCAATAACCATGCTCACAATAATAATTCCAAGCAAAAGTCACGACAATACTTTCCAACCATATATTTTACCATTTAATATAGTCTAGGAAACACTCTTGCTTATGCAGTCAACCTCTCTCTGAACTCCACACCAGCAACCAAATTTTACTTTGACACTAACATTGCTGCCATCAAAGAGTTCACAAGCAGGTAACATCTCAAACTGTCTTGGCTTGAACTTATATTTAAATATCTGGTAATATTTGGCAAACATATGTTTTCTGCAGCTTGTATGGTGCAGCAAGAGTGGTTTTAACGTGTGTTGATACCATGGAAGGGATCAAAAAGAAAGAACTTCTTCAATTGGAGAACTCAACACGTCAAGCAGGTAACACTCACGCTTTGAACACATTTTGTTAGTCATATGTTGCTTTAAAATAGCCACATAAAATGGTAACTTTGTTGTTTCTGTTTAGACAGATGAAGCTGATTTATTTTGTAAAGCTTTGATTGTTGAGGTCTTCCAACAAAATGGATGGTCGTTTGTCTCTTGCACTCAGATGCAGCCGGAAGTTGGACAAATCCGGCACTTCACTTCAGTTTAACAGATGTGTTTCTCCCAACGTGACCCATTTTGATTCCAATCATCTCATCTTCGCCCCGTTGAGAAGTTTAGTGGATCAAGGGGTTATCAGTTTCGAATTGTTTATCCTTGCACATTCACATTTATCGTCCTCTTTATCCAGGTTCCAAGTTGATGACTAAGCTCACCAAAAAAGATGCGCCTACACTTTCCTTGAGGAGGTACGTTTATGCTCCTTCAGACCATTTCTCCTTTGTTTATAATTCTTACGCTTCCTCTGAATGCTTCTTAGGATGAGTGGCGGTGGAAGGCAGGAGCTACCAAGATGCCTTGAAGACCTAGCTGGCAAAGAATACGTTTTCCAGGTTCGTTTCACTCCATACCAACCAGCATACCTTCAGTGTCTCTGCAATCAGTGACGACAACTTCTTTTGCACTCAGGCAGAGGTGGAGTAATATAAGTTTTTCAACACTTTTTTCCTTGATAATTTAAAATAACACATGTATAACCACGTCTCAGAGTAGTAGCAGAAACCAAGCTACAGTCGAGTGGACGGCGAAGGTGGACAAGCAACAACATCTGCTAGCAATACAGCTGTTGCGGCGAAGATAGCAACGGGAGCTGAAGAACCAAATCCACCAGGCTTTGAAGACAGAAAAAAGCCAGGCAAACGACCCGATGAGTGATAGTTTCAACTCCATCAAACTGTCACTTAGCTTTGTGTCTTTTATTATTGCTAATTTCTTATGCTTTTTTTTTTTATTTTAAACTTTAGTTATGTCTTGCATTTTCTGAAAACTCTCTCTCCCGAAGACAAGTAAATTTTTATCTATAAATAATAGTGGCAGCGTTGACGAGTATATATAGACATTCGTATCATTACAATTTTTACCCTGAAATGAACTTCAAATATTATATTCTTCAGACCCATTACGGCCCAACAAAACTGTAAACTAACTTTATCCAATTATGAACCCTTAGCCAATGACTATTTTACATAGACAACAAAACAAATAATTAAATATATGGTTAAGAGTATGCAAATTTATCCCAAATAAATACCACCCAAAAAATCCAATAAAGCTGCTCTTCCCACACTAAACGTCTACCACAACATATAAACCTCGCAGTTCAAAACACCCCATAAAACCTCATTTTTTCAAATCTCAGTGAAACAACTGCACAATCTCAAGAACAATTTCACAATCATCAGTTCTCTTATAGAACACAACAACAACATATACATCCCTGCGCTTGCACGGGGATTCCGCCCCTAGTATTAAAAATGGTCGACATTTTTAATAACATACCTTTAATGATTGACTGTATGCAAAGAATAAAATACAATAGCACAAATAGCAGTAAACACATGAAATTGAAAGAGTCGGTCTTGAAAACCGAAGTATTTCTAGGATAAAATTTATTTTATAAATATTATTGTATTTTAATAGATTAGAATACATTAGTTTAGTTAGATATATATTATAAATGTATTTAGGTATAATTGTTAAGAGACCACAAAATAGAAGATATTAATAGTCTATATATATATATATATATTTATTTATTTAATTTGTTAAGTTAATTATTAAATGGTCCAACAATAGACTTGTGCATAGTAGAATAACTCTATTTTAACAGAGTAGATGCTTAAAAACGGTCTGAAAGTAGCTGCTTATTCATCCCATAAAATAGTAACATAAATATTGAACTGTAATTAGCTTCCTATTGTGTTTTTTTGTGTGTTTTACCTGTTTAGGTGTAAGCCTATGAACAGCTTTGTTTTTGCTTCAGGATTTAGAGATTAATTTTATATGAAGTGTATTTGACTTATGAAGTTTTGTATATTTTTCATTATAGTAATAATTAGTTAATATATGATAAGTTTATATTTTTCATATCTTTCTCTTTTTCAAATTATTCATGTGTTGGTCTGCAATTGAGTTATGCATTTTTCTTAAAGAAAATTTGCCTCTGTTAGTTGATGAAAATATGATATGATGGAATAAAATGGATAAGAAACGGAAATGGATAAGAAACTGATACCGTTTTTATTTTATCATTTTATAGGTTCAATTCTACGCTTGTCTCATAGAAAACCAATTTAACCGAAACAAGTTTCCAAGTTACTGAAGCTAATTATAATTAAGATGATTGAATTTCAATTTGAACCCAAACGAACCGATGCAGAACATTGGTATCTATACTGACACCTATATGCAACGAGGGTGTTGAAACAATGATTCAACTTCTGATTTAATGGAGTAAAGGTGCTGAAAAACAAAGAAAATGAGGTAGTTTACTTTGTGTTTGTGTTGAATTTAGGCAATGTTTGTTTTCATGTTTGGAGGAAAACTCGATTGATTTTACAGTTTTGGCGAAAAAATCAATACAAGATTTTTGAGAGAAAATTTAATATTACGGTTTTGACAAAAAAACTTGATTTTACGTTTAAGCAAGAAAAGTGTGGTTTTACAGTTTTGGTAGAAAACATGATTTTAGTAAAAAAACTCGATTTTACAATTTTTACAAAAAAACTTTAAATTTACTGTTTTGGTGAAAAAAATAATTTTATAGTTTTGGTAGAAAAACATGATTTTATAATTTTGGTAAGAAAACGTGTTTTTCTAGTTTTAGTGAAAAAACATAATTTTTAAGTTTGACATGAAATGTAATTTTTAGTTTCAAATATATATATATATATATATATATAAAATAATTAATATAAAAATTGTTTTTTTTTTACTTGTAGTGAAGGGTATTTTTTTTTTTAGATTTTGAAATGTTAATTTTGCATCTAAACTCTACATATTTTTTTGCATTTCAAATATCTAGGTTTTCTATATGCAACATCTAGATCGAGATGCAATATTATACAAACTAACAACATATGAATATGTGTAGTTAGATGTAGCATCTAACATCAAATATGACAGTTGTTGGTTTAGTGTCAAACCGTTTTACTTTAGTTAACATCTGAGACCCAATAAACACCAATCCTTATCACGCAGCTTGTGTTGGCTAGAGTTCAAAATTATTAACTGCTGCAGTCGCGCGTCCCCTCCACATTGGAGCGCGACGAAGTAACGATTCATAGTTATGGCACTCATTCAAGGAATCCCACTCACTACCTATTCAATCAGGTGAGGAGCTGAATTCTTCTGAAGAGAAACTTCAAAAGCTCTTTTGAGCATCGCAACAAGTTGCAGGGCTATTCAGCCTGAAAGCCGGGTTGTGATGAGAGAGATATTGAAGATGGTGAAGGATGCAAGAGCCGGAGCAGCAGTTTTGTCATATTTCAGCAGCGATCATTCACCTGGGGAGATGGACAGATACAGTTCAGAGCTTGCCAAGGAAGGATCATATGAGGCAAGTTGTTGTGAGTTCTCTCCATTGTTTGATTGTTGAAGACTTGAAGTAGCACTAGGGGTTCATAGTGTAAGGTTTTTGTAGACGCCATTCTAATTAAATCAAGGGATTAACAGTGACTTCACGATGAAATACAAATCTGCTTCAGAAGAAATGAAGTATATTACACACAGTGGAAACAGGTTGGCTTAATATTGATATATCAGACGTTCTAACATAAGACTCTTCCAACACAAACCATTATGATTGTAAACAATACTCTTCACACCTCTGGATCCATAAATAAACATAAAACAAGAATGAAGACTCTGAACAGAAGCTTACTTCTGCGCCTAGCAAGTACACCTGCACTACAGAATGTCCAAAAGGATCAATCTGACAGCAGATTCTTGGAATCACATTAAACATTGTCACATTAAAGGCCACCAAGAAACAAGAAACAGTGTGTGATTTAGGCAGAACATGAGCGTATAAATAAAAGAACAAAAGAGGGGGCCTGTCAGACAACCGTGCGACCACCCCGGAGAGGTCAGACCAAACCAGGTAGCGATCCTCTACAGCACAAAGACTCCAAGGAGAAATCGCAGCCGTTAATCACACTCAAATCACACGGTTATTGTTCATCAACCAGGTTTAAGGGCCTGTCTCCTTAGAAACCAAGGATACAGAGGTACGAGCCTATAGAACAGATCCTGTTCAAGTAAGGTCGTGACCTCTACCTTCTTCTCTTCGTTATATAAACAGGGTGGCTTCTCTGTAAACCAGCGATGTGGGAAAAAATAAATAACGTCGCATATCCAATACTCTGCCGTATTAAAACTAAACGCATTAATGCCACATACGTCGTCGTTTTGTTTATCTCAATTTATTGCAAGCGTGCGTTTACTCTTTTCAGCCATGCTTCGTGAATCCATTACATGAGATTTGGTTGGTTCTTCTGAAGGGAAAAAGGTGATGATACGTTCTTACTCAGCTGAAAGTATTCTTATCGTGTGGTTTTAACAGAGAACTTGGTGAAACACTTGTTGATTGTGAAATGATATTTTCAAATTTAATGGGGGTTTCTATGTGGATGATTGAGGTGGAGGATGCTTTCAGAAAGCTCTTCCATCTTAAGACTATCTCAATCTCTATGACCTTTTGGTTAATCTTTATTCTTATAGTTTCCTGAAACTTTTGTTGCCAGAGATCAAAACTTAGAAGACAAAATCTCTGATATGCAGGTTGAAATTTTTCACATATAAAAAAAAAGAAGCGATCGTCCAAATTTGTATTTTCACCTTAATAACAGAAGCAAATTTCTTAAAATTTATCTATTTAATTTCCATACATCATATGTCGCCTAAAAGCTATAGCAAATTAGCAACAAGCCTCTCATACAAAGTTTAAACACACTGAGTATACCCCCAAAACAAGAACGTGTATTGAGCTTTACATGCTCTGTAATCAGTTTTTGTTTGTGTCTTTTTTTTTCCTCTTCTTCTACGTCAGTAACAAGTCAATGCAACATAAACTCAACCCAAGACAAAAACACAATATAATCATATAAGCTTCCTCATTACCAACACTCGCGAATGAGGAAGCTGAAATCAAGACTTGACACCAAGTCCGGGAAATCATCTCATTTCAAAAAACAAGAAGGCATGGTGGAAAAACTCATTCCCGAGTTGAGGAAAATGATACAAACATGAATTGAGCCGAGGACGCACCCGGTGAACCCGCCGGCCGGTAAATTCTTCATAAAAGCAAGATATAACATTATGCTTGATCTATAGATTCTGGTGAATCCATCATAAATCTTTAAACTAAACAAGACCACATGTGATTGTAACAAGAAATTCTTAAGTTCATTAGACCTTGGAATCTTAGTGGATGGGCTGCCTGTTTCAAAGCTCAAACTGGGCCAGGCCCAATCACAGTAAAATTGACCCAAACCCAGCAGTCTGGAGTAGCAGTGGTGGATGGTGAGACATATCGGAAAAGCGGCCACAAATTTGTCGAGATATGCCATGGTGGCGACAGAGGGAAAGAGACTATGTGCTCTCGACTTCAACACACTTTGAACTGGTAAATTTGTTCGTCGGTTCATATGTGGAGCCCCACCGACAAGTGATGTCAGAAATCTGGGAGCAGAGAGGAAGTGGTACTGCAGTGGAGGGGTACGAAGAAGATGGACCAGATCTGTACGTAGGGCCTTCTTGACCAGATAGCTTGATTTTGAAGAGTACAAGTTAGTCAAGTTAAACCGGGACCTGGCTTCCCGAGAACCCCCAGAGAAGAGGTCTGTTCCAGAAGACGAGAGTGGCGACCATCAGAGCACCCATAACTTCAACAGCGGTGGCGACATCCAGTCCAAAACAAAAACAAAACCAAAGAAAGAGTAACAAAAGTTGAAGAGGGTGATGGAGAGAGACAAATAAAAGGAAAAGAAGTGGTGACGCCGGCAAGCTCTTCTGCCGCTGCCAGCGCCAAAAGTCAGATTCAGATTTGAACTCTCGATAATTGTGTCTGGAATAGAACTCAAGAGAGAGTTAGTGGGGTTTTAAATAATGATATTTTTATCAAAAAATAATTATTTAAATTCTAAAATTAATGTGAAACTTTTCTTATATTTATAATTATGTTATTAGTTAAATTTTTTACAAATGATAATACACATAAATTATTCTAATAATTTGAGAATCTTACCAAAAATGTAAACTTCATAAATGAAATTGTACATGTCATAATAAAGTGAGAGTCATGTCAAATTTTATACTGAGCCATGTCATCATTTAAAAAAAAAAATGTGGTGATGACACATGAAAAATTACTTCTCATATAATGTCTAAGGGATTTTCTGTCAAATCTGATTTCAAAATTGTGAATCTAACCGGTTTGAATCCCACAAATGTGGGTATAAGTGGAGATACAAGAATTTGCAGAAACAAAATGTTATAGTTTAGATGTTATTATATAAATATTTATGATTGTTTGATTACAACAAGTATAATAGCGATGAAGTAAATTATTAAAAAAGTGTGATTTTTAAATTATAAATTTCTTTTAAATTATCTCTTGTAATATAAAATTACAAAAAGTCACTTAATATTAGAATTTATAAGATTTGGTCATATATTTGTATGATTACTATAGGATTATGGAAAATATATTTCTTATTAGAGTCTATGATGACTCTATATACATATACAAAAGAGGGAGATTAGGTTAAAGTATTTACAAGTAATCCTTAGAGTTATACTAATCTATATACCGTCTATATGCCCTTTCAAGATGGAGGGGCTGGGGCCACTCCAATCTTGTGACAAGCTTGTTGAAACTCACTCATGGGAAGTGGCTTTGTTAGCGTATATGCAAGTTGATCTTGTGTCGAGACGTGCGCTACACATAGCTGGCCTGCTTCAATCATATTTCTTGTGAAGTGATAGTTCAAGGCAATATGTTTCATCCTAGAATGAAAGATCGGGTTGGAACAAAGATATGTCGCTCCTGCGTTATCACAGTAGATAACTGGAGGGTGATGAAGATCTATCCGTAGCTCAGTGAGCAACAAACACAGCCATGTAACTTCATCAGCGGTATTTGCAACTGCTTGGTACTCAGCCTGTGTCGGTGATCTTGCAATGACTTCTTGCTTCTTGAAGGACCACGAGATTGGGTTCTTTCCCAAGTATATAATGTATCCATTAGTAGAAATGAAGTCATCAGTATTACCGGTCTAGTTGGCATCTGAGAAACATGTAGTGTAAGAGGTGTGTTCCTGGAAAGAAAAACACCATGAGTAGGTGTACCAGCTAGATAACGCAGTATAGGCTTCGCTGCTTGCCAGTGTTCTTCAGTGGGTTGATGCATGAACTGTGAGAGTCTTGTTACAGCATATGAAATATCTGGGCGGGTGAATGCTAGGTAGTGAAGACTTCCAACGAATGAACGATATTGAGAGCCGTCAGTCATAGGTGTTCCTCCACAAAGAGATAGTTTTGGTTGCACGGGAAGCAGAGTGGAGACTGGTTTAGCGTCTGTCATGTTTGTCTTGTGCAGAAGGTCCCTGATGTATTTTTGTTGCATCAGGTGAATTCCTTGAAGCGTGCGAGCTGCTTCTATCCCAAGGAAATAGTGAAGATCAGTAGGATCTTTGATGGAGAAGCGCTCAGAAAACGACGTGAGGACTTGTTGAACAAAGCCCTGATGATTCCCAGTTACTAGTATATCATCAACATATACTAGAAATTATGTGAGTGTATGAGCCATGCAGTGGACAAAGAGAGATGCATCTGTGTGCAAATTGATGAAACCAGTCTGCAGGAGATGTTGCTTTAGTGACAAGTACCATGAGCGAGGAGCTTGTTTGAGACCGTAGATAGGCTTGCGCAGACGACAAATATGATGTGGTTTATCAGTATCAACAAAACCCGTAGGTTGCATCATATAGACAAGCTCTGTAAGATCCCCTTGCAAGAAAACCTTATTGCTCTGCAAGATCCCCTTGCAAGAAAACGTTATTGATGTCCAGTTGCTTAATCGGCCAAAACTTTGTTACCACAATTTCAATAACCAGACGGATTGTTGTTGATTTGATGACCGGGCTGAAGGTCTCAGAATAATTGATGTTGTATTGTTGGGTGTAACATTTGCAACTAGGCGACCTTTGTAACGTTCTGCAGGTATTAAATTCAATTAGGCAGGTATTTGGTCATGAAAAGTCATCGACAGCCGATAAAATTCTGCCCTTCTTGTGGCGGTATTAAATCCCATGTGTGATTTACAATCTGAGCATCAAATTCAGAAATTGCAGCAGCTCTCCACTGATCATCTTTCAGTGCTTGGATTATTGTTGTTGGCAGGTTGTTGAGATTTTCGAATGGGTTTTGATATTTTATTCTTGGCTCTAGTTTGTATTTTGTGGACATTTTGTGGTAGTTGAGTGTTTGGATTTTCTGGTTCATTGGGTTCTATAGGCATGGTAGGAAGGGTAGTGGTATGTGTTTCTGTTAGTTGTGGTTGAGTCTGGGGTGGAGACTCATTTTGTTGTGTAGAAGTGGGCTCATGAGAAGATGGGTGAGGCTGTCATTGGTGTCGACTCATTTTGAGAATGAGCAGTGAGCTCAGAGGTTGAAGAAGAGAGTGAGGTTTGAGAGTTAGAAAGCAATACCTGAGGTGTTGAGTGAAGGAGATCGGAGGTTCCATGGAAGAGGAGGCAGCAGATACCATTTTCTGTTTCTGTGGCTGTGTTCTGAAAGGGAACTCTGTCTCAATAAACTGAACATGTCAAGATGTATAGATTCGACTAGTTTCAATATCAAGACAGTAGTAAGCACTTTGCGTTGGGAATAGCCTAGGAAAACACATCTTTTAGATCGATCTTGCATCTTGTTTGTGTTATATGGTCTCAACCAAGGAAAACACATGCAGCCAAACACTCTTAGATTTTCATAATTTGGTTTGTCTCCAAATAACTTAGAGAATGGTGATTGCATTGAGATTGTTGGCGATGTCAGGCGATTGATCAGATACACTGCAGCTGTGAATGCATAAGTCAAGTAGGTCTTAGGCATAGACGAAGTTAAGAGGTGGGGTTTTTGGTCATTTTCTTTCTTGAAGGCTGTTTTTGTGACAAAACTTAAAAAATGCTATTTGAGAGAATTGCCCAATTCATAATTATATAAAAAAAAAAATTACCTACAATTTATGAGATATTACTTATTACTTTTTTGTATCTTATGCTATAATTATTGTTGACATGTGGGCTTTGTTTGTATCTGTAGGCTGGGTTATTTTAGTGGTGACAGATGATGATGGACTTTGGTGCGTCGTGCAAGGCCATGAAAGAGATAGCAATATAGCATTCATTATATGTATAGCTAGGTTCGTCGTGCCGAAGTATTTACAATTGCAGTTTTTGCGGGTTAATATTTTAAATATTAATTGCTTTTAAGATTTTGAGCGCATTAGCTAACTAAAAGATTCTTTATGTTTAGGATTTTAATAGGAAGACACGATTTTAAAAAGCTAATAGAAATATTGACGCACAAGGCTAAAGCAAACTGGATATCATCAGTTTTTCTGTTTCTACAAGGTTAAAGCTTTGATAAGCTTTGCTTTTATCACAACAACTAAACTGGTATTTCATTTCTATTTTTTGGGTAAACTTTTTCTTTCATTTCCTGGCTAACTCAAGATTTTTGTGATCTACGATTCATTTTGTTTGTATTATGCTTATGTGATTATATTTTTATGCGGCGGTCCCCTGGACATAGTCGTTTGCTGCCGAGAGAGATTCTCTAGAAATCAGTCTCTCTATGTAAACCCAATCGGGAGTTTTTGTAAGCTATGTAAATTAGTTATTAGTGGCACAGTTTGTTGTAATGGGTGGTGATGAACCCCCAAACCTGGGTTCAAATCCCCACTGTGACAGTTTTATTTTCTTGGGTTCGCCACTGATAACAATAGCTCTATTTTTCTAATAATCAGATGAACTTGCCGAGGACACCAAAAAAACTTATATAAGATCAAAGTGATATTCCACACATAAGTCCATTACAATTTCACAATCTTATTTAAGTTTTTTAAAAAGTCAAGCTTTATCTATGTTATTAAAACTGAAGTACCTTTGTAACTAACTCTCATTTTACCTTATTAAATACAATTTCTGCCACTATGTTTATATATAATGCTTTAAAGACTTTAAATATTTCCGAAAATCTAGCATTGTTACCAAAACTTAATATATTTGAACGAATCTAATATTTGTGTTTCTATAAGTTGTTCTGCGAGTGTAAAATTGGTTAAATAATTTTTAGTTTATATATATCATTAGAGTAAACATGTTAAATGGCAAACCAACCCAATATCATAAATTGACAAAGTTATACTATAAATTGGGTAGACTGTGCGTTTGACATGGAAATGTGAAAACTATAGCAATCCATGCCACCACTAACAGATATAAAATATAAATTCTACAATCATCTAAAGTTATAAATCAAAATTAAACACAGAATTGTTATGTGGAAAACAATGTAAAATATGGTTTACATGAAATATTTAGCATCAAATATAATTACAGATTAATAAATATCTATTTTAAATATGCTTGATTTTTTACAGTTTAATTACTGTATTATCTTAAATACATTTAACCGATTATCATAATAACTATTCCTATTTTATGTCTTTATCTAATTTCCATAATATGAAATTATTTGGTCCTAATGAAATCTTCAATACATTATGATATACAAAATCATCATAACAATAAATAATTGTTATTTATGGTTTGAATATTTTTAGAATTTGATTGGATTTTTCCCAATCACTAATATAAACTATAACCTAATATCTGGATTATTATCTTCTTTTCTCTACAGGATATTCCTCAAATTTTGGAATTTTATAAAATTATTATCAACAATAATTGATATTACTTAATTTTTATATAATATAATATAATAAAAAGAATTTTAAGTAGCTTTGGTCGTATATAATGAAAAACAAATAATGTATGTAATTTTCCAATTTAGAATATAATTAAATAATTTTTAAAAGTAAAATTATGCAAAAATATTATAAATATTTATTTTATAAGTTAGGGGGTTTTATATATTTTATTATATTACATTAAATTTTGGTGTAGAATGTTGTGAAAATGTATTGGTATGTATTAAATATGGGAACAAATTGAATTACATAAAAATATGTTGAAAAGGACATATGAACAAAATTGTTATAAATTACACTATATATAAAATAAAAAGGTAAATGTTTATTTAAAATTAATTATTGTAAAATAAAAGCTAGGCATATATAGAATCAAAATAAATACTCGCCCATACAACTAAAATATAATCAAATAAAATATGAATTACACACAATATTATTTTACTTTTTTGAATGGTTAGCAACAATATGTGTTAACCAACACCATATGAAGATATTTTTAAAGATAACTAATATTATATTTGATCCGTAAAAACGAATCAAATACTCGTACGGGACACATATCAAAACATCTAATTTTTGAATTACATTTTACACTAAAAATTTTGAATATAAAATTGTTCCAAGTGATATGACTACATTTACAAATATAATATTAAGTGTAAACACAAATTGAAATGTAAAATCAAATAGCCGCACGGATGGTGCGGATTAAGGTCTGTTATGCTTATATGATTATCTTTGTGTCTGCATAAGGATGCTTCCATGTAAGGTACAACTAAAAATAGTGTTTATCTACTTTGAAGTTGTCTTCAAAATATAAAAATTGTGATGAAAGCAACCATACAGTTAACCATTCGATCAATTGAATAATTTCTACATAAGAAATCAGCACATCGACAACCTATATCCTTAGCGTATTTTAAATAATTTATACAGATTGTTCGTTCTTTTCTTTAGCTCAAATTTAATGGATCAAAATCTAGTTGACTTTAATACGTACTAGAACTTGATCCGCGCCCCCGCGCGGACGTTTGATTTAACTTATGTTTAACGTAAATTCATAAACCGTTGGTTTTATCATAAAAAAAAACAGTTTTGTAATTTACATACATAGTAAAATATATTATATTATTTTATAGTATAGTATAGATGTTTGATAATATTTTTTTTATTTGTACATAACGTTATATTAAAATTCTATAACTTGATGCAATTTGATGTGATTGTACTATTTATATATTAACTTATTATTTTTTGTTAATTTATTTTAAAATAAAACAACATACTATTTTTTTTTGCATTAGCTTTCAATAAATTATTATTAATTTTATAATATTTTATTTTCTTGACAATTGAATTCTCGAAATTTTTATATTTTACTAAACTAAATAAGGTAATACTATATTTAAAATTGTTTTATATTATAATTGATATTATCAGATTATCGATAACAATTAATTTAGATATTTGATTTTAATTAATTAATTTATATATTTGGATATTTAGTTTACATATTTGATTTTAAATGAAATGGCATAATCTGTAAATAAGAAAGAAATTTAATGACTAAAAATGTGTAAATAAGAGAAAGTATTTAAATATGCTATCCACGTTTCCAAACAATTCTCATTTATTCTGCTATTCTTGTTTCCAAACAATTCTCATTTTTTCTGGTATCCCTGTTTCCAAACAGTTCCAAAAGGTACTTCAGTTTTAATAATATAGATTCCTAATGTTCAGACAGATTATTTAGCTAAAGAGGCTAGAAGGAAAGGTGAGTTATTTTCCAATACAAGAAGTTGCTGACAAAAGTACTTCCGCCGGCCTCAACATGACTAGATCACATGGGTAGTCGACAAAAGAAAAACAAGCGAGGCAATTTGCTTCTTTTTTTAATTATTAAACATTATATCAAAATAGCCAACAAAAAGTATGGAGATGCAACACCAATCTTTCAGTATAGAAACCAAACAAGTTGAAGAACTTAAATATATGATTGATTTAAATGACATAAGCTCCATAATGCTCTTTCCTTTTAACCCTTCCATAGCTTCAAAACTTTATCTTTACCACCAGAGACTACTTTCTCACCATCTGGACTCCAATCCACAGCAAAAACCTATCCACAATAATACACAAAAGGGTCGAAAAATTAAGAGAGGAAGAGATTGAAATTGCGGTAGCTTTTGAAAGTGTTGGTAAGTACCTCATCTGCATGACCAGGAAGATCTTGTTTAAGCGTTTTCGTCCTAATTTCCCAAATCTGTGTGGAAGTAACAATTTTTTTTTAAAAAAATAGAATCTGAGTAACATCTCCAGTAACGAGTAGGAATGGCTTTTGATTGATATAAAAGCAAGTTATTACCTTGAGAGTAGAGTCTTTACTGCCACTCAAAAGCAATCTACTGTCCGCAGACCAACTGACTTGATAAACAGGCCCAACATGGCCCCGGAAAGCTGTAACGAATTGTCCTGTGACACCGTTCCATAACCTAACTGACCTATCGAATGAAGCACTTGCAATCCATTTCCCATCAGGTGAGAAATAGACATGATTTACAAGCTGTTCATTTTTGATCAAAATATTAAAAGTACATAATTAGAAACAGAACTAACAAGACTAGGTGAAAAGAGTGAAACTGTAAAGTATGTTACCTGTTGATGACCGGTCAAGCGCTTTTTAGGTTGTTTGCTAACAGATGGTTCCCAGAGGAACATGGTGAAATCATCAGAGCCTGAGACTAATCTTTCTGGGGAATCCCCTTTTGTTTGGTTGTATCTTTCTAGCGCCTATAACAAATTTTCCAAAGAGAGTGATCAGAATCATGGTGAAAAGGGAGAAACTGATCTCAGGTGTGGAGTGCAGTGAGACGCTTACCTTTTTCATTTCTTCATTTGGAGAATATTGTCTTCCAGTGTGGTCAAAAGCTCCTGTTCGAAGAACATATTCTGTGCTCAATGCAAGGGAGTTAACCCAATGTCCATGCCCCTGAAGTAATCAGAAGAAGCAGAGTAAAATTGAAGTGGTACAAGTGAATCTGAAAGAGCTACAGGTCAAAACATGTTTAGTGGAAGTAGACATAAGATAAATGCATCTGATACTGAACAATGATCAGAAGAAAGTTCAAATATAGCTAAAAGTTTACCTTCAACTCACGAATGAGCTTCCCCTGAGTAGTCTCCCACATCTTTATGGTACAATCTTGGGAACTGCCAGAGAAATACATAAAATCATATACCAAGAAATTGATCATAGAGCTTAACTAGATAAAGACACGGCAGATTAACTTTCTTTCAGTATATGGTTATGCGATCAGAGATTCACCCAGTATCAACAAAGTTATTAAAATATAAAATACATTGAATTAGCTGTATGAAAGTGGATAATAAACAATTTCAGATATTAGAAACATACCCTGTATAAATAATTCCATCTCCACCCCATTTGACACAAGTCACAGCAAGTGTGTGCCCGCTGAGACAAATCAAAGATTTCTTCAGTGTAACATCCCAAATCCTTGCATCCCCATCTTTGCTAGAAGTTACAAATCGACGGCAAGGTGAACTAAGGTGGACTGGTTCCCAAGAGATACCAGTAATCCATTTCTTGTGACCCTAAGGAAACAATGTAAAGATCAAAGGTAATCAGCAAACATACATGCACATTCCACAAGTTAAACAGTATCAAGTAGACTTACTGTAAGTGGACTGCCGTCTAGTTCTCCCTTCTTTGGATTCCAACAACAGATTTCACCTGATTTACTACCACTCACAAGATGCTTACCATCTGGAGACCACGCAATTGAAAGTACCCAGTTCCTGTGTCCTGAAAGTGATTAGAGGTGTTATCATCCGGATGAACTATTATCAGGCATCTAAAGAACGAAGGTGAGGGAAAATTCTAACCTTTGCAAGTAAACAATGGAGTTTCAGTGTTGAGATCCCAAAGCCGGACAGTAGTATCACCAGAACCACTTGCTAACTGCTTACCGTCAGGACTAAACGAAACACAAAGAACAGCTTCCGCGTGACCTGATATTTGAAACAGACCACAAGTAAGCAACTGATACATAGTACTAAAACAATATTGTAAAAGAACAGAGCAAGAAGTATGATATGAGATACCAGCAATAGTTTGTGAGCAACGGTTAACTGGACGAATTCGAAACACAGCTTGTTGTTGATAAACTATAGTCAACACCTTCTCCACAGACACTGTTAAACACACAAATTTTGTAAGAACATTTACACAGAGCCATAAGAGGACACACCAAACCAAAGCTACTGATTCAATGGTTACCTTTGTTTTTCTCCAAGTAAGTTCCGACAGGTACAAGAAGCTCTTCGTCTGATACATAGAAACTGTAAGGCAACATCTCCTCCTGGAAACCAATACTCAAAATTCAAAACTTTATGCATAATTTATGTTGGGTAATTAACAAAGTTTCTGAAAAATCATTTCTTTAAGCAAATTTAGATAGGGAAAGTTTTGGATTACGTTGTTGAGGAACTTGTTGACGAGCTGAGTAAGCTGCAAAGGACCAGCGGTCTGAGGAATATACATGGCGGAACCTAAGTTAGTTCCTTCTGGGTCTGTCAACAGACACATCACCGTGTTCCCCATCCCTGCTTGGCTCGTCTCCATGTTCATCACCACGACGATGGAGTTTTAGCGACAATACTCCAACTTCGTGTTGGCCGTTTTGAGTTGAGAGAAGAGGGGAGGGAGACTATTAATTAGGTTTCTTTTTCTTTTCTAATCGACCCCTCTGCTTTTAGGGTTTTAGCCAAAAACCACAACAATTCTCCTTTCTCGCGTCGACAAAAAAAATAATAATTTCGCCGTCTGTGGGGATCGAACCCACGGCCACGGGATTAAAAGTCACGCGCTCTACCACTGAGCTAAGACGGCATCTTTGTTAAGTTTTAATCGTTATTACAATTATACTTTAATACCTTCGCATCAAAGTTTTTATATCCCCTTGCCACATTCATTTGTACACGGAAGATAGCTATTTAATCAGAAATGCAATTATGTTGTAGTGCTGTCTAAGATTAAGCCATGATATTATAATACTGTAATTTGTAAAGAGGCAAGTAGGATTAAGAACCAGCACCAGCTTATGCATATGTACCTCAAAATTGATTTCCTTTCTTCACTGAGATCCATACTTACCTCATGCAAATGCAAAGAGCCTTAAAGCTAGACTATGATGTGACATAAGAAGATAATTAACAATTCCCAACATATATCACATCCCCATTTCATCATATTAAGAGGCAACATATTCCATAACATAAGTAATATGTTATCTTGAGTTCAGTTTGATTAAACTTTGGTTCATCTACTGCTGAAGATCTCATCACTAATAAAAAAACAAATTTTTGTATTCATCATTTTCAAAATTATGATTATTTATTTTATTAAGAATGTATCGCACAACATTATGCAATTACTTGTCTTTATCGTCCAGTTTTTGTTGTATACATATAACAAAAACATACTATACAATATATGGTGTTTATT
The DNA here is from genome assembly GCA_012274485.2 of Sinapis alba. NCBI lineage: Eukaryota > Viridiplantae > Streptophyta > Magnoliopsida > Brassicales > Brassicaceae > Sinapis > Sinapis alba. Next base: position 78,253 of record MU106023.1, read on the forward strand.
GATTAACTTAATGGATGACTATCTCTTAGAATATCAACATTTCCAACCGAACCAACTCCTCTTAAACCAACCTATACTTCTGTGTATTTGCAGTGGACAAGACTTGAACTGAACTCATTTAGCAACAAGTCCTCTTCCTTCACCTACAACAACCATAATTCAACAGATCCAATGTTTGACCACAAAAACTGCATTTATTTAACAAATGGTTAACGCCAAATGCATTATTGACACACCCTATATATCAATACCTTATTTCGTTTACAAAACATATTCCTTAAGAACGACTGAGATAAGTCTCATGAACAAGTTGTGCAGTTAAGAGATCTACAGTACCCGAACCAACAGACTTGAACACCGTTATTTCGCTTGCACTCTTTCTCCCTTCTCTATCTCCATTTATCAACTCAACCAAATTCCCACAAATCTCTTCTCTCGTAATCACCCCTCTCTCAAACGCTCCCACCAGCTCTCCCGCTTCTACCAACGCAGTGTCGTTATCCACAAACACACTCCCTCTCTTGATCGCATCGTCGTCACATTCCTTCATCTCATGGCTAAACGATCCAACAAGGTCAAGATGTGTTCCCGGTTTCAACAACTCACCTTTGACCAATGGAACTGTTGAGTTTGTTGCACAGCTTATGATATCTCCAAGGGGAATGATCTCATCTAAAGAAACGTGGCTCTCGAATGAGATCTCTCTGTGTTGAGAATCCTTAGAGAGAGTTTCAGCTAAATCCTGAGCCTTTTGAGGAGTTCTGTTCCATATGATGACTCTTCTTAAACTTGGTTTCGCAGCAAGATGGGATTTGATCAGATGTGGCGCGAGAGCACCGGAACCAACCATGATCAGCACCTGACTATCGTCTCTAGCTAGGATTTTGGAGCCTAGGCCTGAAACAGAGGAAGTGCGGTAAAGGGTTAAAACGGTACCGTCCATTGATGCTAAGGTTTGTCCTGTGGTGGAGCTGAAGAGTGTGTAGGATCCATGGATTCCTGGTAAATTCTGAGAGGAGTTATGAGGGAAATAGGTGACGAGCTTGACGCCCATGTAAGGGAGAGAAGGAGAAGATGACCAAGAAGGCATGAGTAGGAGAGAAGAAGGTGGTGAAACGATGTGGTTTTGGCGGACAGGGCTTGTTATTGCTGAGGAATGCCTGGGGAGATTGGTATGAAAGTGATTGATCAAAGTTTCATGGGAGAGGATTGAAGGAAACAACTTGGCCGGAATGAAAACTGGGAGCGAAGCCATTAGTTTCTTTTAGAGAGATCTGTTGAGGTAAAGGTTTGGATGATACGATGGTTGTTTTAAGAAGAGAAAAGTGAAGAAGACAGAACCCAGATTATTCCTCACTTTGTTTAAATCAAAGGGCATTTTGGGGAATGACTTAAAGATGAGATTCCTTGTAGGGACTCTTCTACAGCTATCCACCAGTCATCATCTTCCTCGAAATTTTCCTGTGGGTACCAACAAAAAGCTTATTCTTTTATTAAACTCGAGAAGTTAGACAGATCTGGAGTCAAGTCAAGAACATGACTCACTTCATTGTTCCTTGTATTAAAACTAGATAGTGAACTAACCAAGGCATGAGATTCCAGTGTCTTAGATTTGCTTTCAAGGTTATCTGCAATTTTGGCTGCTTCAAGCCACCATGAGTCTCTGCTAGAAACACTATCTGGATCTTTTTCGTTATCAATGTAACATTCTCCTTCTGGGTAAAGATTGTTACATACATTCTGTGCCTCCCCTTGATGGTAAACTATATCTTCAGGTAAGCAACTATCTGGAACTGGACGTATGGGAGATCTGTAATCTGCAAAAGAAAAGACAAAAGGCAAGTGGTAAGGGACAAAAATCTGCTTTCAGAATGTTTTTCGTTTTTTCTCATGAAAAACTTCTGAGAATAGTACACACCTCGACAATCTGGATCGTAACATTTCTGATAATAGATCCCCCTTCTGATGTCAACAATGTACATCACTACAAAAACAAAGTTTGTTAGTATGTTCCTTGATAGCTGGGAATAGCAGAGAACGGTTGAAATTCAGAGCAGAAACGGATGAAATGCAGATTGTACCATGATTGCTTTTATGTTCCCTGCCAATGCGTTCGCAGTATCTATTACTTAACATGCTGTACACAATCAGGCTATCTTCTGAAAACCAGTACCAGCACCTTATCTTTCCTAAATATCACAGAATATTTTTAAGAAGACGAGCATTACAATCTCTGTAGAACAAAAAATGTTACAAAAAGATAAATTGAAACCTGGAACATTCCCGGTGGAAGCAATGGATTCTACGAATTGGTCTACGAACGGGAACGGGGACTTGCCCCCGAAGTACGATGTTGACATGTCACTTTTGCAAGCATCTACTTGGAATTTATGAGCTCTCTGGTCTCGTACAATACTGTTATTATTCACCTGCCATCTCCAAATAGTTCAGGTTAAAGGCAGATACATTTGTGGAACCTTCCCTCAAGCTGGAAGGAAGATGCAAATGGAAGCCAAAACGTACAAGTCTGTGATTGTGAGAGGCCATACTGATGGAAATTACCTCTGTGTCAAAGCAAAGTGTCTTCATACAGTCTGACTCCATCTTGCAAACCAGAAGCTTCTCACAATCTGATGCTACATTGCAGATTAAGGATGACATGAATACATCTTGTTCACCCTGTTTGTTGACCAATGGTCTTGTTAGAAACTGTAATTACTAAGAACTGTTCTTAAGTAATACAAGAAGTCAGGGTTGACACAGCAAAATTGAAAATGAGAGGGAAGGTGGACTTACCATATCCTTACATTTGAACCGTCCTGTAGGTAGAAGTACCGACGTCTTTCCAGCTTTCGATGATAATGCAAGACGGAAGCAACGGTTTCGAGAGTAAACAGCAGTATCCACAAAAAGTAGGGATGCCGAATCATTAGCCTCTTTGTGAACAAACAACTTGCGTAACCTTTCCTCTTTGTCCTTCGCACTTACTATCCGTGAGCATAGCTGAAGAAAAATTAAGATGAAAATGAGCCATGCCCAACATAACCTCCAAACTTGCAACTTAGGAAACAATCTTTTCAGGCAATAAAAATGAAAATATTGTTTGAAGCATACCTCTCCTACAAAAGCACCAACGTGTAAGTTGTCCTTGAAAGCAACCTTTGGAATGATGACAATCAAGTGACGAGAGAACTTATCTGCATATGAATTTTGAAAAAATTCTTCAGTCATGAGAACCACCCCTCTTATACAGAAATATCTAAGGAAGGACATTTGACAATAAGTAGCATTTCAGAGCGATAGCTCAAAGAATAAAGCTCAAGCAAAGAAGGACACAACCCAGAATAAAGTAAGAGTACCTTTAGTTGAGGAATCGAGCTCTACTATCCACTCCTCTTGCCCTTCGATAACATATTTCTCATGCAAGGCTTCTAGAACGACTGATATCAAGATATCAACCATTTCTTCCACATCTTTTCCTTCGTTTACTTTCTGATTGAACTCCAAATCAAAGTACATATGGCATGGCAGTCCCTAGGAAGGTGACCAATCAAATCGAAGCCAGACATGCATAGTTGTTAGACTTGTGAGAGCTATGCAGAACTCACAGAAACAGTTTACAGCGGCATAAGAGAATGAGTTGTAGATACCTCTTGAATCACTTCATAATGGTGTCGATGCCTTGAATCCATAGATTTGTATCTAAGGTAGAAAAAAGCGCATGAGAGAAGTGAACCTAACTTGCAACACTCAGTGAATGTTAAAAGAGGTAAGAAAAGGAAACCTGTTCCAAAATTCTTCATAAGTTGAAACAAGAAACCTTCTTTGGCCACTAAAATGATCTTGATAACTAAAAACCCGCACGTTCTCATGCCTCTTTTCAAACTTAATCGCTTCATCTTGCCGAGGGAATGTAGCCCAAACTTGTTTCCTAAAAGGACCAAAGACCATGCCATGATAAACTTTGTAGAGATAAATGAAGAACCACCAAGTGGAATAAGAAGCCAGCACCAGAGAGCTTATTAATACATACCTGGAGATGGCTTTCCTTTCTTCACTGAGATCAATACGTATCTCGCGTAATAGCCTTAACAAACTCAAGGGCCTTTTGGGAGGAACACCATTGGGAGAGCCGTAGAATACAATTGGTGAGAACTGTCTCCCAATAGTCTTCTTTACATTACTGGAACCAGACTGAGATATGACATAAGAAGACAATACATAACCAAATGAATAAAGAAAACAAGTAAGAAAAACTTGGGTTCATGATACATACAAGGGAGTCAAGACTGAGGCTTGAATCAATCTGGTTTCTTTTACTTGGCTGCAAGTTCTTACAGGTCCCAGGAGAAGTGTTGTTATCCGAATTCAACATCTTTTTGCTCCGTTTCCTTTCTCTCACAGCAGAGGCTGAAAATGACATGAGATTCAATTGGCAATTGGCAATTCAACACAGATAGAGAGAGAGTGAAAGAAGGAAGCTGACCAGGCGGAGAGATTCCACACTTGAAACACTGAAACAATCGATCTACGTCATCCATGGTCGTCTTCCCGCTATGTTTCTTCGCCATTCCTCTCACCTTTTCGCCCGCCGCTATAACCGAAAATTTTCGAATCGAACGGCGCGGTGAAACGTTAGCCAAAGTCGTCATCTCTAAAATATATCAATTGAGAAATGTCTCATTGGAAGAAACACTACCTGTCGTTTGAAGGTTATAAATAAACACACTGTGTCGTCCTCGACTTTGATTGGTACATAAACTAATAATAAAAGTATAAAACAGTTGCACTAAGTTATAAAAACTACTACTAAGATTCTTACCCGCGCTAATGTTTTTTTTGGTTTAATTTAATATTTCTATATAATGTATTTGTTATAAGTGTTTTACAATTTTATTAAATTTTGAATTTATATTCATTTGAAAAGTAGCAATGTGAATCTATTCTATTTTAAATTCTTTAGATTTTCAGTATATTCGGAGATGTAACTATTTATTGTTTAGAATTTTAAGGATATTCGAAATTGTAACTATCTATTGCTATAATTGTTTAGTTTTTCATAATTTTTGGTATTGTCAATTATAATTGTTTAGATTTTAATTAGATTTCAAAAAATTTAGTTTGATTTTTAAACTATAACTAGGTGTTGTGCCCGCAAATGCGGGCATATTCATTTTACAAATATTTATTAGTTTATATTTTATTAATTCAAATGTTTTTGAAAAGTTTAAATCAAACATCAAATTATTTGTATATGACAAAGTTTCATCAATATATATATATATATTTATATGTTTTTCACCGAATCAAAAAATTTAAGACACTCACATATTAAAAATATTTTAAAATCTTTATAGTCAATTTTTTTAAAACACTCGCATATTAAAAATATTTAAAAATATCGTTAGACAAATGTTTTTGTTTAATTAACATTTAATTAAAAATGTTTTTATCTTAATTTTTAGTTATTGTAATACAAAATATTATTTTCAAATAAAAAATATAAGAATTATCTTATCTATTAAAATTTTGATTTAAAATAAATAAATAATTCCACCAATATTTTAGAAATATTTAGGAGATCTCTTATGTTTTAAAATATTTATCATTTTTTCTTTGTAAGTTTGTTTCTTTGTATGTTTGGTTCTTTGTATGTTTCTAATAGACATGTAATTGAGTATTGCTTTAGTATCAGTAAAACATAACACATGAACTTTTGTGGTAACACATATTAGTAAAATATACAATTGTTAGAAAAAGTATTTTGTAAACTAAACACTAATAAATTAAAATAATAAATTGTATATGCTATCAATGAGCTTATATTAACAAAATCTAAAAATATATAACCTTTTTAATACAAAAATATAGATATAATCCTTTCATAACATATAAGAGAAAAATATTTTTATATAATATTAATAAGATAATATCAAATAGTTGTATAGATGATAATTATCATATTTTTCTTAAAATGTTTATTATCTAATATATAAATATAATATTATTAGAATTTTTTAATAGAAAATAGTATTTCCAAATAACAGCAAATATATATATATATATATATATATATAAGGATTATCTTATTTTTTAAAAAATTGATTAAAAACAAATAAATAATTCTATTAATGTTTTAGAAATGTTTAGAAGATCTCTTATGTTTAAAAATATTCATTAATTTTTTGTAAATTTTTTTTTTGTATGTTTCTCATACGACATATAATCGAGTACTTTTTTAGTATTGGTAGAAAATAAACATGAGATTTTGTGGTAATACATATTAGCATAAGTTACAATTGTCAGAAAACGTTATTCTTATAAACTAAACACTAATAAATTTAAAATGATAAATTATATATACTATTGTTGAGCTTATATTAACAAAATTTTAAAAATATATAATTCTCATATGACATATAATTGAGTACTTCTTTAGTATCGATAGAAAATAAACATGAGGTTTTGTGGTAATACTTATTAGCATAAGTTACAATCGTCAGAAAACATAATTCTTTTTAAACTAAACACTAATAAGTTTAAAATGATAAATTATATATGCTATTGTTGAGCTTATATTAACAAAATTAAAAATATATATAATTTTTTATTACCAAAATATATATAAATTTTTCATGACATATAAAAGCAGAATTTTTAATATAATGTTAATAAGATAATATCAAATATTTTTGGAGATGATAATTATCATATTTTTTAAAAAACTGTTTATTATCTAATATATAATTATTATTTATTAAAATAAGGAAATCACCTAAAATCATGGAAAATTTTTTATATAAAAATAAATAAGATAATATTAAATATTTGTGTACATTAAATATTATAATTATTATGTTTTAAAAACTGATTATTATTAAAATATATAAATATTACTAAAAATATTTAGGAAAAATTGACTAAGCCTAAAATCATGGAAATGTGACAAATCAGCAAATTCACTTCTTAAATAATAGTATAGATAAGATACACACAATTCCTTTTGATACAATGTTCATATGTTATTTTAAACTTTAATGGAATATAGCTTGAAGCAATTATTATATTTCATTAGTTTTGGATTGTTTGATTTATGTTCTTCTTTTTAAAGTAATAGAGCGAGTAATTGGCTAAAGATTGATGCAAATATCACGACATATACATATGTGAAAAGAGATGTGTGTGTCGTTATCCAGTCTTCAGATATAATAAGGGTGAACTCAGCACTGTTCTTTAAGGATGAAGTAATTAGTTAAAGAAGTATAAGACGGGTAATAGATGCAGAGTTGACTAATTGTAGTTGAAAGAAGTTTTGAAACACATAAGAAAAGAGAAATTCCCTTAGATAGCCCATTTTAGTTTGTTTGTCACAAAAATAGGTTTTAAAGAAGAAAATGACCAAAATGTTTTTTTTTGAAGCTAAAAAATGCATTTATATGCATTTATACTCCTAGGGTTAACTAATTTGGACTTTAGGATTTAAAGTTAAGGGGTGGATTTGGGGTTAAGGTTTCAAATTTCAAAAAAGAAAATAAAAAAATCAAAATTTCAAAAAAAAAAAGTCTATTTTGGTCATTTTATTTTTTGAGAGCTATTTTTGTGACAAAAACTTAAAAAGAACTATTTAAGAGAATTGCCCTAAGAAAAATGTAACACAATTGTGAATAACTGAATATATATTCGTTGAACTGAACTTTAATAGATTGGTGTAGTATAAATGCTATGATTTGGTGAGTGTCCACCGATATGTATCTTACAATAGAGAATAATAATAATAATAATAATAATAATAATAATAATAATAATAATAATAATAATAATAATAATAATAATAATAATAATAATAATAATAATAATAATAATAAATAATAATAATAATAATACTAATAATAATAATAATAATAATAATAACAAGGTAGACCATATTTAATATTAAGTTTTCTAAATAGGTCCAAAATTTAAATGATATATTTTTAAAAGAAATAAAAGTAGAACTCTAAATTAATAGAATAGTTAAAGTTTATAAAAATAGCATATGATTTTGTTTATGATAAAATTTAATTAACATTAATTATAATAATATTATATTATTAATCACAAAATTAATTAGTGTATTATTTTATTAAAAAATATTTAAAATATTTGGTAGAATTTTATTAGATTTTTTTCAGCAGATTTTGTTATAACTAAAAGTAAAATTCAAGTTTATATTAATTAATTAAGCGATCCTACTATGACTTGTCAACAATAGATAAAAAAATAGGACTCTAAATTAATAGATTAGATGCTATAAAAGTGATATACTTTCATTAATCTACTTATTAATTGATTGGTGTAGAACAGAAAAATAACTAATGTATAAAATTATTAATATATGATATGACTGCGATAGCATTCAACAAGAGTTTAATTTTTATTGATTGTTCTATTATTTTCTGGATTCGCAGACCGCCTATAGCTTGAGTGATAGAATAGATGTTTGTTTTCAAAAATAAAATAATATATATATATATATATATATATATGTGATATATGTACTAATGTATTATATATAATAATTTCACTAAATAGACATATCATATTTATAAATTATATTTTATCTTAAACTATTATTTTTGATCCAAAAATTAACTTATTGTATACCTTGGTTTTAAGAATGATTTTTTTATTTATAATATCAAAAATATTTGATATATAAAATAAATAAATTATATAATTATTTTTTACTTTTTAAAATTTAATTAAACCGTTAAAAAGGTTAAAGGTCCACCTATAGTTATTAATAATTAAGCTTAGATTCAGATACATAACAAAAATTTGTAAGAAAAATCTTAGACAGTTTAAGTATGCAATTTCTTGAAAGAAAATGGGCAACAGATCAAAATTGTATCCATTTTTTAATTCAATAAATTTTAATAATTAAATTAATGTTAAATTAAAAACAAAAAACAAAAAAAAAATCATGACAAATGTGTGCTAAACCGCATTTGTGAATGATAAGAGAGTTAAAAGGTGTGTTTTGACATATTATTGTACATAAGTTTGTTAAATTTTGTTTTTATTGTTTTAATTATTGAAAATATAAAACACATATTTAACCACTAAATTCGATCCTTACATTCATTTTGAACCAATTTAAATAGTTTATCTCAAACAGTCCCCAAAATATTTGAAATGAATCGAATATACTAATAGACTATTTGAACATTTTATGTCTTTGATGCTAATATTCCTTCGGCCAAAAACTTCTTCCTCAATTTTCTTTATGTTAAGACGTCATTTAAGTTTCCCAAACTATAATCTCGACCAACAAATTTGAATTCATTTCAGCCAAAATAGGAAATTTGGTCTCTCGAGCAAATTGCGTTGAAATGATATAATTACCATCGACTAAGCCATCATTTCTAGGTCTTATTTGCTTTCTTCAAACTTTTAAATCCTTTCAGTATCCACTTCTATATTTTACGTACACGTATTAACTATTGTGGATACCAATTTTCTAATTGTCATTTTCTCATACGGATCATCAAACCATTAGTCTTTGTTTCTGCGGTAAACACTCTACATTTCTCCACCGTCACAAGCTTCTTTGGTGCTTACCCCAGACATAAATAATCGGTATTACTATTTGTCTCCTAATATGTGTTAAATTATGCCTTGAATTTATGAACTAGCGTCGTTGCTCGATCCATGAGTCATGGATCAGGTGTTCTCTAGCAGGAATTATGCGATCCATGCATCATGGAACGGGTGTTCCCTGCGGCATGGAACATACACTCCTTTCCAAATTCGAGAAACATGGAAAGTTTCATTAAATGTTTTATTAATGTTTTTAGGAGTTTTCTCTATTCTATAGTATGAATTGTACTCTAAAAGATTCGTCTCCATCAATAAAGTACTTTCTTTTTCTGTGGACGTAGCCTTAGGGGTAAACCAGGTTAAATCTTTGTGTCTTTCTTATTGTTTATCAATCTGCTAATTTGTTTCTTCTTACATCCATCACACCAAACTTTTATTGGAGTTCGGGTTGAATTTGGTGAGAAAATGTATGGGGTAAACATAAAGATCGACAAGTTTACTGAAATGAACAATTTCAGTTCCTGACAATCAATATGAATGTGTTACTGAAACAAACAAGGTCTTTGGGAACCGTTGTCAGGAAAGAAGATTGAAAATGTTAAAACAGAAATAGAGGTTACTGAAGAGAAGGTATATTCAACAATTTTGTTGAGTCTGGCAGATGAGATCCTCATCGAGGTTTCTGGTGTTGATACTACAGCTGGTCTGTGGTCGAAATTAGAGAGTGTATACATGACGAAGTCTCTGACTAAGAAGCTACTTCTGAAAATCGTCTTTTCACTCTACGGATGCAGGAAGGTACATAACTTCAAGATCATCTTAACAGTCTAAATTCCACTATGTTGGATTTGGTGAATATTGACGTTAAGGTGGAGGATGAGGATGTGGCACTTATTTTGTTGGAATCACTACCTAACTATAATGAGAACTTTGTTCAGTCATTCATAGAAAGTAAGGATACACTGATTCTGGAGGAGGTTAGGTCAGTACTTCATAGCATGGAGTTGCGACATAAGGCATCAGATTTTGGTACAAATGACCAAGCTTCTTGGTTGTTTGTAGGTGGTGGAAATTTTTTTGGAAAAGGTAAGAGGTCAAAAGACAAAAAAATTATTTCTAAGAGCTAGGTCTAAACTAACTGATATTTGCAATTATTGTTAAGAGAGAGGGTACTGGAAATCTAGTTATGTTGTTGTGGCCGAGAATGAGGCTAAGTCTGATGAGGATATTGCATTGGTTTCTCATGGAAAACACATCCTAGAGATGTGTGGGTCTTGGACACAGGTGAGTCTTATCATATGTGTCTAAGGAGAGAATGGTTCTTAGTGTATGAGGAAGTGACTGATGGCAAGATCAAGATGGCGAATGACTTTGCTTGTCATATTGCATGAATCAGTTCTATTAAGCTTAGGACACATGATGGTAGATTATGCACATTAAACTGAAGTTATACATGTTCCATCTATGTCCAAGAACTTGATCTTAGTTAGTCTTGATAGAAACGGTTTCAAGTATCCAGGTGGAGATGGAGTTCTGAGTCTACATGGGTTTAGATGTGATTTTCAGAGATTTCATTCATGGTACTTTGTATTTGCTGGAAGGTTCTACGGTTTCAGGTTTGGAAAATGTTGCATCTCTAGAGGTTCACGAGGCTGATATGAACAAGCTATAGCATATGAGGCTTGGACATATGAGTTGACGTTGGATGCAGATTCTGTCAAAGCAAGATCTTCTATGTGGTCACAAGACCAAGAGTCTTGAGTTCTGTGAGCATTATGTGTTTGGGAATTGCATATAAATAAGTTTCCTAAGGCTGTTTATAAGACAAAAGACATGCTGGATTATTTCCATTCAGACTGTTGAGGTCCCTCCAAGGTGGAGTTGCTGAAGGATCACATGTATTTTATGTCGATGATTGATAATTATTCGAGGAAGACTTGGATAATATTCATGAAGCACAAAAGTGAAGCTTTCAACATCTTTACGGAGTGGAAGATACTATTGGATAATCAAACTGAGAAGAAGATTAAAAGGTTTTGTATTGATAATGGTCTAGAATTCTTTTCATTAGAGTTCAATCAGTTTTGTAAAAATGTAGGGATTGCAACACATCATACAATCACGTATACACCACAATAGAATGGTGTAGCAGAGAGTGTGAACCATACATTACTGGAGAGAGAGAGAGGTGCATCATATCTGATGCTGGTTTAGAGAAGAGGTTTTAGGCTGGGGCAGTGAATATGACTTGTTATTTGATCAATTTGGGACCGCATACAGGGATCGAGTGTCAAATACCTAATGAAGTGTGGTCAGGTATGTATGCTGATTACTCTATTATGAGAGTCCTTGGTTACACATTTTACTATCATGTTGATAAAGAAAAGCTGGAACCAAGAGCCAAGAAGGGAGTGTTTATGGGCTATGGAGAGTCTGCTCTCCATCTAAGAAACCAGTTGTAATGAGCATTAACCTTGTGTTTGATGAGAGTTATATGTTCAAAGTTTCAGTTGAGTCCAATTCAGAAGCAGAGTAAGAGGATTTTGACAAGCAAATAGAGCTGCAGTCGGATTACCCAGACACAAGATCGGTTAATCGCAGAGATCAGATTGACCGATCAATGTCCAACAACATAGGATAGATCGATCCTCAAGAAGAGATTGAGCGATCGACGTCTGATGACCAGCCAAAGTCTTATAATTCTGGAAATTAACGTGTTGGGTCTGAAAATGCAGTATTTCTAGAGGTAGACCAAGGAGAGTTGATGTCAGACCACCCGAAAGATATTTGTTTGAGGATATGGTGGGTTATGCACTACATGTTACAGAGGAAGTGGATACTTACAAGTCGTCCACTTATAGAGAAGCTATTTCGAGTTATGCGTCTAAGAAATGGTTTGCTGCAATATGAGATGAGATGGAGTCTCATGATAAGAATCACACATGGGATATGATCATACTACTACATGAAAGAAATGTTGTGTGACTTTCAAGTGGATTTACAAGATACAAGATGGTCAGTCACCAGAAGAGGGAATTAAGTATAAAGCTCGAGTTGTTGCTAGAGGTTTCAGTCAAAGAGAAAGCATGAACTACAATGAGATCTTCTCACTTGTGGTCAGACACACTTCTATTAGAGTGTTGTTGGCGATAGTAGCACATCAAGATCTGGAGGTGGAGTAACTAGATGTGAAGACTGCTTTTCTTTATGGAGAGCTTAAGGAGAAGATCTATATGACTCAGCCTGATGGTTTTCTGGTTTCTGTTAAGGAAGATCATGTGTGCAAGTTGAAGAAGTCGATGTATGGACTTAATTAGCAGTCTCCTAGACAGTAGTACAAGAGTTTTGACAACTATATGGTTAGGATTGGCTAGATATGAGTCTTTAAAGCATCTTCAAAAGACACTCTATAACTTCAAATATGAAGTTTTTGCTCTTCAAAAAGGAACTTTAAAACTTTAAATTTGAAGTTTTGAGTAGTGAAACTTCAAATATATAGTGTCTCTACTTAAAACTTCAAATTTAAAGTTTCATCTTTTTATTTGCATTTTGGTCCTTGCAATTACACATTATATTTATGATTCTTAAATATTTTTTCATTTCTCATTTTAATCTTTAAATTTTTTATATCTCATTACTCTTCAAATTTATTTCTATAAATTTAAGCTTTACACATAAAATTAAATAAAAAATTTAAAACAAGCTTTATATTATTTTAAAAGTAAAATTAGACAACACAAATATTACAAAACAAACTTAATAAAAAACCTTTTAAAAATGTACATGAAGACATAATTATTATAGAAATTTAAATGTTACAACAACACTAATAATCTGGTAAATTTGCTCAGAAAGCTCCAAACCTTCAAAATATTGTCTAAACAAATTTTGTGTAATCGAAGATGGTTGTTGTTGTTCTTGGCGTCTTTTTCGTATGATTCTTTCTTGTTCAAAACGAATGTACTATTGAGTATTAATATCACCGATAGAAGCTAAGTCTTTTAGCAATATTTTCTTTTCTTTTTTTGCTTCTTTTAAAGCTAATTTTTTTGCTTCATTTTGTATTCGTAATTTAATCATCTCATGACTTTTTCCCCTGCTTGTTGCACTTTCTTTTAAAAGATCAAGGATTTGGTTGTCTTCCTTTTGAGTTTTGCTTTTTCGATCCAATAGGAGGTGAACTTGATCCGCGACCATTACTACTTAAATTGATTGAAAATGAAGGCATTCTCGGAGATTGTGTTATAGGAGAGCCAAAAGTATTACTTTTGGTGTTGAGTATCTGGGATAGAGATGTTGACATTGATTGTACACTTTGGAACCTCCATCATTTCCCACCCATAATCAAATTTGAAACCTTTTTAGTTTTGGATCTTGTAGCAAAAGTTTCTTAGCCTTCTCCATCTAAAAAGTAATGAAACATAAAACTTGGTTAATTACAAATTAATATCATATATATATTGAGTAAAAAATACTTACAATGTCAAATTCATATGCATCACTTGGATGCATGTTCTCCACTTGTGTTATGCAACTCTTTAAATTTCTAACAGCGTATGTAATAGTATTCATTCTATATTGTAGAGATCTTGTGCTTCTACTTTCCCAACTCTCTTTTTTCATTATAACTCTTACCTATTTTTTCCCACTGCATGGGCGGGAAAATTTGCAGGCCGTAGCGGATCACCCACTATCATTCTCGAAGCGGATCACCCACTATCATTCTAGAAGTGGTTGCAGATTAAGACCTATGGATATGACATGCTTATTTTGGTTTGCCCGACAAGAACAATGACATGCTCAAGATATTGCTCCTCCAGCTAATTATGTTATTCATGGAAACGAATATTACATGGGTTATTATTTAACTGATTAAATTTATCCAAAATGGTCAACTCTTTTTCAAATAGTAAGCAATCCCCAAGGTCTAAAGAAAAAAATATTTGCAGCAAAACAAAAAGCATGTCGAAAAGATGTTGAACATGCATTTGGAGTCTCGCAGTCCAAGTTTGCTATCATAGCAAGATCATCTCGTTACTGGAAGAAGGAGGTATTGCATGATATAATGACGGCATGCATTATAATACATAATATGATCATTGAGGATGAACGGGATATCAATGTGCCGATAAAAGATACAAGATCAGTGGCAGAAGCAACGGTTGAAATTGCAGAAAATGAAGATATCCGTTTTCAACAATTTTTAGCTCGTAATCTACAAATTAAAAATAAAGAGAGTCATTTCTTACTTTGAAATGCACTAGTTGATAACATATGGGAATATTCCACAAAATAATTTTATGAAATAATATGGTATTTTGCTTGTAGTTTAATATTTAGTTATGTATTTCTATTTCTACTTTTATATATTTAATGTAAGCTTTTATTTATTAATATTGTTGTAATATTTTTATATATGCGTTAGTTATTTATAAAAGTTTTATGAATTTATATTAGCTGTGACAAATATAAAGATCATAGTGTAAAATACAAATAATTTTGAAGTTTGTTATGAAATTTTACTTTTGGAGAAGAACACTTTGAAACTTCAAATATAGAGTTTGTGAAACTTCAAAATAGAGAGTCTTTTTGGAGATGCTCTTATGACTATTGTGTTTACATGAGCAAGGTGGAGGATGAGTCGTATATCTACATATTGTTGTATGTAGATGACATCATGATAGCTAGAAAGAAAATGTGTGATTTTCATAAGCTGAAAGAGATACTAAGTTCTGAGTTTGAGATGAAAGATGTGGATGCGGCGAGGAAGATTCTAGGATGGATATCGTTAGGGATAAAGCTAAGAAAAAGTTGTTCTTGTCACAAAAAACCTACATTGAGAAGGTTTTGACAAGATTCAGGATTGTTACTGTTAAGCCTATCGATACTCCATGTGCTACAAATTTTCATCCTACTATAAGTGATGAAATGTCTGAAGGGAAAATCGATTATATATCACGAGTTTCTTATGCTAGCTTTGTATGAAATCTGATGTATGCTATGCTATGGTATATACAAAACCAGATCTTGTACATGCAGTCAGTCTTGTAAGTATGTTCATGGTTCAGCCACGAAAAGAGCACTAGATGGCTGTGAATAGGATTTGTTGGTACCTTAAGGGTACATATGATGTTGGTCCTGTCTATGGAGGTAAGGATCCGAGACTGGTTATAGGTTATTCTGATTCTGATTATGGAGAAGATGTGGACAGTTGAAGATCTATGACTTGCTACATATTTACTCTGAGTGGTTCTGTTGTAAGCTGGAACGCGACTTTGTCTACTACTAAGGTAGAGTATATGCCACTAACATAAATTGCTAAGGAGGTGATATGGTTGAGAGGATTGGTCAGCGATCTTTATCTTCATCATGATCAGGCTATTGTATTCCATGATAGCTTGAGTGTTATTTGTTTAACCAAGGATCAATTTCATCATGAAAGAACCAATCATATTGATGTAAGATACCATTTTCTGAGAGATGAAAAGAGGATTAGAGTGAAGAAGGTATAAACAACTGATAATCATGCATATATGTCCACTAAGCTTTCTTACAGCAAGTTCAAGAAATGTCTTGATTTGTTGAATATCTGAAGCTGTTAAATCTGGCCCTGAGGGACATCTGGCTCTAAGGGGCCTTTGGCTCTAAAGAGCATCTGGTCCAAGTGAGGGCATCTGGCTCTAAGGAGCTTCTGGTCTGACAGAACATATGACATCTGGTTCGATGGAACAACTGAGACAAAGAGAGAGTTTGGTACATTTTTATTATGAGCATGAAGAAGTGCATTCTAGTACATCTGATTATGGAGGATTCAAGTATAGGTGGAGATTTATTGATTTATGTCTTGAATCTGCGAGCTGGCGTCGATCTCTCGATCCAGGAGTCATGGATCAGGCGTCTTTGGCAGGGATCAGGTGATCAATCCGTCATGAAATAGGCGTTTCATGGCAGGGAGCGGATGTTCCCTGCGGTATAGAGCGGGCACTCTTTGCTAATTCCGAGAAATACATAAAGTGTTAATAAACATTTTCTTATATATTTTTAAGTTTTTTTCATATTTTGTAGTACAAATTGTACTCTCAAAACTTGTCTTTGTGAATAAAATATTTTCTTTGCGCGTGAACAAAGTACTTTCTTTACTCGTGGACATAGTCCTAAGGATGAACCATGTTAAATCTATGTGTCTTTCTTATTATTTATCAATTTGTCAATATGTTTCTTGTCACCTCCGTCATAATAATATGGTTGTACCGTGACTGTCAAAAAATTGGTTTGCAATATTTTTTTAGGGTTGACGTTTTGTGTTGTAACCTTGGAGATGCGAAAATCGTACGTGGAGTTACCAAAATAATATACCGCAGGAAGCGAGTGTTCCCTGCGGCATAGAGCGGGCACTCCTTGCTAATTCTGAGAAATATATAAAGTGTTACTAAACATTTTCTTATATATATTTTTAAGGCTTTCCATATTCTGTAGTACGAATTGTACTCTCAAAACTTGTCTTCGTGAATAAAATACTTTCTTTGCGCGTGAACAAAGTACTTTCTTTACTCGTGGACATAGTCCTAAGGATGAACCATGTTAAATCTATGTGTCTTTCTTATTATTTATCAATTTGTCAATATGTTTCTTGTCACCTCTGTCATAATAATATGGTTGTACTGTGACTGTCAAAAAATTGGTTTGCAATGTTTTTTTAGGGTTGATGTTGTAATCTTGAAGATGCGAAAATCGTACGTGGAGTTACCAGAATAATATGGTTTGTAAAATTGATAGATAGATTTAATAAAATATTATATCTAAATGAAATAAAATATATACTATTAAAACTGAAATACAAAATAAAATTAATCATTTTAAGTGTTTTATCACAACCATTATCACTCATTTACTCACTATTATACATATCAAATCTATTAAATATTAAAAATCTAATATTTCCTAAAATAACGAGTACTAATCTTAAATGAAAAAAACATAGAATATTACTCATTATGTTTATCAATCAATACCGCATTACATGTAGAGAAAGAAAACTATATAAACAAAGATTTTGTAGTATTATTTACTAATAAAATCTCTTAATCGAATTTAGATTTTAGTTCCGCATTGTTTCTAATTTTAAATTACAATATAACCTAAAAATTAACAAACCACTACCAAATTTTAAAGAATCTGTTGAATTATTAAAATATTCTTCTACATGTTTATCGACAGATGTAATATTTATAACATATTTGCTTACTAAAATAAGTTTTGGACATATAAAAGTGTAACAATTAATTTATTCCAAGATTTTCATTCACATTTGATCTTTCAAATAAGTCGATATATAACAACTTTTAGCAATAAATTTAAAATTAATAAATATCGGATCTAATCATATAAACCATATCTATCCAATTCACACATATAAACAATTCTACTGCCTTTTTAATATATATATATATATATATATATATATATATATATATAAATAATTAATTCCCGTGCGCACCCATACAAATATTAATTTTTATGTTTTTATAGATTGATATTTTTTATTTGATTAATGTTATATATTTTATATGTATCACAATATAATTAATTGTATTGAAAAGATCCAAACCGAATAGGGTAATATAGTTATTTTTGATACAAATATCTAAACTCATTCAAATATATTGGTTATATGAATATTTTTAGGTTTCAATACATCAAAACCGAACTCATCCAGAGTTGAAAGAACCTAACTCAAAACATACACATAAAATTATAATATCCAAGCGGACTTAAACACACACATCAATGTCTGACTAATTTTATAAACAAATAAAAAACATTATGTGTTTGGCTAAATTAAGTGAAACAGAAAAAGATTTTTTATTTAGTAAAATAGTTATATTGAATGAAAAATTAAGTGACAATAAATGTAGTTTGTTTTTATTATTTGATTTAAGTTATTATTTTGTTCATCTAAATTATTTATTTGAATTATGTGTTTGGTTACCTAATTTTTCACTGGTTGAAACTAAGATAAATAATTTTCTTAGTAAAATAGACTAAACCAAACTTGTAACCATATGTAAAATCCGGTTATTTTATATTTTTGATTATTATATTGGTACAAGTTAATGTTGATTGGGTAATAGATAAGTTTTTGCACTATTATTATTATAGTAATATAATTAATGATATGATGTATTGTTAAAATAATATAATTAATGAAATTGTTAAATTAAGTAAAAAAATAAAATAACAACTAATATAATAATTTGTTAAAAATAAAATTAATTATATTTATATTTTAGTTTTAATAATATAAATGTGGTATTATAAACAAGATTCATAAACTTGAGACGCCAAGTTTTTTAAAAACAATTATAACAACAAGTTAAGATCCTTCATTGATAGAAACAATATGTTATACAACCCGGTGAAACATTTTATATCATTTTATCATATAAGAATATAACTGCAGGGACATATTTTAATTCACATCTATAACCTATCTTTTTATATCTTTCAAATTTTTACCTAATATTAATTGTGATATTCAATTAAAATTTGAAAGTTGATACAATAAATGACACATGTATTTTAAAGATAAATTGACCTAAATAGCTATGAAATCAACCAAAATTAGGTATCTAACTAAAAAAATCATTCACCACTAATTTTATAATATATACTATATTATTCTTATTCACAGGTTAATAAGTGTGTATACTTTTTTCTTCTTCGGTTATCTACCACTATCACTATTTCTTTCAATTCACTATCACTTTCTATAAAAATAATTTGAATCATTTGAATTTCTATCTATTAACATAACTATTGTCATCTTTTCTTTTAATCATTAACCAAATTTGTAATCTCCGTTTTCATATTTTTGACATCGATCACATCTTTCAAAAGAATCACCATCTCTTTGATATCAGTCATCACTTCTTCCATCGAACGACCATCACTCGTATGTACTGTAAATTTCCGGTTGTACTGTGTTATTTGAACAATATGTACTATCCTTTGTATGTATTGTAAATTTCCGATTGTACTGTGTTATTTGAACAATATGTACTATCCTATTTCGTTGTTACTATTCTATTTTAATAATATTTTATATTATTTATTATGTGCATATTTTGATATTTGGATTATGGTTTATATTTCTTTTTAGGGTTTAATGATTAGTGTTTTGTGTTTAGTTTATGCAAGGTTCAGGTTAACATTAAAGTAAGCATTACTTCATTTTCTATAATCATAGACATTTCAAAATTTAAACAGTATATACTATGTTATTTATATGTTATTATTCTATTTTGATATTGCTTCATATTATATATTATATACATATTTTGATATCTGAGTTAGGATTTATATTTTATTTTATGAAAAATTTAAGTTGACATTGAAGTAAACATTACCTCAATTCCATGTAATCATAGAGTTTGGAATAAAAATTATATTTTATAAACTATATCATTTAGCATGTTATATTCTATTTTTATACTACTATTTTCACCATCAATGTGGATGCTATAACTACCACTACTTTACATGACATATGCTTTTTATGTTTATCATTATCAACCGACTTAAAAAGGGAAAAAACCAGATGAAAAAAAAATATGCTAGGAAATCTAATAATATCAACATAATTTTATATTCTTAATTTTGTTCTTAAAATGGACTATTACACAAATCAACCCTATTTTAAAACTGTATACAAACGTAAAAACACAATATAGACTATATATAAATGTTAAAACACATTGATTAATTAAAGAAACTAAATTTTCTACTAAATATAATATTGTTCAGTAAAATAATAATTATGCGATTTCAAAATGAATTTTGAAAATGAAGTGTAGAAAGATGAATTTTAAAAACATCAGAACAATTCATTTTCATATTTTTAAACTTCATAATTTGAAAGAATATTCCAACGAATTCTCTTTTTGTTTCCTGGACATTGTTTTCTTGGAAAGAAGGATAAATAGTAAGGAAATGTGTGTCTGTGGTGTGGCGAAGAAAATAATATATTAAATATACAAACAAAACATGCCACCTTATCTACATGTATTACAAGGCAAATAATAAAATGCACAAATGAATACTAAAAAAGAAATAAAACATTAGAAGAAAGAAAGAAGAAAGAAGAAAGAAGAAAGAAGAAAGAAGATGAGAGCTCTCTTGTGCTCACACCACACACCACCGTTCTCATTTCTCTCAAGAACAATTCCCAGAAGCAAACCTGAAGATCCAAAAACCCTAATCCCTAGCAACAAGAAGATCAGATATGAATCCAGTCTCCACGCAAGCCCTAAGGGGTTTCAACCTTCTAACAACTCTGAAAAACCTGGCAAGTCAAAACCGGACCCGGAAGACGACCCGCCGATACCTCAAGAAGTGTTCGAGAGGATGACGGGGAGGATCGTGGTGTCGGTGGGGACACCACTGGGCTTGGGAGTGGCAATATTGAAATTACTTGATATTTTGAAGGATAAAAACGTCTGGGACGTGCCATTGTGGGTTCCATTCTTGACCACGCTCGTGACCTTTGGTGCGTCTGCTCTTGGGATCGCATATGGGAGCTTGTCCACAAACCTCGATCCGACCAAGACTAACTCTCTTTTCGGACTCGAAGAGGCAAAGGAGAACTGGGTAGAGATGTGGAAAGAAGATCAGTAATGTTGATGTTTTGGCCTCTTGGCACTTGTGAGTACATAAGTTAATCTGTATCCCTCCGTTTTTGTTTGATATTTTTGTTTAGATTATAATCAAATCTTGATTCTTAGAGTCATCCTCGATTCTGGATGTCTTATCCAAAACGATGGTGATTTAGGAGGATGGTAAATGATTTTGATTGGGGATATTCAGTTTTCCAGAATTTTGGTTATAGGTAATATGAATCGGTTTGGTATGATGTAAATTTGTTTTGGATCAGATTAAGATCTATATTATTATTTGCGAATTGATTTTTCGCAACAGAGCTTCTACGTTAAAAGTTGTAGCGGGTAATATCATTTATATTTTTTAAAAATAAAACATAAAAATTAATTTTCAAATAAAAATAAATTTAAACATGACTTGAATAATATTCTCGACCGCCACATCCTCTCTATCATTATCCCATTTTAGAAACATTTCTTCGATGTTCTTTTTAACGTAGTTGATCACCCGAGTCTGCATTATATAAAGATATCAAGTTAGATATTTGACGGATTAGAACTATAGAAAACTTATATGTAAGTCATCTATAAAAAAAATTGACCAGAAGACTTACCAGAAGATTTAGTTAAATTTTCCCAGAAGTCTTCTGGCGAGAAGATTTTCGATTTAAGTCTTCCGGAAGACTTAACTAAGTCTTCATATTAGGAAGACTTAGTTAAGTCTTCTCGCCAGAAGACTTCCGGGAAGACTTAACTAAGTCTTCTGGTAAGTCTTTTGGTCATAATTTTTTATAGATGACTTACATATAAGTCGTATTATTTTGAGAAATTACATGTCTGATGATAGCGTCTTTAAAACATTTGCGTCTTTTGCCACCCTTGAATGCCAGCAACGGTGGAGACGGTTTGTTTGGTAAGGGATTCCCATAATCAGCACCCAATTATGGCAGAGCATAGTCGATCCACACCTGGAGAACTTGTATGAACCCATTGACAATATAAAATTTTGTGAAATCTTTTGCCTTCAAAGAGTCCATCAACACCTTAAACGCCGCTCTCCCCCATGGATAATTCTCGAATTTCTATAAATCCATGACAAACCTTGCAAGACTAGCTCGTGTTGCGCTTGAGTACTTCCTCCCTTCAATGAATCCAGAGAAGATAGTTAGGTATCCCAACCGCATGCGATCATCCTGAGACCACTTTTGGCTTCTCTTAAGTGCTCTTATTATCTGCTCTGAACTTGAACCAGCATCGACATAAACACCAATCCGCTCCCAGAAAGTGGTCATCTCATTTGTAACCTCACATCTCGGATTTTCAAGGTTCTCAATGTACTCGCAGTTGAGACCAGTGAGCTGTTCAAACTCTATCAGTGAAAACCTCACCGGATCTGCACCAACCAGACTCCAAAGCTCATATTTTTTCTTGATGTTGAGCTGGAAACAGAGCATGTAATGAACCAGCCTTGATGCCCAACCAAAATGCATTTCCTTGAACTTTAGGAAGACTCACAATCTTGATTACTTAAGCTCCTCGTATTCATCATCATGTAGAGCATCCCTTACAGCAGAAAACAACTTGGAGTCATCTGTATGGTACGCTATGGTTTTGATTGGAAAGGGCTCTTCCCCTAAGGTAAATATCCTATTCGAGAGTTCTAGTGAATCCATTTTTCAGTCTGCAAAACAATTAAAACCAACATCTCAATCACAAACCAAACACAATTACTGGAAGACTTCGTAGAAGACTTCCAGTTATTATTATCCGAGAAGCCTACTCGAAGTCTTCCTCGAAGACTTCCACAAAGTCGAGACGAACATATTGAAGAACTTACAGTCGGAAGCTAAAGCGGTGAAGTTAGTGTCGGCAACGACATCATCGGTTAACAGATCTACAAAACTCGAAGTAAAATAAGAAGTCAGACTATTACGTTTAGGGTTTAACGGCGGCGAAACTTCGTAAAGGTTCGCCTTTAGTCAAATTGTGGACTCGACACCAAAGAGGAAGAATTTACCAGCAGCAGAGCAATAACAATAACGGATCACGAACGGTTTCGGATCTGAAAAAAGCGGGTTAGTTTAATCTCCAAAAATACTATTCCGACATGAAAGATAAAGAAGATTTTATGAAAAAAAGAGATTAGCGGATGTGGAAAACGACAAAAAACGAGAAACGGCGGAAATCGTCTTCGGTATCGCCTTTAGAGAGAAACAGCTAGGGTTCTGTGGTTTACCAGCAAATAATGAATTAATAAAAAAAAAGTTAAAAATAACTATTTATATGTCTGGTAAAACATCCGGTTAGGTTAACTGTAAATTGGTAAAATTCACAACCGGTTCGGCATAGAAGACTTACGGGAAAGTCTTCTGGCAAAAAACAAGCGAGAATACTTACGGAGAAGTCTCTTACGCCCTAATACGTCGAGAAGACTTACATTTAAGTCTTCTAGCGTAATACGTTTTAGAGACTTAAGTCTTCCAATACCCTAAACAAAAAGATAAACTAAATATCAGTAAACACTACACTAAACTTAAAATCAACTCCAAATTTTTTTAATATACACAAAACTAAACAAATACATGTAAAAAATGAATTTTAAAAAGATTAGTTAAGCTTCCAAAATCTAACCCTAAAGATACATACAATACTAGAACATATGTTTCCAAACCTAGACCAAAGAATATCATGAGATGATACATTCACTCATCTATGTTGAAAACAATTCAATTTTACTAGATTTTATTTTATATCATTTACAAATGTTTATTATTACATGATTTAGATTTTTCCCCCATCAAAATATTTTTTATGTAATTTATTAATTATTTTTAAGATTTAATAAACGAGAAGTCTTCTCAGAAGTCTTCTCGTTTAAAAGAAGACTTCATAGCATACTTAAGATTTAATAAACGAGAAGTCTTCTCAGAAGACTTCTGAGAAGACTTCTCTTAAGAAGACTTCTCTTTTAAGGACGAAAGACTTAAATATGCTATGAAGGTAAAAATGCATACAGTTTTTTTTGTCATAAGGGGCATGCTGTAATATCACTACCCTTTTAAGTTACTTTTGCATTTGATTGATGTTTGGGTACACTTTTGCATTTGAATTCAAGTTTTAAGTTGATTTTGACAATTTCTTTAAAATAATTGTTTTTCTTAAAACACTACTTAAAATGATACTGAAGAAGTACTTTTTAATGATTAAAGTATATATTTTAACACATACCATGTAACTAATTGTATGTTATTTTATTTCCAATTTTTTTTATATATTTTTGAATGCAATAATTTAAATTTTTTTTTGTTTTAAATTGGTATTTGTATCATATCTTCTTTATAATATATGTATTTTTATAATTTTGCGTTGGATATTTATATTGGAAAATATAATAGTAAGATGACATTGTTTAGTATAGTTTGTGTAAGTAATATATAAATTAATAAATTTGGTATTTACATGTATAACACATAATTAATAAATTACGTAGAAAATTTATTTTAGTTTATATTTAAAATAATCATGTACACTAATATCTAAACATTTGGTATTACAGAATCAATATTATACATATGAACTTCAAACATGTAAATGTATCAATATAAATCATTTTTTGTTCAAATCAATGAAACCATCAAATAAATATTATTAAATGTTAATATAGATATGAATCATAATAGTAGAAGATTTTAAAAATAATTCATATTAATGCTAGTTATTTGTTATACCTAGTAAATAAAACCTATAAGAGTAGAATGTGTGTAATTTAATTAAATATATGATATTAACATTTTGACAAAGAATATAACTTCTCTAAATATGATGAATCCCTTATGAGAAAATCTTTTTGTCCATAATTCTTTTGAAGGATGATCTTATGGTTTGAGAGAGATATGGGTTGATTTTGATGATGATGGATGGGTTGATTGGATGATCTATGGATTGATCAAATCTTGTATAGATGTGTTAGTGATTAAGAGAATGAACTATGATTTCAATCACAAACAAGATGCAATTGGAGAATGAACTCCTTAGCAATCAATGTTCATATGATGAACAAATGATTCACAAGTTTAGTGAGATTTTTTTGATAAAAAGTGAATAATGTTTCTTAAAACAAAAGAGAGTTTAAGTAGAGAAGAAAAACTTGAAAAGTCCTAAAATTGTAGAAAAAATAAAAAAACTTTATTTTTTTTTTTGATCAAGAAGAAAAACTTAATTAAAACTAAAATTATCTTGAAAACTAAATTTTAATTATTTTTGCTGATCTCTTGACTTGATTTTCGTGGCTTGCCATTCAGAAAGAAAGATTGGATCCACAACTTGTATATTTGATCTCTTTTTGGGCTGAAAATGGCCATCTGATGCAACAAAAGAGTTAGGCTGAATTTATTCCCTTCCAGCCTGATCCATCATGCCAATATCATCACTCAGTTGGTTCATCTCATCATGCTCCTCTTCAGTGTCACTGAGCTGGTTCAGCTCATCAAGCTCCTCTAGATCTGAATCAGCAACTGGTTCAGTCAGGGTTGCATCATCACCTCCTCCTTTAAAAATATTTGTCCTCAAATACATATCTCCTACATCAAAAGGAAACAAGTAAGAAGCTAGACAAATGATCAAGAAAATAAGCATGAAAACAACATCAAAGTAAGGTTTTGGACAGAAACTTCCTTGAAATTTTGAATCCATTTTCCTCAAGTACTTCCACCTCCAAATCTCAGGCTTATAAGACTTGCATTTGTTATTGTTCCTTGCAATCCTCTGAGACTCCTCCTGCTGTTCCTGGATACTCAAACAGAGACTAGAAATCCAGTGTCATATAGGAAAAACATGTTCTTAATCTGATCAATAACCAAACATTTCTTTCTGAGAACATGTTGCACTTGTTTCAGACTTTTAAGATACACATCAAAGTAAGTATTGTAAACCAGAATGGCTACAAGGCACTCATTAACATAGAACAACTTCAATTTGTGCCTAACTTTCTCTGAATCAGAAGACAAATGATTAAGTTCAAACTGAGAATCATTTAGCAAAGACTCAACATGTTTATCAAAGAATGTATTATAAACCAGAATATCATCGAAGCTCAAAATAACACTATTCCTCAAGCATGATCTCAAAACAAACCAAGATTTATCAGTTTCAGAACACAAGATACCACGTTTCAAAATAGAATCACAAATAAAATCGGTTTCAGCTTTAAGTGATTTTGGTTTATGGAAATTCCTAGGTTCGTTCATGGCATTAACAGATGCAAAAAAATCACAAGGAACTAGTTTATGCTTAGAATAATTCAGAACAAAGTCATTATCTTTAAAGCAAGTAAAAGAATCACAAGGTTTTCTGAAACAAAAATCAGGTTGTTGTAGAACAAGCTCTAGTTTCTTTTCAGGGTGATCAAAGAATTTGTTATGTTCCATAAACTAATCAAAACTTAAAACAAGACCATGATTGGGTTTACTAACAGACTGAAAACGTTTTTGATCAGAGAGTTTGAAAGATTTAATCATGTTTTCAAAAACAAAGTTTGAAACACAAATTCTTTTACCTTGTTTAGACCAAAATGTTTGACATCACTAAAACTAACCATAACAAACATTTCAGGTATAGAATTATTCAGATCAAATTCCTTACAATGCTCTTGTGAGTTAGGAAACAAAGACTTATGAATTGTGCTCAGCTGCTCCATCACTTCACCTTGTGTTGAACTCTTCTGTTCTATTTCTGGTGAGGGTTCTTCTGAGACCTGAGATACTGAGACAATGCTACTCGGTTTCCCCAGTTCAAGATGAGTTAGTTCATCAAAGGTTTCATTGACAACAAGTTCAGACTGAGGAGAAAAAAGAGAAAACTCTTTTTCTGTCTCAGGTTCTTTTATTACCTTAGATGACTCCGTTTCCAGCTCTTGGATGATATGTTCCTGCTTGCTGCAACTCATTGGATCAGGAACCTTTGAGGAAGGTCGTGTGGATGGTCTCACACGCTGGTCTTTTGCAAACTCCTTGATTACTTGTTGTGCAATCCTTTTGAAATCATCTTGAAACTGTTGGTTGTGCAAATACTCAAGTGATGCTTGTTGTTTCTGAGACTTCTTTATGGGATCACGACCATGGCAAGCTCCTGTCACTTCTCTGGCATGTCTAAGACATTCTCTACTCCTCCTAGTTGGTTCATCTTGCCTTACTGGTCGTGCCTTTTCCTGCACAAGATAAGAATGGTTAAAACCCGATTTTTCTTTGCTTATCAAATTCTGTTTTTTTTTCCAGCAAACTCTTTGTGGAAGAATTGAATTGATCATGATGTATGCTCCTCCTGTTAAGCTTTTCCAGTGACCTCCTAGATAGTATCCTTTCCTGCTCATAACCAGACTCATCAATATCATATGAATCTCTTTTTCTCATAGACTTTTCTCTTATTTCCAATGCTGCTTTTGTAGCATAGTCAAAGAGATTGTATTCTAAATCCTTTTTAGGACGTCTCCTCCTGCCATTGCTTCCTCTAGATATGGCTTCCTGTTAAGAAACTCTACAAGAAAATTAGCACAATAACATATAGCATAAGTCACTTCTCTCAAGTTTTTCTCTCTGATTTTCTGTGAAATTTCTTTGTGAATCCAGTAGCTCAGGAACAAACAAAGATCAAGCTTTTAGAGATCAATTCCCAACCCCAAAACAGAAGAAAGAGATATAAAGATTGCAAGATTTTTGTTTGGATTTCTCTTCAACTTTTCAAAATTCTTTTTTTTTCTTTTTTCTTTTAAATCTAGTTGACCCTCTTGCAGATTATACAGATATAAATATAAGAGTTTTATGAGAAACAAAGAATAGAAAACAGATTCCCCAAAACAAAGAGAAGAAATCAAAAGTTTCAAAATCAAACCCAATTTTTTTTTAAGTTTCAGATTCAAACCCATATCAAAAGCCTTCAAATCTGCTATGATACCACTTGATGAATCTCTTATGAGGAGATCCTTTTGTCCCTGATTCTTTTAAAGGATGATCTCATGGTTTGAGAGAGATATGTGTTGATTTTGATGATGATGGATGGATTGATTGGATGATCTTTAGAAATGATCTATGGACTGATCAAATCTTGTATAGATGTGTTAGTAATCAAGAGAATGAACTCTGATTTCAATCACAAACAAGATGCAATTGGAGAATGAACTCCTTAGCAATCAATGTTCATATGATGAACAAATGATTCACAAGTTTAGTGAGAATTTTTTGATAAAAAATTGAATAATGTTTCTGAAAACAAAAGAGAGTTTAAGTAGAGAAGAAGAAATTGAAAAGTCCTAAAATTGTACAAAAAATAGAAAAACTTAATTAAAACTAAAATTATCTTGAAAACTAAATTTTAATTATTTTTGCTGATCTCTTAACTTGATTTTCGTGGCTTGCCATTCAGAAAGAGAGATTGGATCCAAAACTTGTGTATTTGATCTCCTTTTGGGCTGAAAAATAGCCATCTGATGCAACAAAAGAGTTGGGCTGAATTTCTTTCCTTCCAGCCTGATCCATCATGCCAATATCATCACTCAGCTGGTTCATCTCATCCTGCTCCTCTTCAGTGTTACTGAGCTGGTTCAGCTCATCAAGCTCCTCTAGATCCGAATCAGCAACTGGTTCAGTCAGGGTTGCATCAAAATATTAATCATTAACATAAATAATAGATGAAGGATTGAGAGATTTATTTCAGGTGAATATCACAATTTCGGTTTGTGTTATTTAATATAGTGGCTTGGTTTAATTTTCATATAAAACAATATTAAGATCACTTAGTGTTTTTTTTACAACGAAAAGTTATTATGTGGTTTGGGTAACCAGATATGAATAGAACAACCAATAAAATGAAGCTTTCTGTGGAAAGATCTTACTATTCTAGGTAAAGAATCTGAAATCGGATTTTGCGCTCGTGGAATATTGAGTAATCTTGGAGTCCGGGAAACATATTTGCATAGTTTTTGTCCTCTACAATTATGTTGCAAAGCTTGGCCAAGCATATAGCTGGGTTGCGGATCAAACCCGCCCCGCATGACCCGCAACCCGCGAGTTTTAATTTTTTTTTGGTAAAAATTTTGATCCACACAACCTGCGAACACATAAATTTACACCCACACCCGCCCGCTTAGTTATGCGGATAACCCGAAGGATCCACTTTATAATTAAAATTTTACATATTTTAAAAAAATTTAAATATTATTTTCTAGAATTTTCCAATTTTTTAAAATATATATACTTTTTTACAAAAAACAAAATCTGTAAAAAAAATTTGTGGGTTGGCGGATACCTGCAATTCAAAATCTACCACCCGCACACACCCTGCAAAAAATATTCATAACCCGCACATGCACCCGCAAATCGATTTTGTCAAAATGTCCGATCCGCATCCTCCCTGCGGCGGATCAAACGGGGCGGGACCCCCGAGTTAAGTCTCAAATTCCCAAGCATGGGTTCCTTAATCATGGTGATCAAATCCTTGCAGTATGTTCCAAAGCTCTGATATATCGAGTATTGCAACATACTCTCCATTGTCCATCTTAGTGCTTATACTTCTGAGTACAGAGTAGACTCTCACCGAATATAATTCTGTGTCCCCATAAATTGAACTTTTCTGAAGCTGCCCATCCAAGCCCATCCAAGCTCATCCACACCCGATGAACTGTGATGTAAATTTCCATGCCCCGACTGTTCCCAGCTAATGGCCCACCCATGACCTTTCCCCGTTAATTTTCCGAGGCTCAAAATCATTGTTTACTAACTCTGCAATCACCACATGACCTTTCCCCGTGCTTTAGCCTCACTCACACGGTATCGCGAATCACTTCCCGATAGGTCACCCATCCTTAGGTCACGCTTAATTCTGGAGTTCTAAACAGATGTGCTCCCGAAAAGGTAAGTGCACTTCGATGACATGTGTAACCAAATCAATTCTCTTAAGCCTTTCCATATATCACAATTCAGGATGTTACAATTCACCCTCTCTCAAAGAACGCAACGTCCTCGTTGTGCCCCACGACAAGTCTCAAGACACCTCTCGGATCAGAACCGAGATGGCTAACCAGCTCTGATACCACTTGTAACGCCCCGACCGTCCATAGCTAATGGACCATCCACGCCCGCTTTCTCGGCCCGTGGGCCCCATCCCATTCCAACGGTCGGTCCGTTAATTTTCTGAGGCTCAAAATCACTGTTTACCAACCCTGCAATCACCACATGACCTTTCCCCATGCTTTAGCCTCACTCACACGGTATCGCGAACCACTTCCCGATAGGTCACCCATCCTTAGACTACTCCAGCTCAAGCACGCTTAACTCTGGGGTTCTAAACGGATGTGCTCCCGAAAAGGTAACTGCACTTTGATGACATAAGTAGCCAAATTAATTCTCTTTAATCTTTCCATATATCACAACTCGTGATGTTACAATTTTTTAAATTGTAACACTTGTACTTTCCAAAATAATATAAGAAATAATAACTTTAAAATATCCATTTACTAATCTTCATAAATTATCTCCAAACACCATAAATCTAATAAATGAATAAATCCAATAATATCGATAAAAGCATAAAATCAAAAGTCTGAAAAGAAATAAATAAACTCTCAAAAGCACCAATCCGATAACAATCCCTTCTGCTCGTCGGTTTCACCTGAAAGGGGAAAGAAGGAGGGGTGAGTAACATGAGAGTCACTCAGTGAGGTGTGGGATGCTTGATCCGCAAACCACTGACTAAGTAATAAAACTTCCACTATGGAAGTTTAGCTCTAAGATGAAACAAACATGGAGACTAGTACTCCTCACAAAACTATCATATGCCTAATGTATAATACAAACAATGCGCTGATAGTACATAGCTACTCTTTGCACCCCACATCTTCGCATAAGGATATATGTATAACTCAAGGCATACAGTAGTCTATCTCTGCATTCCCGCAATCTGCGCGTTGACGACTGATACAAACGTCTTTGTACCCCCGCAATCTCACTGCTTGTCAGCGGCTTACACAAACGTCTATGTGCACCCGCAATCACACTACTCGTCGGCGGCTTACACAAACGTCTTTGTGCACCCGCAATCACACTGCTCGCCAGTGGCTTACAGAAACGTCTTTTTGCACCCGCAATC
This sequence comes from Sinapis alba, assembly GCA_012274485.2. NCBI lineage: Eukaryota > Viridiplantae > Streptophyta > Magnoliopsida > Brassicales > Brassicaceae > Sinapis > Sinapis alba. The sequence continues at coordinate 109,623 of MU106023.1, forward strand.
ACACAAACGGACTTATATTTATGTATAAATATATATGTAACAATTCTAATATCACCCAATTCATTCAACCGTTGAATCCTCTAACACCCTATATCCATTTTTAGCAAACATATAATAATAATCAAATAAGACTCCATACAGACTCGATTCACAGAGATGAAACATGCTTTGAAACTAAAATATCATAGAAGAAATTTTACACTAGTACAAGATTTAACGGAATAGCCTTCACCTTAGTCACTGGCTGGAATGGCCAACAAAAGATGGTCAACTGAGGTCAACTGCAACACGAGAATTAACGGCTTAGGCTCAAAGTCTCATGAAATAAAGTTTTCAGAAATGGAAACTTTCCTAAAATGGAACATTTTCTAAAACGACAACTTTCCTAAAATGACAACTTTCCTAAAATAGAACTTTCCTAAAATTAAACTTTCCTTAAATGACGACTCTCCTATTATAATTTTTTCCTAAATTAGAAACTTCCTCTAAATAGATTCCTATAACTAGAAATAAAAGGCGACAAACTTACCAGAAATATCTGCCAGAAGCTCACCCGAAAATCTCACCGGAAAAACTCACTCGTGACTGGTCGTCGAATAATCCAATAATTTGTCATGCGCAAAGAAATACTTTGACTTGATGAGAATAAAGGGAAATGGTGCAACTCTTTATATAGAGAAAGAAAGATGAAGAATTTTTATAAAGGGAAATGGTGCAACTCTTTATATGTGATGAAGTTAAAAGAATGAATGGGCTTAAGTTTAAATAAAACTATTTTTTTTTAAGTCCACCATGATTTTGGGTTGTTACAAAGTAATGAAACAATATGCATATATACTAACATAGTGACATCAGATAATAAAATATGAAGCAACACATATGTTTAATAAACAAAGCACCTACGATAGAGCATTAGCTTATCAACATCAACAAGATCTCTGATTAAATGATTTTCTTTGTTTGAAAGAAGGCGAAATCAATATTGTTGACTAAAGCTCCTAAGTTTATAGTGTGTATGAATCCACTTTTACAAATCATGGTTTGAATTGATAATAAACATGATTCAAAGAAGGATTAGACATAGACTATAACAAAATAAAAATTTATACTTATTAGTTTAAGACTGTTAGAGTTCCGTACTGATAACATGTTGTAAATAAAGAAGACAGAAAGAAGAATTGATGTATCTTATTCTATGAATAATGAATTTTTTATATGACAGGGACAAAATCTGCTTTTAGAGAATAAATAAAGCTTAGAGAACAAGTATATCTAAGACTTGTTATAATGGTATCACTTATTTATAACAATTTATACCTTTTTGACATTTTTTGAAAATTTAAAGTTATTTTGGTGGTTTTTATCCAATAGTTATGAAAAAGAATTTCATATAGTTTTATACGTTGAAAAAGGTTTTCTGGAAAGTTAGTTTACGTGTATTTAAGGTTACTATTAGTCATTAATAATAGTACCTGTTTGGCTCTTGCTGGTTGTAGTCTTCAGAAGTGTTTGTTACTAACCGGTTTAGGATCCCAACCAATGTATTCCCTCTTCTTTATTAATGAATTATCAGTGTTTTAAAAAACAAATAATTTTCATCTTCGAATCAAGAAATAAAATATATTATATTATTCTGGTTTGTTTGTGGTATATGAAAAAGTTTAAAATGATTGATTTAACTAGCTATGTTATCAAAGTGCACTTATCTTTTCGAAAGCATATTCATTTAGAACTTCAGAGTTAAGCGTGTTTAGACTGAAGTAGTAAAGGATGGGTGACCTACTACGAAGTGATTCGTGATACCATACGAGTGAGACCAAAGCACGAGGAAAGGTCATGTGGTGATTGCAGGATCAGTAAATAAAATTTTTTAGCCTCCAAAAAATTAATGCACCACTCGTCATACAGGATGAGACCCACATACCGAGTGAGCGGGTGTGACATTACAAGTGGTATCAGAGCCAAACCCAGACGAATGTAGAGTCAGTGAGGATTCACATTAATATAAGTAACGATCTTGAGACGCAACAGGGACGTAGCCTCCGAAAAAATAATATACCGCTCATTGCATGGGATAGGGTCCATAGGCTGAGTGAACTGGCGTGGGTGGTCCATTAGCCATGGGTGGTCGGAACATTACAAATGGTATCAAAGTCGAATTTAGACGAGTGTGAAATCAGTGAGGACTCACACTAATATGGGTAACAATCATGGGGCGCAACGGCGACGTTGCATTCTTTGTGAGGAGGTGAATCTTATCATCCCAGTTTGTGGTATATGTTGGAAAGCTTAAGAGAATTGATTTGGCTATCTATGTCACTAAAGTGCATTTACCTTTTCGGGAGCACATTCATTTAAAAATTTAGAGTTAAGCGTGCTTGGGTTGGAGTAGTGGAAGGATGGATGACCTATCGGGAAGTGATTCATGATACCGTACAGTGAGGCTAAAGCACGCAAAAGTTCATGTGGTGATTGCAGGGTCAGTAAACAATGATTTCAAGTCTTCGAAAAAAGTAACGCACCGTCTGTTAGACGAAATGAAGCCCACGGGGTGAGTGAGTGGGTGTGGCTGGATTAGCCATGGGTACTATGCGTTACAAGTAGCATCATAGTCAAACCCAGACGAATATGGAGTCAGTGAGGGCTAACACTAACATGGGTAATGATCTTGGGGCGCAACGAGGATGTTGCGTTTTTTAAGAATGAGTGAATTGTAACATCCTAGTCTGTAGTTAGTATATAGAAATGCTTAAAATGATTGATTTTGACTACCTATGTCACTAAAGTCCACTTACCTTTTCGAGAGCACATTCATTTAAAATTTCATAGTTAAACGTGCTTGAGCTGGAGTAGTAAAAGAAGGGATGACATATCAAGAAGTGATTCGTGATACTGTATGAGTGAAACCACAGTAGATAAAAAATCATGTAGTGATTGCAGATCAGTAAATAATAATTTAGAGTCTTTGGAAAAATTAACATACCATCCGTCAAATATGATAAATCCACAAGACGAATAAATAGGCATGAATAATCCTTTAACCGTGGTCGGTCGGAATACCCGACATGAGGAAGCCCCCAGTGACTGCATTTTCTTTTAGTAAACTATTGTGTGATAGTTGTTAAAGAAGACTTTCGACCTTGACTCTTCTCAATTTCATCTTCATTGCTGAATTATGTCATTCGCATATTTCACAAATGTTTACGTTTTCTCTACAATTGACTAGACTACGTAAAACATGGCCTATGATAATGTAAAATGTTTGACTTTTTTTGTATCCCAAACTCAAACCTCTTTTGATACATAATGCTTTTCTAAATCATATTTTTTGAAGATTAAAGATTACGGGCTTAGGACCTACAATTTTTTATTATAAATTTTTTTTTTTTGAAAACCAACATAATATATACATGGAATTTGCATAATCCAAACATGAACAGATTTATCAACCAATTCCCGCAACATATTGATTTAGTAATATATAATATTTTGTGGTGAAGAAGATTAAAAGTAAAGATTATTTAGCATTAGAGAAAAGTCTACGTGAATGAAACCTCGAGAAAATGATCACTAAAATGATCACTAGATGATTAAAAGTATAAAGTTAGTAAACTATGGGTGAATTAGTGGAATGGCGATATTCGTTATCAACACATGAATGATTCTCAATGCTTGAAAACAACAATTTCCTTTGAAAATTTCACTGATAATTCTTCCTCCGGCAAATGTCACCGATAATGCATTTTCACGGTTCGGTCTTCAAAGAACACTAGAATGTAACCGGTGGTGATCCTGTCAAATTTTGTCGTACGAGTCAGATTCTTTTATAGTGGTTGCAATCAGAACGGCAACTGCAATCGTGCTCGATATCTCACTTCAACAGATAAAAAATCACAAACTCATCAGCGGTTATGAATCCCTAACAAAAATTGGAAGAAATTTATGAAACTGTTACATTTGTGTCTATTTCTGACATATACTTGGTTAGGGAGAAGATGTTTGTTGTTAGTAAGGATGTTGTTAAGTTTGGTTATTGTCGTCGCCAAAAAAAAAAAAAAAAATGGAGCAATATAAAGAACATGAAAAATAGCATAAACAATGATCGAGAAAGAAATAGTGAGACCCAACCAAAAGAAAAAAAAAGGAGGGAAAGAAAAAAAAATTGTGTGGTTGAGAAAAGATTTGATCATGATTAAGAAGAAAGAAGAATATATCCCTTATATATTAAACGAGAAGTCACTTAAGTGATTTCTGCTGATGTGTCGCTTATAACAGAACTTTTCAATTAATTGTTATAATTTGATTGATTGATGTTTTTTTTTAATTAAAGTTTTTTTAAAGTAAACCAACCCTAGAATTATCTAATCTAATATATATTTTCAAACATACAATTAAACATCTTAAATATACATGAATTAATATAATTTATTTATAGAAAAATTAAATATAATAGATTACATAATATAAATTGATAATATACATTAATACATATGATACTATAGAAACAATTATAAAATTTTTTTTTAATATATTTATATTAGAGTTGTTCAAAAAATATTTATATTAGTAGTGAATACAATAAATCATTAATTCCATAAAACTAATTAATGTAAACCTAATAATATTAATTAAACTCACTTATTCACTATATAAAACATATATATTCTAAACTATTTCAAATGAACGCATAACAGTCAAATATATAATTTTTAAAAATTCTCATCATTTTCCAGTGACAATGTGATATCAGAGATAAATTATCACTTTTAAAAATGATTAAAATAAATTCTCTTAGATAGCCCATTTTAGTTTGCTTGTCACAAAAATAGTTTTAAGGAAGAAAATGACCAAAATGTTTTTTTAGAAGCTAAAAAATTCATTTATATGCATTTATACACCTAGGGTTAACTAATTTGGACTTTAGGGTTTAGAGTTAAGAGGTGGGTTTGGGGTTAGGGTTTCAAATTTCAAAAAAAAATTAAAAAAAAAAATCAAAATTTCAAAGAAAAAAAAGTCTATTTTGGTTATTTTATTTTTTGAGGGCTATTTTTGTGACAAAAACTTAAAAAGGCTATTTAAGAGAATTGCCCTATTTTATATTTAAAACATAAAAATTATATGCTAAATCATTTAAAACTATATTAATCAAGAAATATTATTTAATTCATCTATTAATATAAACAGATATGTTAAAATTATTATATAGTAAGTCACTTAAAATTATATTATATGGTAATTCATTCAAAATTATTATATAGTAAGTCATTTAAAATTAAATTAATCAAAGTATTTTCACATTTTTTCTAGAGTTAATACTCTATTAATATTAATCATATAACTTTGACTATAATAAAATTAGCATGCTTGTTTTGAATAATAAAAAAATAAAGGAGAAATAAATAAAAAACAAGACGGAAGAATAATAAAATATGTTTGTTGTGTTCTTAGTTCTTTTATATTCTTATGTACTCCCTCCGTTTCTAAAAGATCTATGTTCTGGAAAAAAAAAACTATGTTTCAAAAATATATATTTTTTATGTTTTCAATACATTAATTAATGACAAATTGTACATTTTAAAAAATATAATTGTATTTATTAAAAAAATGGTTAAAAATTATGGAGAATAGTTCATTAAGAAAAATAATGCATTGGTAACTACAATTTTATGTTTTTCTTAATAAGTATGAAAAACTTAAAACATACATCTTTTAGAAACGGAGGGAGTATTTAATTTTATATATTTGTTGAGATGCATGTATTTTGTGTTACTACAAATGTGAACTAATTAGTTTTATGTGTTTTTAAAACATTGTGATAAATTGATTAAGAAAGATCAATAAAATGACATCTTCTACAATTGTTAAAGTCAAAGATAAAAATATTATGTAAATTGCAAGTAGGATAAATTGTTAAAAATAATAAGATGTATATTTTGCTGTATAATAAACTTTTAAAATGTACAATAATAAAATTATATACAAATAAAAATATTATATTTGATATAATATTGGATCTCACATTAATATTAAGTATATATGCCTAAAATAACAACATTTTGTTATTTTTTTATTTTTTATTTTTTTAATTAATTAATCATATTTAATTAAAATAGTTACGTTTTAAAAGAAGAAATGATTTGTTTAGCCCATTTAAGTTTTATGTTAAACACTAAATAAAAAATGAGTGAGAAAGTTTGATTGTGATTTGACAAAATTATGAGAGATATTACTTAGACTACCATTTTCCTAATATATGTTTTCATGTTTACGTTAACCAAATTTATCTTTGGTTTTAAAGAGATGAATCATACATATATTAATTGAAAATTTACTTAAATTGTTTTTTTCTTATATATTGTTAATAGGTTAAATTTTTAAAAATAGTTATAATTTGATTGGTTGTTGACGTTTATTAGTTATTTATTTTAATTAGATCTAAAAAGAAAAGGTAACTATAGAACTAATTAATATAAATTACCAAATAACACAAGTAATATTACAAATAATGATTTATGGTAACTAATTGTAGAATTGGAGAAATAATATATATGTTTTATCAAGTTCTTTTTCTTTATCAATTATTTATATATAATTAAATAAAATACTTTAACTTTTTTTATTAAAAAATTAATGGTTGTATATTCTTATATAAAAGAATTAGATTTTTAGGTAAATAATTGTTAGAACTTTTTATGTTTTCTAAAGTCCACACAAAAACGTTTACAAAATATTTTCATGATAAAAGCATCTGATCATTGTATTGGTCTTACATTAAAAAAGCTCTCTTTTTATTTTTTGAAAGCTAGAGTATTCCTGTTTTTTCACGTGTTAAAATAAAATATTAAGTAATTCTATGACCAATTATCTGAATTGATTATAATATTACTTTTCTAAAAGGGAAATTTTTTTAATGACTAAGATTTACGTTGTTGAACTATTTTAAATTTTACAGATCTTCTAACAATATATACTTAAATTTTTTATTATCCAACTATTTGAAATTAATTAAAATTTAAATTTTTTAATTATTATTCAAAAATTATAACAATGTAATCATAATATATATATTTAATATAATATAATTACCCGTAAAATTGCGGGCAAACACCTAGTTATTCATTAATGGCAAAATGGAAATGTCTCAATCACTTGGGTCCATTGAGATTAAAATAGGTTGTGATAGAATTTTTTTGAGTTCTTGGGGGGGGGGGGGGGGGGCAAACAAGATTAGAATCCTGCAAATTGGTTTGATAAAAATAAAAGAAGAAAGACAAGTAACTTTTTGGCCATATACATATAAAGTTATTATAGTCAGAATTCAAGATAATATGTATTATATCATAACACATAGATTGATATGGTTAGATACTTAATTATTAAAAAAAATTGGTCATACGTACGTTGCAATTCCCCTATAATTTAATGTTAAAAAGCGTATACAACATAAATTTACCATACACCAATTGTTTTTTTTTCTCTTCAAAATAAACTCGTACGAGAAATGTATATTCCACTAACTAAAAAAAAAATTATGCTTCCATCAAAATTAAGTTGTTCCAATGCTAATAGTATCTGAAAGAAATCTAGGAAAATTACATAACTGCACGTATTATTTGGTTGCTGCACCACAATTACAATAACAGTATGGATAGTAGGAATGGTATGGGTACGGATAGTTAATCGAAAATGGATAGCCAACAAAATCTTCCGGTTTAGGTGGATCCGGTTTCTTTGCTTCAGGCTTTTTCTCAGACGGTTTAACAACTTCAACGGTAACGAGCTCTGCACTACATATCTTCCTTAGTTTTTTCACGATTCTCGATACATCAACTTCACCAACTACCGTCATTTTTCCGGTTTTGTCATCCATTTCTATCGAAGTAACCCCTAAAAAAGTAGAACAATTCATGGAAAAGGTTAATTTTGCCAACTTATTAAAAGTAATGATCATATTGTAAACCTTGAAGTTTATAATAAATACCTGAAAATTTAGAAACGGCCACCCACGCTTTCTTCCTGATTCCTTCTTCATGAACACTCAATTGTAACACAGATTTCTGTCATTTAAAAACATAAATATGACTGATTAGTTTATATATATAAAGTGTTTTATCAACCATCTGTTTATTAAATACAATCATTTCGAGAGACAATGTTTATATATGAAAGAAGGGGTGTACCTGCGCGGTCATGGCTCAAGAAAAATATAGAGAAGCTTCAGAAATTTCTGATACAATTTTTAAAGAGAGAGTAAATGAGGAGAGATGCTTTCTGACTACTGCAAGTCCTAAAAGATATATATATATATATATATATATAAATTTCATAGGAATTTACGAGGAATTAATATATGTGTCCCCCGAAAAGTCTATCTATTTTTTTTGTTCAAAAAAAGTCTATCTATTTTTAAATAACAAAACCATAGCGAACGGCCACAAAAAGAGCAAATGAGTCAATATCTACTAATATTTCAGGAACTGTTTGAAAATTAAAATCAATGACAAGATAACGACGAAATCAAAGGGAAGAAGCGACGAAATCAAAGGGAAGAAGCGACGAAGTGTCACTACTCATAACGTAGCGTGTACGACCGGGAAAACGTTAGTTTCTGACCTTCTTGACACTTCGGTCACGGTAAGAACTTCTCAAGCAAGTTCTCTAGATTCTCTTCTCCGAAATGTTGTATACATATCACTTCAAAACCAAAACTGAAATTAAATTCACAACGGTTCTCTCTTATAAGTTTTACAGATGTTGGATGCATGTTTGTCCTTAGTTCGCTTGTTAATCATAAGAAAACATAACTCAACTACTTAAAAATCTTGTTTTGTATTACTAAGAAGAGTCTGTTAATGATTTGTTTTTAGAAGCATAACCATTAATGAGTTCTCTTTATGAATATAATGTTTGTTGGAGTCTGTTAACCATTTTTTTAGATATTATAATGTTTACATCAAGAAAATATTATCCAAAGAAAAAAATGACCAAAATATTTTATTAAAGAGATAAATAAATAATTATACCTTTAGAGTTAAGTAATCTACACTTAGGATTTAGTGTTAAAGGTTGAGTTTAAGGGTTAGAGTTTCAAATTTCAAAAATAAAAATTAATATTAAAATTTTGAAAACAAAAAGGTTATTTTGATCATTTTTAGTGTTATTTTTGTGACAAAAACTTAAAATAGGTTATTTGAGAGAATTACTCTAGGTTTTATGTCTACCACATATTGTGTCAGTCGGTTCTTTAAAAAAATAATATTATTTGATTTGAATTGGTTTGTTAGATAAAATAAAATATATATTTATTAAATATTTAAAGATCGTGAATTGCTTAAATTACAGATTATCAAAGTTAAAAATTTCCAAATATATGTATTTCATTTATAAACTAGATGATGTCCCGCACCTTGTGCGGACTAATATATACTCAACTAAATTTAATTTTAATATAAATTTTTATTTTTATTTATTATTTTATTAATTTGAAATATTAAATTAGTCTGAATATATAATTTGACTTTTTATTATAACAAAACTTAGATAATAGCTTATTAATTTCAAAATCTTTTATTTCTTCAGTCATCAACATTACATGTAAAACAATAATCATCATAATAACCTAACAAAGTTTTATTAATATTTAAAATAACATAAAAATATATATCTACAAAACAAAACCATAATTATTAATTATCAGTAAAACGTATGAAAACAAACCTTTCTGCATCAAATAATAATATACTGAATGAACATTTTTTTGTTCTATGATTCCTATGATCATCACTTTAGTTAGATTTTATATAAATTTCTTATTCACCAGAGTTTATAGTAACACTTATTAACAAATTCTACAATAATTAAAAACATACTTCCATTTATTAAAAACTTATTAAATAAAATTAATAAATTATATACCTCTAGTAAAAATTAGATTTTTGAATTATAACAACAAGATATTGCGTTTTTTGGACTCACAGCTTTTGATTGGTAAATTAATGTTAATAATTATCTTAAATATAATAAAAATATTTATTAAATAATCACTAAAATTGTTTAAAAATTAACAATTATTATTTTTAATTAAAACTAATGAGTAAACTTAAAATCAAGGAAAATATGACGAATATACTTCTAAACACTAATAAAAATATGAAAAATAATCAAAATAGTATTATAAAATTTAATATTACTAAAGTAAATGTAATATAAACATACCTATAAAATTATTTCTAAAATTAATAATTATCATGAATATAATAAAATATTTATTAAATAATCACATAAATTATTTTAAAACTAATAATTCAAAACTTATTAATCTAAACTAATGACTAAACTTAGAATCATGGAAAATATGACACATAAGCTTCTAAAAACTAATAAAATTTTGATAAATAAGCAAAATAATATTATACAATTTAATATTAATAAAATAAATATAAGATTAATATATCTATAAAATTATTGCTAAAATTAATAATTATCCTGAATATAATAAAAAATATTTATTAAATTACCACTAAAATTGTTTAAAAAGTAGCAATTTAAAAAATTATTAATTAAAAATAATGACTAAAAATAAAATCATGGACTTATAATTCAAAAGATATTAGTTAAAACTAATGATTAAACTTAAAATCTTCGAAAATATGACACATAAACTTTTAAAAATTAATAAAAATATGACAAATAAGAAAAATAATATTATACGGCTTAATATTACTAAAGTAAATATAAGATGAGCATATCTATAAAATTATTACTAAAATTAATAGTTATACTGAATATAATGAAAAATATTTATTAAATAGTCACTAAAATTGTTTAAAATATAAAAATTCAAAATTTTATTAATTAAAACTTATGAATAAACTTAAAATCATGAAAAATATGACACATAAGTTTCTAAAAACTAATAAACATATGACAAATAAGCTAAATAATATTATGCAATTTAATATTACTAAAGTAAACATAAGATGAATTTATCTATATAATTATTTCTAAAATTAATAATTATACTGAATATAATAAAAATTATTTATTAAATAATGACTAAATTTTTTTAAGAACTTATTAATTAAAAATATTGACCAAATTTAAAATCATGTAAAATATGACACATAAGCTTCTAAATAAAAATGACAAATACGTAAAATAATATTATATGATTTAATATTTTTAAAGTAAACATAATATGAAGATATTGTTTAAACACATATATAACAATATTAAATCTAGTGAAATAAACAAATAAAAACACTTAAAATTATTGTATTGTTTGACTAACAATTCAAAACTTATTAATTGAAACTAATGACTAAACTTAAAATTATAGACTAATAATTCAAAAACTTAAAATCATGAAAAATATGACACATAAGATTCCAAAATTAATAAAATATGATAGATAAGTAAAATAACTTAAAACTATGGAGAACATGACAACTAAGCTAAATCACTTCTTAAATAATAGTATAGATTTAACTATAGCACATTAGTTTTTAATATCATTTCATTTTGTTAGTTATTACTCCAGTTCCAAAATTAGCATATAACTACTTCACACGTAAGAATTAAATATTGTAATAAATCATCTAAAATATTTCAAATCTAAAATATTTAAGATTTTTATTTTTATTTTTACCACTTTGTTGGTACCATTATTCATGTTTACCATCACCAAAGAGATATTTTCAAAAATACATTCTTCATTAAGAGACAAAAGACTCTTATATCATTACTCTATATATAAAATAAATAATTATTTAAATAAATAAAAACAAAAAATAGAAAACTTTAAAAAATAAAGAAAGTTTTTTAATTTTTTTTTTAATTTATACTTTTTCAAATTCGTAATTATATAAAAATTTATTTTTTCGAATTTTTTTCTTTCAAATTTCATTTTGAAATTCAAAATTCATTTCTGAAACTATTTTTTCAAAATTTTCAAAATTTTCAAAATTTTTAATTTATTTTAAATACTTATTTATATATTTATTAGAACTCTAAACTCTACATTCTTAGAACCTTACTCAACCTCTTAACTATAAGCCCTAAATTTAGATGAGTTCACCTTATGGTTATAAATGTGTTTTTTCTTCTTTAAAATGATGGTAAAAATGATTAGTGTAAATATGAAAAGTGATATTATAAATGTGGTATTTTTGACAATTTTCCAATGTTTAATAGATTAGATATTAATAAATAAAATATCTTAAAATAAAAAATAGTTGAATCATTAGTTATTATAATCGTAGTATATAGAATTAATATAGTTTTATTGTTGAAATTAGATATTGTGGATCTAATCTAGAAGCTAGAGAAATATTCCTTTGACACATATATATATATATATATATTAAAAAAAAAATCAAATATTATTTTGAAGATTTAAAAATCGAATAATGAATTAAGATTAAAATAGTTGGATGTAGATTAAAAAAACGATCAGGAAATATATTCTCTTTTTTTGAAATACAAATGAAATATATTGTCTATTATCTGTATTATGTATAATTAAGTGGAATTTGTAGAGATCATTTTGGAACTCTATTATTTCATAAGTATAGTTTAGATATTTATATCGTTTACATTTACATTTGTAAATTTAAGATTACAAAAACAAAATGTTTATATTGTTAGTATATGTCAAATGTTTCAGCTTCAAATGTTTGTATACCCGGTCACATTTACATTTTTATGTATGTGCAACATTAGTCTACAACATGTTTATATTCTTTGTATAAGTAATATAATTTGTAAATGTAAAAGAAAGTTTTGGTATATGAAAAAATATACCCATCAGCATTGAAATTATGTGATATAATCTAAGAAATGCATTGTCAGAGTAATTAGGTGTAGCTGAAATAATGTAATAATGAATGGTAATTACAGATCGTATGGTTTTATTGAACCATTCAGTTGGAATAGGTTAATATCAATTATGTATCTCATTTCGAATCACAACATATTCCAAAACCAATATCTATCCCAATTTATAAAGAGATTCAATTAGAGCATTGAAGCTATCCATGTAAGTAGTTTAAAGTTTAATTCTTGCCAATGAAAAGAGCCGTATCACTAATATTAACACGTGTTTTTTTTCTCTGAAATGAAGAATCTCAATATATAAAAGAGATTAAGCTAGAACATTGAAGCTATCCACGTAAGTAGTTTAATTTTTGCCAATGAAAAAGAGCCACATCACCAATATTGACACATGTTTTTCTCCTCTAAAATGAAGAATTCAGTAAAATCATATAATAGCTGAAGCAAACTCTTTCCTGTCCTTCACCATCTGCAAGAAAATATCTTCACCAGTTACAAATTCTTTGCAACTTCTCCAATTTATTAATGACACCATATCGACTTTACACCTTCCCTTACTCCCTCACAAATCACAGACTCATCACAACTTCCAAAATGCCAAATCTCCATGGCCTATGATCTCTGTTAAGCCATTGTCCCTCTGGTGCAGGTAATTTACAAATCGATTCTCTGATTCTATAGCTCCTAAGTTAAATCTAACCAGCATCAGAATAAGGTTTTACAATACTCTGATTCAATAAGCCATCACACAGGTACGATCTCCCACCAGTGCCCTTGAGAGAGAGTTGTCTAATGACATTCATTGCTAGGAAAGACAAGTGGTGACGGTTAACAGTTCGATTAGCTGAAAATTCACGAGCAGAAAACTATAGGTTTCTACAAGCAGACGACAAACAACATCACCAGAGGTATCTCCAAGTCAAAGCCTTATTCCCGGAAATACACTCCCAAACATGCAGCCACCCAAGTTTCTAATGCTACGCAGCGGGTGGTGTTGATTTTGCACGGCCCCCTAACGGTAAGGTTTACTTCTTTCTTTTTTTATTTGCGTATTCTTAGGGTTTTATTTCCTCCCCTAATTTCTCATGGGATCAGATGCATCAAAGTTTTCACTAGCCAAGATTTTGCCACAGCAGGTCGTTACCGTCTGGCTTGCATGGCTGACCAACACCGCCGGCGAAGCTGTCCACGGTTGGTTTTATTTTTGATTGGACGCATTTGAAAAGCTAATAAAAGATTACCACATTCATAGTTTTAAATACAGTTCTCTCTGATATTTCAATCTCCATGACCTTTGCTTGATTTCTCTTTATTGCTTCTCCGGTAACAACAAAAGGTAAAGGGGACGAGAAGAAGGCACATACCACCATGTAAGACTTTTAATTTTGTGTAGATACATACAATTTTAAGACTTGATTGATCTAATCTAAGTTTTTCTACTTTTTTGTATCATTCTCTCTACTATATAGGAGAAGCACTCGCAAGAGTCTAGCAACTCGACCAAGGGCAGTATTTTGCATTTCTCAGCTTATTTGTGTATTTTTCTTTCTTTCGTAAAATATGTGTGTTTGTTATGCAGATTCTAATGTCGTTGGTCAGATTTTTGTCCAATTCATAGGAAATGATTTGGCATGTTTTTCTTTCTGAGTATTTTGCAGAATGGACAAGTGACGTACAGTAGCGTGTTTGGTGCACGAGTGCCTGAACAAGAAGAATACTGGCTTTCAAGAAGGCAAGGTTTGACAATTTTGAGGCAGATAGTGTTAGGTCCACCGCAAGACAGATTGTGATTCTTAGGAGACTTAATCATCCCAACATTATCAGACTACAAGGTTTGGTTACTTCAAAGCTGTCTTATGTAATAATGAAATTACATCTTCGTAGGAAAAAAATGAATTATTTCAGGTAAGAGAGATGTCATTTTTGTAAGTTTTTCTCTTGAATCAAAAGCTAATGGTATGACTTAGCATTTAGGGAATTTAAGTATATATAGAGGTATAGGTCTTTAGAAATAATGGGGAAGTTAAATGTTTTGTGAGTCATAATATTCTAGCATGAATAAGGTAACGTTCTCATATGTATTGCACACAAATATTTGGCTTTATTCTTCTTGATTAGAAACCGATATAATTAGATTTTTGGTCATAGGTTCGAAGAGATTCAGGCATTATGTAGATGCTTGTGTGTGTGAACTAAAAGTAGAAGTATGTGCATATGCATGTGCTAGGAAGGGGTTTGTGCATACAAGTATTGGGTTTGTTCTTTGCAGAAATTCTAACATAGTGGAGAAGAGATCACGAAAACCACGAGATTTGGTGGCTGATGGTCAAAAGGGTTTTGTACATTTGGAATCATTTTGGTCGGGGAAAAGAAACATGAGGCAAAGTAAGTTTATATTATGTTCTGCACTCCAAAGTTATTGTATGTTCACCCAGAAACTTAAACAAGCACTAGAGAAGTGATGTACTACTATGAAAAGTTTCTTTTATTGTAACTCAATAATAATAATAATAATTAATAATGGTAAATAATAATTTTCTTTTGATACAACATAGGACCACCAACAACCATGTCTTATTGCCAAAGGTTTACAACAATAAAATTATTTTATTTGTTACATGATTGGCCTACAACTGCCTTTGGGGTTTTTCTAAAGAAATATCTACACACATTTTGGTTAGTACCATTGCTGTTATATAAGAGGTGTAAAATTGTGAATTTGTAACAAAACTAAAATCCTATTTATATAATAAAGCTAAAATCTAAATTATATTTACTTTTGTGTAGGTGTATAGACGAATGATCTTATAAAATTATTCAAAGCTCCTATCTATACCACTAAAACTTTTTGATAAATAATATAGTGTCGATTTCGGTTAAGGCCAACTCTTTTAAAAAGTTCTAGACTACATATTTCAAATATATCTATATGTGATATAACATTTTACATATTACGATACTTTAAACAGTTTACGTACATTGTTAAAGCATACATAATTATTAAGATAAAAAAACACATATCGATTTTATTTATTGTACTACATACATATATACTGAAGAAATTTTTTTAGAATACATTATTCATAAACTCTTTTCATAAGAGGAATTCAAGAATCAAAAAGGTGGCTTATATAAAAAACTAACTAAAATTTATGCAATGAATTATTCATTTTAAATAGATTATCCACGCATAGCGCGAAACGGACCTAGTATATATAAAGAAGGGTTTCCTTTACTACATCAGATTCCATGTCACTAATTCGAGCTATGTGGTGTTGATAAGTATAATTTGCACCTCAAGAGCTTCGAACCCGGGTTAGAAGAATAAATGTACAACTACTTTTACCACTATAACACTTCAATTTCTTTGCAAAAACATTCAACCGATGAATATATATTCGATTTGTGTTTTTTAAAAAAATAAAATAAAATTAAAATTAAAAAATTCAAAAAATAAATAAAAATTATAATTTTAGATAAATATTTGTATATTCAAATCGATCTAGACCCGGTCGGAAACCGAACCATAAATTGATCAAATACTCATTGGATATATTTTCTAGATAACCGATTAATCCATAACCAAATGGTTCCTACCCGACACCGATCTGAATACCCAAATCTTGATCCTAAGTAATCGTGTTGACATAACACGCAAAGAAATGAAACTTTAAAGTTCGTTTCTCTTCATCATTCTACATCGACTCTTGATCTTCGTGTATTTCTCTGAAACTGTCCGAGTTATGATTTCTTAGTGTTTAATCCTATTAATTTAATCAACCATGATTAAGTCATTAATGCGTGATTTACATCAGTCAGTCAGTGTTTTGGCGAGTATAAATTAGTCAGTAATCCTCCTCTCGAAATCATCTTCTCTTCTATATCTCTTTTAATATGTTTACCATTCTATCATCCTCGTTGTTGTTTAGAATCAATCTGGATCTGCAACTCTCAATCACATAGCTTAATATAGGTTCTAATCTTCAATTTGATCTTTATTGCAATAGATTTAACTCTTGAAAATACAATCTAGAAAGTTTTATGGACAATTTTATTTTTATCAGATAACCCAAGCTGCAAGCATGTGTTTTTGTTTGTATCTTTTAAAGTTTTCATCATGTAGTTCTTCTTGGGTTATATGCTTAGATCGTTTTTTTTCTTGCAGATTTTAAAGGCTTTAAGATCACATGAGAGCATGAGATTGTGATTGCATTAATTTTTCAGCTTTAGATGATCTATGTATCCGTTCTTTAAACATAGGAGATTGTGTCATTGAAGCTTTCATCAATATTTTTAGAAGCGTTGCTATTGATTTCAAAATAAACCTTCTCAATCTGGGACATAATAAGGTTTGTATTTACGTCTCGCAGTACCATTTGGTTTGATTTATCCTCTTGAACCTTACTTTGTTAGTTTTGTGTATTATCAGAAAAAAGCTAACAACATCTAACAATATACTTGAAAATCATACTATTATGGAGAAGATACTAATTCTAATGGTTATCGAACGTGTTCAAATATTTGGAATAGAATGTGGTGATTCATCTTAGTATTTTATGTGTTACTTTTTAGTTTTGTTTATGATATGTATGAAAAGAGTATCATAATAAATTCGCAATTCTCATATATTATTGTATTTAGAAAGAAACTCAATCACATAGCTTAATATAGGTTTAGTTAGTATAAAATAAAAATAAATACACAAAACATATTATAAACATTTTCAAATATCAATCTGAATTATATAAATGATCGTTTGAAAATATGTTAAATTAAAATAAAGTTTGTTTTGAAATATACACAAAATATTTTTTATAGATATCTAAATAGTTATTCTTATATGTAAAAGCATTAAAATATTATCGTGACATCATACAATTATAAAAATAACTAAATTATAAAGATTATTAACAATTTTAAAAATAAATTAAATAAAATATTAAAAATAGAAAAAATCTATTATCCTAAATTAAAATAAATGGAGCTTTACGACATGGAAGAAAAGATAATTTATATCTATCTTCATCATTTTATTGTTAGTTTTTTTTTGTTTCATAAAATATAAATTTATTTTAAATATTAAAGTTATCTATATTTATCAAAAAACATTAAAACCCTCGGGTCTCGACCGGTACCAATTGTTTTTCGTAAACCCGATGAGTAGAGGTTTTTCTGCCATGATACTACACCATCCATATGATGGTGAGTATGTTCGTCGATCTTCCAAGAGAGAAGTGTGATTGTAGTATCTTCCTTTTAAAACACGTGCCAATAAAGAGTTCAGGTAATGGATCAATCTCCAAAATTGTTTTGCAAGAAGCGTTATATTGAAGTCATGAAGATCTCAAAAACCTAGTCCCCTGAATCCTTGGGGTACAAATCTCGTCCCATGCTATCCAATGTAAGCCTCTGCTGTTATGTTTTGAGCTCCACCAAAAGTTAGACTTTGTGCTACTTAGTTTATTGGTAATGCCTTGTGGAAGCAAATAACACGACATCACAAATGTCAGAGCTGCTTGGACCACATATTTAACTTGCACTTCTTTTTCTCCTTTGGAGAGGAGTCTGGATGACCAAGTGTTGATTCGCCCATTGAGCCGATCTTGTACAAAAGAGAACACTTTCATCTTCGAGCCACAAATTTGTTCCGATAATAGAAGGTACATTCCCATGCATCCTTCAGAAGAAAAGCCTATGACATCTTTTATATCTTACTTCAGAGAAAACTCCACTTGGTTTCCGAAAAACATCGAGTTTTTTGATGCATTTAATCTTTCTCATGATGCCTTCCCATATATGTCAAGAATGTCCATGATCTCCTTGCATTGGCTTAATTCCACCTTACAAAAGAAAAGACAATCAGCTACAAAAAGAAGGTGAGAGATCCTTGGGCTCGCCCTAGCAACATAGACACCTACAATCTTCTTCTCCGCTTCTGCTCCATTTAAGAGTGATATCAACGCCTCCGTACATAGGATGAACAAAAAAAGGGGGAAATGAGGTCTTCTTATCTTAAACCTCTCCTTGGTAAACCCTCTTGGTTGCCCATTGACTAAAACTTGATATGGGGTCGATGTGTCACAACACATAATGAGGTCAACCAGTCTTTCATTAAAGCCCATCTTCAACATTAAAGCTGCTATGATACTCCATTTCACTCTATCATAAGCCTTGCTCATATATGTTTTAAGAGCCATGAAAGTCTTCCCTACATTGCTGATTCGTCTGTAGGGCGTAAAAAGTTTCTTGTGTTATCATAATGTTGTCAGTAATCAAACGTTTTGCCACAAAGGCATATTGTGTCTCCGAGATTAAGCGTGGGATAACCCTATTAAGTCTCTTGCATAAAAGCTTAGATATAATCTTGTAGCTAACATTACAAAGACTAATAGGTCTGAACTCATTCATGTCTCGAGATTTTTTTTTTACGGGATGAGGTAGATATTTGTCTGGTTTAATAATGGGTCATAACTGCCTGACGCGAAGAAATCTTGCACAAGTCTAATAATGTCTTGACGCATTTCACGTCAGAATTTCTGAAATAATTTACTAGTCATGCCATCTGGCCCGGGTGATTTATCCGGGTTGATGTCGACGGTTCCGTTAAAAGTAACCTATTGTCGGTATGGGACACTTTTTCCAAAATGAAAGGAGGGAGGCGTCTAGCTTTGTCAGCGAAGAGGTAGAGAAAAGATCTCGAAAGTATTGAACATCCACGTTCTCCACCTCGATCTCATTCCCCACCAGCTTCCCATGTTTGTTTTTGATACTAATGATCCGATTCTGAGCACTTTTTTGTTTTCTAATTGCATGATGAAATTTTGTGTTCCTGTCCCCATCTATGTGCCACTGGTCCCTACTTTTTTGTTTCCAAAAAGTATTTTCTTCTCGAAAGGCTAAAATCAGTTGTCTTCTCAATTCCTCCAATTTTTCAGTTGTAGAGTTTTCATTATCTTGTACCAGGTTTATCTTATCTTTTAACTCTTTCATCATCTTTTGTTTCAGATTTTGTAGGGTTTTGATTTTTCAAGGAACTAATTCAGTTTTGACATGAGATAACTTTTTGATGAAAATTTCTCATTGGAATTTTTTCAAATTGTCTCCGTCCTGAGATTACCGCTTCCTTAAATCCCGGTTTCCCAATCCATCTCTTGCTAGGACCAGTCAGTGGTTTGATCCCCATAGTTGTAAGAATTCTACAACTAAGTGGGTAAATAAAGCATGTCATTCTTCATTTGCCACTTCTCTATCAAGTTTACATTTAACTTTCCCGGATTATATTTTTTTCCACCCACAAGAAAGAGTTTCCTTTGTATAGGAAGTCAAGAATTCCACAATTTTCTAACATGGTTCGAAAAGGAAGAAAAGAACTCTCTAAATAATGCATTCCTCCCCTCTTCTCATGGTTTCCAGTAATTTCATTAAAGTCTCCAATCATAAATCAGGCTTTACTACATGTTGTACTCATGCGTGATAATCGTTCCCAAACTAGGTCTTGATGTCTAACATCAGGGTCACCATACACAAAGGTCATAAAAATATCTTATCCTTCAAATCTGGTTTCAATATCAATCATGTGCCCATCCACATACAAAATAGTAACTGTAGGATCATCTATATAAACGAGTACTAGGCCACAGTTACATTCACGAGGTTCAATGCTATAAACTTGCTCATAACTATAAGAAACTTTAAATTTTGCAAAACATGACGATTTTTTTTTGTCTTTGATGAGAATAGAAATCTAGGTAAAAAACAATGATATAATTCATCAAGATGTTCCTTCGTTATCGATTCCTACTCCTTGAAAGCTCTATGCCACCACATTCATCTTACAAAATTAGTGGTTTCTTGAGAAGTATATGTATAGTGGACCTATCAACACCATTTAAAAACTAGTGTAATGAGCCAGAACCAGTTACTTGATGATTATGCTTGTTAATAATCTTTGGGCTTTGGGACAGTTTGGGTAACTCTCTGGCCAGGCTCGTTATATTGGATCAACGGAGATTCTTGGTCTCGTGAAAAAGAATCACCAATTATAGTGGAAAACTTATTAAGAACTTTTGGAAGTCTTCTTTGTTAACATTTTTTCGTTAAGAAAGAAAAGTTGGAAGACTTTTAGAGAAGCCGTCTCTAAAAACATACATAAAGTGAATAGCAAAACTAACCTATACATTGACGAGAAGATTTTCGTAGAAGTTTTTTCGGTGGAGAAGACTTCTAGATTAGTCTTCTCCACGAAACAAATCAGAAAAAAAATTTTTTTTTTAGACCCAGTGAGGTTCATGTTTAGCTTTTCCAAGTATATATCACTTTTAGTGAAAGTTACCCACTCGTTCTTAACCAAGAATCATGAACTTGAGTAACTTTAATAAGCTTATAAATTCTGAAATAAAAAGTTGGGATTTTAGGAAGGAATAAAAGAGGAAGTGAAAG
Source organism: Sinapis alba (assembly GCA_012274485.2). Lineage (NCBI taxonomy): Eukaryota > Viridiplantae > Streptophyta > Magnoliopsida > Brassicales > Brassicaceae > Sinapis > Sinapis alba. Next base: position 130,893 of record MU106023.1, read on the forward strand.
GGAAATGATTTGTGTGTGTAAGAAATAACAATATGAAGATGTAATTGTTGATTTTATATGCATTTAGAGTTTGAAATTGGTTGTTTATGGTGGTTGGTGTATTGATGATAATGACAATGTTGTAAATAAATCAGGAAGATGAGGATGATTGAGTAAAACAAACATTTTCGAAAAAAAGAAAAAAAAGTAATGGCACTTTTGTAAATAATTTAAACTTATAGGGTGAATAAGACAAATGAAAATTTTAGAAAAATCATGAGTTAGTTTTGCATTTGACTTTTTTTTAAAGTCATTTTTGAAAAAACCCCAGATTTTTTTTGTCATAAGCAATGTGAGTCTTTTTACTTTTCTATTTCATTTAAGTGAAAAAAAATTCATTTAGAATCTTAAAGACATTTTCACATTTTTCTTCACATCAAATAACATATTTACATAGTCCAAAAGCTTATAAAAATTGGGTTCAAGTGGGTTGATTATGTCAAGTATTAAACATATAGTAGCTTATTAGCAAACATAATATCTCGTACTTGAACCTCATTTAATCTTATATGAATCCAGTTATGTTTAAGACATGTCTAAAAAAAAGGGGTGGACAAAAAAACAAACCGAACCGAGGAAAACCGAACCAACTGAACCAAAGCTGATCCAAACCAAACTAAAATCTATTATCAAATAGTTCGGTTTAAGATTTTTCTAACCAAAACCGATCCTAACAGAACCAAACCGATCCTAACCAAACCAAACCGAGAAACCAATGTATTTTTGTTAGTATTTGAATTAAGTATACGAGCAATATATAAGATACTAAAATTCTAAGACTAAAGTCACTAAACCCACATATTTTTTTATTTTTTTTTATTAAATAGCATATTTTTGTAACCTAAAAATTAATCCAAAGATTTGATTGGAAAAAAAGAAAACTTTTGAATTCTTATATGTAAACGTTAGCGTAAAACCAAAACTAAGTACATTTAAAACAAAAGTTCTCTACCATGTTTCTTTTTCTCTGCGTCTTTTGCATAATTTTCTATTTACTTTAGTTAATTTGGTTTGATTGTGTTTTTAAAAACTCCTTTTTGTGGTTTTTGTAAAGGTTTTTGATTTAGTTATGTATTGAATTTAGTTCATATAGTTTATTTTTATTGTCACCAACATGATGATTTCATGAACATGTGTTTATGTTTTAAAACATGATTTCTCTTAAAAGAACTAAACTAAGAGAATTCGATTAAGCCAAACCGAAGCACAAACAAAACCGAAGCACAAACCGAACCAAATACAACCAAACCGAAACTGATTTAAACCAAACTAATTATGGTATATTTCATTTGGAAAAAAATAGAACCGAATTAATCAAATAGAACCGAATCTAAACCAAACTGATAAAATAACCAAAATGCCCATTCCTATCTAAAAGTAAAAACATGAAAAATAATTTTAAACATAAAAAACTTCGAAAATAGCCTAAATCTAGCCGAGGAAGTTGCTTAAATTCGTACTGAAGGCACAAAAAATGAACCGGGTCCCATCACAAAAATTTAGTCGCTTGTATTCAGCGTTTTTTTTTGGCTTTTTTGCTAACAATTGATAACATAATTAAAAGGGCAAATCTCTTAGTTACCTCAATTTTATATTTGGTTTTCTAAATTGTCTTGAAAAATCAAAATAACCAAATATGTTTATAATTTTAATTGACTATTTATTAAATATATAAAAAAAATTATTGAAAAGGTTGAAAATAGTAAAATAATTTTTTTGGATTAGTTTTTTGCAAATTGTTTTTTTGAAAACTTTTTTAATTTTCTTTTCAAAAAAATCATTTTTTCAATTTTATTTCTAGTAAATGATTTTCTTAAAATAAGTTTTTAAACAAATTTCTGAATGTGTATGAAATTCCTGAATTTAGAACTGCCTTCAAAAGTGTGTAAATACTTTGTGAATGTAACTTGTATGTATATTTAAGAAATTATTTATAAATGTATATGTGATCCTAATGAATTTGATTTATATGCATATTTAGGAAAATATTACCTAATATATAACATCTTTCGAAAGTTTACGAAAATGATTTTAAATATGTATAACATCTCTATAAAATTTAGATATCAAATTAAGGAAGGTCTTCTGAAAACTTTTGGGAGATCTTATACATATTATTGAATATCTTACTAAATATATATATAATTTCAGTAATGTGTTCACAAATAGATATCCATAATATCTTCCTAAATACACGTTTAAGAATGTCTTTAAAATATACATTCATGAAAGTTTTTACAAAAATTTAATAGACATTATATACATTAATAAGTATCTTCCCAAAGTTTAGAAGACATTATACTTATTTAGAAAGGTCTTCATAAACTCAAATTCATGAAGATATTATATACATTCATGAAGGTTTTCCTAAACTTTTTATTAAAGAAATATAATTTCTAAAAAAAATTAAAATATTTTTATTAGGAAACCTTTTTATTTTATATATTTATAACGAGTATAATTTTCAATTATCTTTATAATGAAACTTTTTTTGATCATTTTGACCCTTGATGGCTATTTTGTGGTAAAACTTTGAGAAATTGCTTGAAATACACTAAGTTGAATACCACTTTTCAAAAATACACTTGAATTAAAAATACTCTATCAATCAATTAAAAAAACACATAACATTTGAGTTTAGAGTTTAGTGATTATTATTTAGGGTTTAGTATTTAGGAGGTGATGTTGAGTTTATAAACTTTTACAAATACTTTTAAACATTTATAAACAAATTAAGAAGGTTAATTTGTTTTTTTTATAGTAAAATTAAAGTGTTTATGGAAATGATTATCATTTAAAGGTAAATTTGGAATAAAAAACAAATTTGAGGTAAAGTTAGAATTATCCCAATTTTTTTAGTACTATTCTGGGTAATTCATTATGATTTCTACATTGTGACTTAAATGTCAAAATAAAGACATTCAGCCAAGGATATAGCATATAAAAACTTTTTTTTGCATGTTTGAAATATTCATAAGATTTAGAACAATGAAACGCTAAAGGTTTGATGTCATTCACAAATGGTATATAAAAATGATTGCATTATTTCTCATATCAAACTGTGTAGTTTTCTACATTGTGACATAAATGTCAAAATAAACTTGAAGTCAAGTTTAAAAGATATGAATTTGAGGAGTCGATCCTGAGCTCAAAGGGATCGAGCGCGTATTCACGAGCTCAAAATAAGTGGAGAGACCAAGTTAATAGTTCAATGATAAGACTAAAAGAAAGAAGTTCAGAGAATCACTGAGCTTGTCAGATAAGGAGGAGGAAATCTCAGAACTACAGGCGAAGAGAGACCATTATAAAAAGAGAATGAGGAAGGAGCGGAGCACACATTCAAAACCCTACAGATCACACATTACCACACTCGACCTCAGTTTCAATCTCATTCTCTTGGTTACTTGTCTTAGATCTTATTCATTGTTAAACCACCTCTTGTAAACTTCCATTTTATCTCAATCTTGTATTAATAAAAGTTTATTTTTGTCAACTGGAATCTGATTACGTCGTTGTGTTCTATGGATATCGTTGCCCACATTATATTCTTCCTTAATCTTTACAAACAATCACTACCAAATACCTAGTGTGGGTTTTAGGATCAACATTTTTTACGCCATCTGTGAGGAAGAGAAATAAAAAACATTATTTCTAAGATTCTGATCTAAGGTTCCTAAGAACATCTATGGATCTTACGCAAATCCCATCTAGTTCCACAGAACCAAGAACCATCAACGCCAATATTCCCATACTTGACACAAGAAACGAAACACAACCTACATGGACAAAACAGACTAATTAGGACGCAGCCATCGGGGGAGCTCAAGCACAACGAGCACCACCACCCGTTAGCGCATCAGGACCCTCAGTCCCAGAACAAACGGCCTCGCAGGTTTGGAATTGATCTGGTGAAATATAAACCATCGACGACTCAACCACTCAAACGTAAGCAGCACGACCGATCTATCCTTTGCCCATGGCGCAGACCCGAGAAGAGATGGCCAAATTATGGAGCATGGTCTCAACGCTTATCGATAAATCCCAAAGTCAGGAGATAGCATACTGAACCATAACCAGTCGACTTGAGAAAACCAAAAGAGATCTCACCGCACACCGGGCTGAAGTCCTCGAGTAGTCAAGAATTTGACCAGATCTAACAAATCAAACTTGTGTGGCTCAAAGGCGAAGCCAAGAAGCATTCAGAACCCCTGAATTTCCAGTTCTCGATCTGTTTGATTTGACGTCGGTAAAACATCAAGGTCGACACCTCAACCTGGGATGTCCCATCAGAGCTTAAGTTTCAACGCGCTGGACGAGGTACAAACGAGATTCCAAGGGAACGAGAGCCTGTCGGTTTGCACACAGAGAAACCCAGCCGAGTGACGGCACGAAACACAGCCTTGAGAGCCTCACACGATTTCTAGAGATCCCGAGAATGGATTCCTGGTGGCCCCAGACGCATATCACGCCCAAGCCACCGATCTCCCCGACAATAAAGCAAGACTAGAGGAAAGTATACCTCACGACTTTGCCAATATAAACCAGCGAAGGAAAGACCTGAGAAACTTCACCGATGCAGGATCTTTCCACAATTACATAGAAAGAAACAACGCCAAGCTCTGAAGGATAAACACCATCATGCACATGGCAACGAGCTTGGTCCCCGAAATTGATAGAGTGATCGAGGAGACACAAAGAACTCCCTTCACAAACAGAATATTTTGGGAACACCGACCCAAAAGCCCATGTCTGAGCCTTCCGGTTGGCCATATCTTGAGCTAACCTCAATAACATCAAGAAAGAGGCCGGTTACTGCTGTTTGTTCTCCGAGAACCTTATTGGACCCGTCGTAGAATGGTTCGCTGGTCTCGAAGGAAACTCCATCAACAATTTTACACAGCTCCTATCAACATTTCTAAAGCAATACTCGGTCTTCATAGAAACAAGAGCGATGAAGCCGACCTCTTGAATCTTAGATAATGCACCATTCAAGCCTATAAGGATGTACATCAACAAATTTAGAGACATCAAATCCAGGATCTCGCACCTAAACGAAGGTGTCTCTCTCACGACACTAAATAACGGTGTTTGGTTCTCATCCAAGTTCAAAGAAGAAATGTCAGTTCGAGCTCCCACATCACTTGACATTGCAATTCATTGAGCCTTGTACTTTGCAGCAAATAAAGAAGAAACCACCGCTCTGAAAGAACAATATAATGCAAACAAGAATAGTATCAACGTTAACAAAAGACCACACATTCCCCAAAAAACAGCTACCCGAGGTTAACATTCCTTTGCAATCAACAACCAGACCCAGAGTAAACCTTCCACCTTCAACCTCAATATGTTCTACACCTTCCATAAATGAAAAGGGAATTCCACCTAGGAATGTGACCTGTACTTTGAAACAAAACAAAGAAGAGGAGAATGGTGAAGACTACAAAAAGGAGGAGACCGTGGTAGCTCCAAAAAACACTGAAAAATCAAAACACTCCTCTAACAAGAGGGTTCGAGAAACCAAAGAAGAGTCTCCAAGCTCACCTCCATCAGCACCTAAAAAGAGAGTAGACATGATTTTCTGGGAAAACATATCTAATCCCCAAGTCATTAACGAACCAAACACACCGCACTCACAACCAAATCATAAAACGACCACACACCCAGCTTCATCATAACAGTAGCAATCCAAAATGTTGGAAACTCGAACCAAAATTTTGAGCTCGAACCAACCTAGATCTCTCATTCCAACAGACTGATGACGACACGACACTTGGACTTAGCCGCTAAAGAAGAACGATCTTAAAAAATTCTCAGAGGCCGATGACTCCTCAAGAAGCCCATCTTTCAAAATAATTAAGCCTAACCAAAAAACAGCTCGAAGTCATACGACCACGACCTGTCTTGGGGGCAAGGGTACTATGGACTCCCCCAAAAAAGTTTTATCACCCAGTAATGAAGAAATACTAACAACCCAAAAAGCAAATTGACTTCATCTATGGAGATTCAAAATCTTACAACTCGGTCAAGATTTATGTCCAACGGATCACACCAACCAAGAAAAAGTTTTTTGTTTTGGTGCGGCCCGTAGCCACCAATTATTGAATATTTTGAAGAAATCTTGAAATTCGAAACTGCCTGTTTCCGGCCCCAACCATGAAACAATATTTCACGTAAACAAAACCGTCGAGCTTGACCAACCACACAACAACGCTTTAATCATACACCTCGATGTTGGGGGATGCGAGCTCTCCCGAGTAATGATCAACACTGAAAGCTCTGCCAACGCCCTCTTCTAAGATGCCTTCAAAAGAATGGGTTTCACCAAAGCCCTCCTCAAACACGAGCTGACACCACTAATCGTCTTCGCCGGTGAGATGACCTACTCTCTCGGATCAATCAAGATTGCAATCATGGCAGGAGAGATCAAAAGATTGTCGAGTTCATCGTCATAAATCGTCCTGCCTCGTTCAACGCAATACTTGGGAGACCTTGGCACATCAGGAACGAAGTACCATCAACTTATCATTAGGGCCTCAAAATCCCGACTCCAAAAGGAACTGAAACTATACGAGGAAGTCAAAAGAGTTCGAGAACCTTTTATCTGTCAAGCTTCAAAGACATCGAGCCCGCATACACCTAATCTGCCCTCCGAACTTAAAACAGGGAGCAAAAAAATCAGACTACTAAAACGAAACATACACATCTGTGTATATGAAATGAACATAATTCACGATCTCATAAACAAATGGAAAAACAATCAAAATACGTTAAGGCTTGATCTCTCGACGAGGGTAAGTAGGCAGCTCGAGCTCGAGCCCAGCCGCCTATTCTCAATAACAAATATCGCGAAAATCAGAACCCAAAACGTTCCCAAGAAAATCAAAGACCTGGCCCCACCAACATCAGAAAACCCGACCTTTTAATACGCAAATTAATTTGCTACAGATTTCCCAAGTCTAAAAGCTTATGAAGACCCAAGAGGTTGAAAACATCTACGACCCAAGCTTCTAAACAAGCTTTAAGCTTAGATCGATTTGTTCACTAAGCCTGTTAAACTAGCTAGCTATAGCTCGTGTGTAACAACCTAGCTCAGCATAATTACTATTAGACATGAGCCTATTCTCGTAGTAGTGAGTTACCAAGATCATGATTATAGTTAGCTAATATAGAATGCAAGTAATAAGATCTAACTCTGTGAAGGATTCTAGATAATCAGCTTAGCAGTTCTAATATCAATAATTCATCATAATGTGATGCAGTCACCTCTAGTTGGTATAACCGTTTCAACTTCTCTGTAACAGGAATATAAAACATTTTTTGTTTTGGCTGCTTTTTATCCTTCCCGTGGTTTTCACGATATATATCTTTGCCACAAAACCTGACACACCAACAACTCTAGATCTTCCTTCCAAGATAACATATAGTTGTTCTTACAAATATTAATCTTGACACCATATTTGCCATCATTTTGCTTTCAAACTTTTAAGAATATGTCACATTGGTAGGAAGCCAGTTCTCGAAAAGAAAAAATATCACATTGACAGGAGTTTTACGGCGAATGGCCTACCGCGAAAAAATGAATACTAGATGTCTAAAAGTAAATCTTTAACAAAATGTATGGATCACAATTTTATCATACATAAATTGACTTTTTTTATTAAATAAATTCGTACAGGAAATTTATATTACAGTAACCAAAAAATACACTCTTCAATCAAAACTAAAACTAAGTGTTCCACATCTGTTACGAAAAAGTGTTTCATATACCATAACTAATTTATCTGAACCCCCCCCCCCCTCCCGAAATTTACATAATTACACAAGTATTTGGTTCCTCCACCACAACTCTGTAGTTCTCGCATGGTTGATAGTAAGAATTTGCATAGGAAGACTGATACTGGTACGGGTAGTTAAAATGCGTAACCGGAAAGGTAACAATTTCTGTCGGTTCAGGCTTTTTCTCAGATGGTTTAACAATTTCAACCGAAACGAGCTCTGCATTACATATCTTCCTTAGCTTCTTCACGATAACCGATACATCAACTTCACCAACTACCGTCATTTTCCCGGTTTTGTCATCCATTGCTATCGATGCAACCCCTACAAAAATAGAACAATTCATGAAAAATGTTAATTTTGCCAACTTATTAAAAGTAATGATCATATTGTAAACCTTGAAGTTTATAATAAATACCTGAAAACTTAGAAACGGTCGCCCAAACTTTCTTTCTGATTCTTTCCTCGTGAACACTCAATTGCAATACAGATTTCTGTCATTTAAAGCCAGAGATCAGTTTTGCAAGTTTTAAAAATATAAGTATGATAAATCAGTTTCTATATATAACGACCAATCAACAATCTTTAAATATATTTTAATTATTTCAAGAGAATATATGAAAGAAAGAATGTACCTGGGCGGTCATGGCTCAAGAAAAAAAAATAGAATAGCTTCAGAAACTTCCGGTATATTGTGAAGAAAGAGAATGAGAGGAGATGTAACTTAAAATGTTGAAAGCTTCTTGATGACTATTGCAAGTCCAAAGGTATCCTATTATATAGAAATTGAATAGGAATATGCGTAGAATTGAATATATGACCCACGAAACTTTTTTTTTCTTTCTATTTTTAATAATAAAAGCATTGCGAAGGACAACAAAGAGATGAATGAGTCAACTTTTAACTTTACTAGTATATTTTGGGATTTCGTTGAACACTAAAATAGATGTAACGAGAAAACGAAGAAAGCAACAATAATATGTGTCAGTTGCTTATTATTAGGTCGCGTTAGCGACTTGGACAACGTTGACCCCATTGACCTATTCGGTCACGTAAGAACTTGTAAAACAAATTCTTTTTAGTCTGTTCAAGGAGAAGTTGTGACACATACATCAAAACGAAAACTGAAAATAAATCCAAATAGGATTGAAGTTAAATAGCGTCCTGAGGCTGTTGGTTGCTGATATAGTTGGCTGACATGTTTGATTAGGCGTTCTGCGGTTGCTAGAAAGAATAATTTATAGTTTATCCCCTTCTTTCTAGCGCTAAACTGTGGGAACCAAAATTCGCATTGTCGATTTCCGTAAACTTTAGGAAGTCAAAAAATCATAACTTTCCCAGGAGATCCCGAATAATCTGCTTTAAACCAAATGCAAGACAATCAAAGGATGAGAACGAACGAAATAGCAAAGAATTTGAATGTAGTAAAGAAGAGTAAAAAGATCCTACTCCGAGTTTGCGTTTAAGCGTTTACAAGAGAGAAAAGAGCCTTGGCCACAAGAGGTGTTGGCGAGATCCTAGTTATAGTAACCTAAGACTGCAAATTCCTAAACGAGTAGTAGCTTGATATCAAAAACGGAAATAAATGCATATTGCTCTAAGTTCTATGAATGCTAAAAGTTATATCTCTTTGTCTCCAGCCTCACCTTCTCTTATATACTCGTTTAAAAGGAGGTTTTGCGCTTTCTTTTCTGCCTTTGGTCGAGTTTATCACTTCAGGAATATTTCTTTTTCCCTTGATCTTCATGGTTATGTTCGGAAACTTTGCATTTATCTTTTGATTTCTCGATATTTATCTTCATGTAAATAAAGAAAAAACCGTCGTAACACCATTGGGCTTGGTTTCGTATAAAAACATAAGCGGACCTTTTAGTCACGTTTTAAGCCTCTCGGGCCATTTTGTCGACTTTGAGTGTTTTTCCGTTTTCTCCGAAAGACCATTTTTGATACGACGTCGACTTCAAGCATGAGTTAAAACTTCTCGTATAGCTTAGGTAATTTTGGAGTTAAGCCAACCGTTGTCGTTTTACACGATCGGTTTGAACTTCATACGAAAAATGAGTCTTCACGGTTTTTATCGTAAAGTTTCAACGGTAACTCCTATCGAGACAAAACAAAAGGCATTTTATCAAGTTTCGAGAGAGGAGCAAGAGGGAGTGAACCAGGTCACAATATGGGGACCTGGGGGCTGTACTCGTCGAGCTAGAAGTTGTTTGTCGAGTATTACTTGTTTCTACCGTAAAATCTCAAGGGAAACTTTGATTGAGACAAAACGGAGATCATATCGATCGCGACTCAAAGAGGAGTACGAAGAGGAGGCACAGGTTTCCATATCGCGACCTGGTTTGTGCGAGTCTAGGTCGCCATATGGCGACCCAGACTATGTGGGTATGGGTCACCATATGGCGACCCGGGTTGTACGGTTAAGGTCGCTATATGGAAATCTGTGTTCTACGTGTGCGGGTCACAATCAAGCAACCCGTGCTTCGCGTGTACATGTCGTCATATGGCAACCTACGCTCTGTGTGTGCTGGTCGCCAAATGGCGACCCGTGCCTTGCGAGTACGGGTCGCCATATGGCGACCCGCACTTTGCGAGTGTGGGTCGCCATATGGCGACCCGTGCCTTGCGAGTGCCGGTCCCCATATGGTGACCCATATCTTGTGAGTGCGGGTTGCCATATGACAACCCATGTCTTACGAGTGCGTGTCGCCATATGGCAACCCATGCTTCTCAAGTGTTGGTCGCCATATGGTGACCCGTGCTTGGTGGGTGCTGGTCGCCATATGGCGACCCGTGTTTGCAAGGTTGGATTCGTCGTATGGTGACTTAATTATTGTGGCTTGATTATTTTTTTGAAAACTTTCATGAGCCGAAGCTTTGGAAGAAGCATTTCCCGAGGACTTGAGCCGTTGATTTCGTCGTGACCGATTTTGACCCCAGCAGTGATTCCATGCTTGATCAAAGGTCATGAGTTTCCCAATGCCCTATGGTACACTGGATCATCAGTGAGCATTATACCCAGAGCTATGACAGAAAAGTTGAACCTAAGAGTGGAGTCTTCCAGTGATTCGTTCGTTTTTGTGGATTGCTCCAAAGTGGATTTAGGGGGTATTTTTAGAGATGTCCTACTCCATATTCAGAATGTCCTAGTCCCTATAGACATCCATGTCATGGAACTCTTCACTACTACTTGGGAGAGCATTCATGGCTACCGTGGGAGCTATTTGCGATATGAAGATTAACAGATTGTGCATTTCCTTGATTGATCCTAATGTTAATTATGAAATTTATAAGAATAAACATGCGCTCATAAAGTTTTCTAATGATGCAGAACTTGTTGCCACATGCTTCTACAATTATGAGTTCAACGAGGAGCCTGAAGATGGAGCATCGATCGACACCCAACCCAGAGAATCGATCGACCCGTTTGCTGTTCAGCAATCACTCAATACCCACCCTTCGTTATCGATCGACGGCATAACCCCATAACCGATATACACCTGCCATGCAGATGACAATTACACCTCAACCTACCTCGAGTACGACAAATATTACAGAAAAGAAGAGCTAATCGAGTACCGTGGTATTGCAATGGAAGAGGCTTCCATTTTTCAAATTTCCCATCAACTCATGAAATCGAGATCGATCGACGGCAACCATTCACCATCGATCGATACTAACTAAGAAGCAGAGTCGGAACTAGATTCAGATGATGGCATAATGCTTGCAATGACCAATGGAGCTGAAAATATTTTCAGATAACAACTTGGTAATCAAGCATCGATCGACGGCCACCATACACCATCGATCGATGGAGAAGGAGGGCTGATTGAATATCACGACCTAGTATCAGATGACGTCAGTTGAGCGAAAGTGGATAGACGCACATCGATCGACGCACATCGATCGACGCACATTATTCAGTGTCGATCAACATTGAGAAGCAGAAGAACGATCCGATCCGTAATATTCCATACACGTCTCCACATCTAAGATCGATCGACAACAGACAGTGTGCATCGATCGATAACACCATTCCAAAGTTTCCCAAACTTCGTACTTCAACTGCCTATAATCTGGAGAGTTCAACATCGATCTACGGGACACACCCAACATCGATCGACGGTTGTATCGAGCATGGTACGAGAGCATATGATGCTAAGGGCAGAAGAATTTTCGAATGAGAAAAGAAAGATGAGTATGACATCTATAGAGATGAGAATGGTAATGCACGAGCTATAGACGGAAGAGTAGTGAATGTGCAAGCTGACGACATCAGAGCAGTTCTAGAGAGAGCTACTATGTTTGAGCCGACCTACATATGTTTACCAGAACATGAATCAAGGATCAATATGTCTATGGAGAATCAAAAGACATACATCAGAGCATATATTGATGATATTGTGCATGAGATGTACAAAGCTCAAGAGATGTCACTGGATGAGTTCTACACGAGGCTTGATGATGTCTATTATCCTATAGAAAAATGCCTCACCGGTTTGACTACACGCATGGATGAGATGAAACAAAATTTGGATACTATACTAAGACAGCATGCGATTAGGCCAGACGAACGAGCTTTGATTTTTTTCTTCACCAATCTCGGACTGATTAACATTGATGATAGTGTTGTTTATGTCTGGGGGAGGTTTACTAAAATTGTTTTCTATTTTTAGTTTTATAATTATATAAAAAAGAGTAGAAACCTACATGTGTATCATCGATCGAGTTCGAAGAATACACATTAGTCGACAATGGATAACGACCATCGATCGACACAACATACCTCACATCGATCGACATTCTATTACATAGTATGGTATCAAGTTTCTCGACTAATGATTTAAATTTTCCTAACCAATCCGGGGCAAATTACACTGGGACAGTGTAATTTAAGTTTGGAGAGGTTCGCTAACACTATTTGATTTGTTTTGAGTTTTATTTGCTATATGTATAAGTTTTTTTTTTAAAAAAGTTTTATTGAGTCAAAAGGGGATTATGATCAAGATTTATTATTGACTAACCATACTTTAGCACCATTCTTAAAAGGTTGTTTGCAGAGATTACTAGAGATACTAAAGTGGATCATCATGCCACTATACCAAACTTGCTTAGAAAGCTTGAAGGAACCGAAGCTGATTCCCAACACTAATCCTGACATTATTAGCTTGCTTTGGAGCTTGGTATACACTGGATCAGATTTCTTCTGCAAGTATGTAGGTACAAGTCATCTCACATTTGGTTCCCTTCTCTCTCTCTCTCTCTTCAGCATCTACTTAAAAGCTTAAAAGATTGAGATGATTTCTCGAGATGCAGAGGAGTAGGTACATTACCAATGACCGTATTATTCTAATTCAGAGAAATGATCACACATTGTTGGTAGCGGGGGATATGTAAATTACCAATGACCCCATTATTCGCCTATAAATTTTTGTAAAAGAAGGAAAAAAAGAAAAAAAAAGAAAAAAAATAAATAAAAGAAGAAGAAATAAGAGATTCAGAGAAGAGAAAAAAAGGGAAGAAATGAACTAGAGAAGACTTTGTGCCTAGTTGTTCAGATACTTGTTTAGGTAAGAATCCATGTGTTCTTTGATCGATACTCCCAAAGTAAAGCATGCACTTTTATTTTATGCAAAGAAATGAGATTAGTAGATGAGCGAGTCAAGCTAGTATTTGCTAAGTTGTTGGTAAAATGGATTTGGTTTCTATACTAGGATAGGGTACATAAAGTTTCTCTTTGATTAACTTGATAGGATGTGGTTGCAAAAAAATAGGGTGATAGTTATACTTATATATTATATGAGTCTCCACTTTTCAAAACATCTTTCACATATTTGTTTGTTTGAGGACAAGCAAAATGTTAAGTCTGTGGGAGTTGATATAACCTATTTATTACCAGTTTTAGAACATGTTATATGCTATATTTAGAGTCTATTATGTGTGTCTATGCTATGTTTAGAGTATTTACAGGTCCAAGAACGTTTTGGAGATATATGAGATACTTGGAGCTTTTGGAGCATCTAGAGGAGAAGAATTTGTAGCTGATCATATAGGGAGTCGACAAAACCATCGATCAATGGAATACAAGTGGCGTGGACCGATGATTAAAGCCCAAGATCGATCGATATAGCACACTTGCCATCGATCGATGATAACCGATGAATAAAGCCCAATTCAGAATGACAAAAATACACTGGACGAGTTTTGACCTAAACTTAGGGTTTTATATTTAGGTCTTGAGAAATACAGAGGAGAGACATAGTTTTATTACATCATTTTAGTTCTATTCATTTTGTATTATGGTTAAGAGAGAAAGGAAAGATTCCTTCAGAGTCCTCCTAGAACTCCTTTGGTTTTTATCGAATGGATATGATTTTAGAAAAAACGTAGGATGGACAACAATGGATTATTCTTCACAACTTTTTTTTTATCTATAAACGAATATAGTTTCATGTTCAATCGTAGAAGCATGACTTTGATGAACACTAAATATGGAAGGCTGGAAAGACTTTTCTTTCGTGCTTTTGTTTTGTTTCTTATTTTTATTTTCAAATTTTGAGCTTTGATTTCAATTCTATATTTGATTATTTTATTTGATGGTAGAAGAGTTTTTACTTTTTTTTTGTTCATTTATTTGAACATTTATTATTTTTTGACTGTGTTGACAACTGACTCTAAAATTCATGTAATATAATCTCAAACTAAATAATTATATTTTTTTTTTGTATAAAATCGAACAAACCGAAAACCAACAGTATATAAACCAAACCACACCGAATTAAATATGGATTTAGAATGGTAGTTATATTTTACTAACCGAAATACCAAAAAATCTAAAAAAACAAACCGAAACCGAACCGATATTCATATTGAATACCCTATAATTAAAATAACAGGAAAGTCTAAGTAAATGAAACCGCGAGAAGAAATTGATTACTAGATGATTTAAAGTGAAAAGTTAACAAATGTAAGCTCATTACAAGAAATTTATATCACAGTAACCGAAAATTACATTCTTCCATCAAAATTAAGTGTTCCATAATGAAGTGTTACATAATCACACAAGTATTTGGTTCTTCCACCACAACTCTGCAATTTTCGCATGGTTGATAGAAAGAATTCACATAGGACGAATGATATTGGTAGAGGTAGTTAAAATGCGTAACCGGAACAACAATTTCAGCCGGTTTAGCTGGAGCCGGCTTCTCCGGTTCAGGCTTTTTCTCAGGTGGTTTAACAACTTCAACCGAAACGAGCTCTGCATTACATACCTTCCTTAGCTTCTTCACGATTCTTGATACATCAACTTCACCAACTAAGGTCATTTTTCCGGTTTTGTCATCCATTGCTATCGAAGTAACCCCTAAATATTTTTAACAAATCATGAAAAATGTTAATTTCGCCAACTTATTAATAGTAATAATCATACTGAAAATATTGAAGTTTATAAAAAGTACCTGAAAATTTAGATACAGTCGCCCACACTCTCTTCCTGATTCTTTCCTCGTGAACACCCAATTGCAACACAGATTTCTGTCATTTGAAACCAGATATCAGTTTTGCAAATATTAAAAGCATAAGTTTGATTGATCAGTTTCTATAAATAACGATCAACCAACCATCTCTAATTATATTTTAATTATTTCAAGAAACTATTGTTGGATTAAGCTTGAAATAGCTTAAGAAGCAAGCTACCTAATCCTAATGAAGTTATAGTTATCTATAAGGATTAGGAAATATCTAGTTATGTTATGCCTAATGAGTTTAGGAGTTTTGTGTTGCTATATAAGGAGATATCAACTTGTGATATAACTTATGAGCTTAAGTGATTAAGAGCTTTAGTTTTTGAGTGAGTTTTCTAAAGCATTGTGAGGTTGAGATTAATAAGAAGTGAAGTTCTTATTCGAGTGATCTTACAAGTGAGTTCGAGTGTATTGATTTCTACATTTGGTATCAGAGCCAAACGAAATCATGAGTGACATAATTCCTGCGACTGGAAAACTAAAAGAAGGTGGAGGACCTTCATCGATACAATGCCCTATGCTTAACTCAACCAATTACACGGTTTGGGCCATGAGGATGAAGGTTACCCTTAAAGTTCATAAAGTTTGGGAAGCGATAGAGATGGAGACAACAAACGGGGATAAGAATGATATGGCTGTGGCATTGTTGTTTCAATCCATACCTGAAGCGATGATACTTCAAGTAGGGGAGCTTGCCACGGCTAAACAGATATGGGAGGCCATCAAGACCAGACACGTAGGAGCTGAACGTGTGAAGGAGGCTAGGCTTCAGACTCTAATGAGTGATTTCGAGAGACTAAGGATGAGAGATACCGAGAGTATTGACGATTTTGGGGGCAAATTGTCTGAGCTTGCATCTAAATCAGCAGCGCTTGGAGTTAATATTGAGGAAGTAAAACTTGTGAAGAAATTTCTCACGAGCCTCCCCCGTAGAAAATACATACACATAGTTGCTTCGCTTGAGCAAGTATTAGACCTTAATACGACAAGTTTTGAAGATATCTTGGGACGCCTAAAGGCATACGAAGAACGCATTGCAGATGAAGAAGAATCAGAAGAAGACCAAGGAAAACTAATGTATGCAGATGGACAGTCCAGTCAAACAAATCGTCCTTCACAGGAGCAACCAAACCGATCATACCAAGACCAAAGTAACCGAGACTACTACAGAGACACATACAGAGGCCGAGGCAGAGGTGGTCGGTATAATTATTACAGAGGAAGAGGACGAGGTCGCTTTAATGGAGGACGAGATGCATCAAGAATCACTTGTTACCGATGTGATCGAATCGGGCACTACGTGGCTCAATGTCCGGACCGCCTATTGAAGTTACAGGAGGCTCAAGAGAATGATAACACCGAAACACAAGAAGCTGATGAGCTCATGATGCATGAAGTAGTGTTTTTGAATGAGAAGAACATATTGCCTGAGAAATACGAGACTAATACCGAGGGAGAAAACATGTGGTATCTCGACAATGGAGCCAGTAATCATATGACCGGAGATAGAAGGTATTTTTCGCGTATAAACAATACCATTACCGGAAAAGTAAGATTTGGCGACGACTCACGCATAGATATAAAAGGAAAAGGTACGATATCTTTCACAGACATGAATGGAGATTCAAGAAAGATGACAGATGTGTACTTCATACCTGATCTAAGGAGTAATATTATAAGTTTAGGCCAAGCCACAGAGGCAGGCTGTGACATCAGGATGAAAGGAGAAGAGTTAACTATGCATGATCAGTATGGTAAGTTGCTCGTCAAAGCTAGAAGGTCAAGAAATAGACTATACAATGTACACATGGGATTAAAACCCACTGCCTGTCTCCACGCATTGACAGAGAATGAGTCTAGAAACTGGCACTTTTGTCTTGGCCACATAAACTTCGATAATCTACAGAACATGATAAAGAAGGAACTAGTGCTCGGTATCCCAAACATTAGTATCGAGAAGGAAATCTGTGGTTCTTGTCTACTCGGCAAGCAAGCAAGAAGAGTTTTTCCAAAAGCTACTTCGTACCGAGCTGATGAAACATTGGAACTACTCCACGGAGATCTATGCGGACCTATAAGTCCAAGTACTCCAGCGGGAAACAGATATGTATTTGTTGTCATCGACGATCATACAAGATACATGTGGAGTATGTTACTAAAAGAGAAGGGAGAAGCGTTCTATAAATTTAAAAAATTGAGAAACACCATTGAGCAAGAAACAGGAAGGAAGATTATTACTTTTCGTACGGACAGAGGTGGAGAATTCGTGTCCAAGGAGTTTAATGAGTACTGTGAAGGTACCGGGATAAGAAGGCATCTTACTGCTCCATATACACCTCAACAAAATGGGGTGGTTGAACGGAGAAATCGAACCTTGATGGAAATGACGAGGAGTATTATGAAACATATGCACCTCCCAAACTATTTGTGGGGTGAAGCCATACGACACTCTACATATTTGTTGAATCGGGTAGCTACTCGAGCAATAAAAGAACGAACCCCATATGAAGTATATCGAAAGAAAAAGCCAAGAATTGATCATGTACGAGTTTTTGGGTGCATAGCATATGCAAAAATCGAAGGGAAACTCCTAAGGAAGCTTGATGATCGGACGAGAATGCTAGTACACTTAGGCACAGAACCAGGATCAAAGGCATACCGGCTGTATGATCCTCATACGCGAAAGATTGTGGTAAATCGAGATGTCATCTTTGACGAGGCAAAGAGCTGGAGCTGGAATGCAGCTGAAACAGACTCTTGCAGTGACAGCTTTGTGGTTACACTTGGAGAATTCGGAAACCATGGGATAACCACTGAAACAGAACAACTACGTATAGAACAAGCAACTGATTCCAGCGATATTCAAACTTCCGAGCTTGATAACACAGTACACGATGATGATAAGGAAGAAATCCCGGAACCAGAACCACAGGGGTTAAGACGATCTGAGAGGGTACATGTGAAGCCTAAGTACCTTGACGACTATATACTATTGGCTGAAGAGCTCGGAGAGGAGATATTGATGTATCTCAACAACGAACCAAAGAACTTTAATGAAGCCAAGGAATCAAAGGAATGGACACAGGCTTGTGTAGATGAAATAGAGTCCATCGAAAGAAATGAAACATGGACTCTCGTTGACCTTCCTTATGGAGCAAAATCAATAGGTTTGAAATGGATATTCAAGATAAAACGCAATGCAGACGGGAGTATTAATAAATACAAAGCTCGCCTAGTTGCTAAAGGATATGTACAACGCCATGGGATTGATTTTGAGGAAGTATTTGCTCCAGTCGCACGGATTGAAACAATAAGACTTCTCGTTAACCTTGCTGCAACTTATGGATGGGAAGTCCATCATCTAGACATAAAAACTGCGTTCTTACACGGAGAACTCAAAGAGACGGTGTACGTAGCACAACCAGAAGGTTTCGAGAAAAGGGGAGAAGAAAATAAAGTTTATAAACTCAAGAAGGCATTGTATGGATTAAGACAAGCACCGAGAGCCTGGAATAACAAACTAAATCATATCCTCTGCGAATTGGCTTTCTTGAAGTGTTCGAAAGAACCCTCTGTCTATCGAAAGTTAGTGAATGGGAACCTACTCATAGTTGCTGTGTACCTTGACGACCTATTCGTAACAGGAACCAACTCGAGGATCATACAAGAGTTTAAAGGAAACATGTCGAGTAAGTTTGACATGGGTGATTTGGGCAAATTAACATACTATCTCGGCATAGAGGTGCATCAACACGAAAGAGGAATAACGCTTAACCAGAAGCGTTATGCATCAAAGATATTGGAGGAAGATGGAATGGATAAGTGCAATCCCTGTCATACACCGATGGAACTCGGTCTCCGACTTTCAAAAGCAGAGAGCGAAAAGGAGATAGATGCAACGAGATATAGGAGAAACATTGGCTGTCTGCGTTATCTCCTCCACACTAGACCAGACTTGTCGTACTGTGTGGGTGTGTTAAGCCGGTATATGCAAAGCCCGAGAGAGCCACACGGAGCCGCAATGAATTAAGTATTACAGTACTTGCGTGGGAGTCTATCTTATGGACTATCGTTTGAGGGATCAAACGTGAAGGTGCCAAAGCTGGTTGGGTATAGTGATAGCTCTCACAATGAAGATCCAAATGATGGTAAGAGTACAACAGGTCATATATTCTACCTTTGAGACAGCCCGATATCTTGGTGTTCACAAAAACAAGATACGGTTGCCTTATCATCATGCGAAGCTGAATTTATGGCTGGGACAGAAGCTGCTCGACAAGCAATATGGCTTCAAGATGTGTTAAGCGAAGTGACAGGAGAGCCGTGTGAAAGAGTTGTAATACGCATTGACAACCAGTCGGCCATTGCATTAACTAGAAACCCGGTCTTCCACGGAAAGAGTAAACACATACACAAGAGGTACCATTTCATACGAGAGTGTGTTGAAAACGGGCAGGTAGAAGTCGAACACGTTCCTGGAGATAAGCAGAAGGCAGACATCCTAACAAAGGCATTGGGAAGAATCAAATTCAAGGAAATGAGAGACTACATTGGTATGATAGACTTGGCAACAAGAAGTTTCAAGCTTAAAGGGGAGAATGTTGGATTAAGCTTGAAATAGCTTAAGAAGCAAGCTACCTAATCCTAATGAAGTTATAGTTATCTATAAGGATTAGGAAATATCTAGTTATGTTATGCCTAATGAGTTTAGGAGTTGTGTTGCTATATAAGGAGATATCAACTTGTGATATAACTTATGAGCTTAAGTGATTAAGAGCTTTAGTTTTTGAGTGAGTTTTCTAAAGCATTGTGAGGTTGAGATTAATAAGAAGTGAAGTTCTTATTCGAGTGATCTTACAAGTGAGTTCGAGTGTATTGATTTCTACAACTATATGGAAGAAAGGGTGTACCTGGGCGGTCATGGCTCAAGAAGATAATAGAAAAGCTTCAGAAATTTTCGATATTGTAAAGAGAGAAAATGAGAGGAGATATAATGTGAGATGTTGAAAGCTTCTTGATGATAATTGCAAGTCCAAAGATATCTATTATATAGAAATTACGTAGGAATATGCGTGGATGACCCACAAAAACTTTTTTCCCCTTCTTTTAATAATAAAAACATTGTGAAGGACCACAAAAAGAGTAAACGAGTCAATTTATTAACTTTTACTAGTATTCTTGTTGGATTTGGTTCAACATTAAAATAGATGTAACGAGGCAGACGAAAGCAACAGGAAGAAGTGTCACTTGCTCCTTATTAGGCCGCGTTAACGACTTGGATAAACAATGAGTTTTGACCCTATTGACTTATTCGGTCACGTAAGAACTCGTCAAGCTAGTTCTTTAGAGCCTGTTCTAGGAGAAGTTGTACCACAAATACATCAAAACGAAAACTAAATTAAAATCAACCTGGAATTGAAATTAAAACGGCTTGGATTTTAATTTGTTTTTCCTTAGTTTGCTTTTTAATTATAAGGAAACATAGATCCGAAACTATTGTATTTAGATTCTTGTTTCATATTACGTTGTTAAAATTATTATACTGTTTTGAGTAGAGAAGAGAATAAAGGAATTTGTGTATCTTATTCCATGAATAATGAACTCCTTATAGAGGGATACAAGAATAGTGTTTTGCTTGGTAATCAAGTACAAGTATATCTTTGTGAACAAGACTTTCTATAATCGACATCACAATTAATATAATATTTCCCATTGATGTCAATTATACGCGTAAGATGTTGCCTCGTTAAAAACCTTACCAGGATAACCAATAGGAAAAACCATGGTTAAAGGAAAAAGAGTGCAGCGCGCAATTACTTTTCCTCATGTATACAGACGTCAAGATCTTTGAGACGATGTAATCCAATAAGATGAACTATAATCTTGAAAATAGTAGTGGGTAGCGCCTTCGTGAATAAGTCAGCCAAATTGTCACTTGAACGAACTTGTACAACGCGACCATCGCCACTCTTCTACATATCATGAGTGAAAAAGAATTTTGGTAGAATGTGCTTCGTCCGATCTCCTTTGATATATCTATCTTTGAGTTGTGCGATACATGCAGCATTGTCCTCATACATGACTGCTGGAGCTTTTTTTTCTGTAGATAGACCACAATCTTCTCGTATACGTTGAATAACAGATTTTAACCATACAACCTCGCGACTAGCTTCATGAATTGCTAAAATCTCTGCATTGTTGGAAGAAGTAGCTGCAATGGTTTGCTTCATTGAACGCCAAGAGATAACAGTTCCACCACAAGTAAACACATTATCATGTATCTGATATGGCATTGTGGGGATCAGACATGTACCCATCATCTACAAAACCAATCAAACCAATATGTCCATGTGTTTCGTACCTTGGAGGTAATGAAGTATATATTTTATCACATTCCAATGCCTACGAGTTGGGCATGAACTAAACCTTGCCAATAGGTTCACTGCAAATGATATATCAGGTCTTGTATGACTGGCAAGGTACATTAATGCCCCTATTGCACTTAAGTATGGTACATCACGACCAAGGACTTCTTCATTCTTCTCTTTAGGGCGGAAGAGATATTTATTTACATCGAGTGATCTTACAACCATTTGACTACTCAAAGGATGTGCTTGATCCATAGAAAATCGTTTAGCCACCTTTTCTGTATAAGTTTTTGATGCACTAAGATTCCATTCTTGAGATACTCAATTTGTAGTCCCAAACAAAACTTTGTTTTTCCAAGATCTTTCATCTCGAATTCTTTCTTCAAGTATTCCATTGTAAGTGAAATCTCTTCTGGAGTTCCAATAATGTTTAAATCATCAACATATATTCTTTCTTCAACTATTCCATTCTAAGTGAAATCTCTTCTGGAGTTCCAATAATGTTTAAATCATCAACATATACTTCAATTATAACATTTCCGTTCTCAAATCTCTTTATAAAAATATATGGATTGATAGGATCATTTTTATAGCCTTCTTTCAATAAGTACTCACTTAAGCGATTATACCACATACGTTCTGATTATTTCAGTCCATAAAGAGATCGATTTAACTTTATGCTATAACTTTCTCGAGAATTAGAGTTTACTGGTTCTGGCAGTTTAAATCCTTCTGGGACTTTCATGTAAATATCGATATCTAGTGGGCCATATAAGTAAGCTATGACTACATCCATTAAGCGTAAATCAAGTCCTTCCTTTATCGCCAGACTGATAAAGAACCTAAATGTAGTAGCATCCACCACATGAGAGTATGTCTCTTCATAATCAATTCTGAGCATTTTGTGAAAATCCTTGAGCAACTAAACGTGCTTTGTATCTCACATTCTCACCATTTTCATTCCTCTTTCGCACAAAAACTCATTTATATTCCAATGATTCTACACCTTTAGGTGTACAGACTACAAGTCCAAATACTGCTCTCTTTGCAAGAGATTTTAATTCAGCATTTATTGTTTCCTTCCATTTTGGCCAATCACTTCTTCGTGTACACTCTTCAATATATTTTGGTTCATGATCCTCATCCATTAAATCAACTGCTACATTGTATGCAAAAATATTATCGACGTCGATTTGCTTTCAGTTCTATTTTATTCTGGACATGACATAGTTAGTTGAGATCTTTTCATTATCAGGTACCTGATTTTCTTCTTATGTCATGTTCTCTTCCGAAGATTTTTTATTCATAGTATTACCTCAATTTATTGCCAATTTCTTCTCCTTTTCTTTTTCGAGGATTTTTATCTTTAGAACCGATAGGTCTACCACACTTCAGGCGTGTCTTAGACTCATTAGCAGGTTGATTTTGTCATTTTTGGACATTCATTCTAACTGAAGCATTTATAGCTGGGATATGTGACATGGTCACTCTTTTTGGGTCAGTAAATGCATCTGGCAACTGATTTGCTAAGCTTTGCAAATGAATTATCTTTTGGACTTCTAAGTCACATTCTTTAGTTCAAGGATCAAGATAAGATATTGATAATGCATTCCAGTTAATAACTTTTCGTGACTGTTTATTTTCTTCCTCTAATGTTCGAAAAACACACTCAATAAAATGACAGTCTGCGAATCGGGCCTTAAATAAATCCCATGTGGATGGGAAATATTTGGCTCTTGACCCATAATCAATTGTGATGGGGAGAATTGATGATTACTCGTTGGTATTGTGCAAATCAAATGTTGCTGCATGTAGTATAGCATGCCCCCATGCAGAGACTGGGAGTTTTGATTTCATAAGCAATGGTCTAGCAATCAACTGAAGACGTTTAATTAACGATTCAGCTAAACTATTTTGTGTGTGAACATGTGCTACATGATGTTCAAAACTTATGCCAATATACATGCAATAATCATTAAATGCCTGAAACATAAATTCACCAGCATTGTCTAGGCGAATTACCTTTAGAGGAAAATCTGGAAAATGTGCTCGTAGTTTGATCAACTGAGCAAGCAGTCTCGCAAACGCCAGGTTGCGAGTTGATAACAAAGAAACATGTGACCATCTTGTTGATGCGTCAATTGTAACCATAAAATATCTAAAAGTTCTACATGGTGGGTGAATCGGCCCACAAATGTCTACTTGAATACGTTCCAGAAAGTTTATTGATTCATGAGTTATCTTGGCTGGTGAAGGCCTTAAGATCAATTTTCCTTGAGAACAACCAGCACATGAATAATCATTAGGAAGAATCTTCTGGTTCTTTAGTGGATGCCCAAATGAATTAGTGATTATCTTTCGCATCATTATTGAACCGGGATGGCCTAACCGGTCATGCCAAACAGTAATGTATTCGGTAAACTTCTGGTTTACTATGGCATTTGCCTCGATTGTACTAATTTTAGTGTAATACAATTCAGTGGAGAATGCTGGTAGTCTTTCTACTATTTTCTTAGAACCATGAATAATACTTGTAATATGAAGAAATTCAATATTTCCTTTATTCATTGTCTCAATATGATAAGTTTCTTTGAGACAGGGGAATACAATGCATCAACAATTTCAAGTTGTGCTCCCATAGGAAGTATTATATTTGCTCTTCCAAAGCCTTCATTTATCTTTGCACTGCGTGTTATAGTGCGCATACTTGCTTCTCTATTTAATAAATGAGAGAAATATTTTTTTATTTTTCAGAATTATGTGACTAGTTGCACTGGCAAATTTTAATGATAGATCATTTTATAGAAATCCAAAAAGAAAATCTTGTTAATCCCAAAAGTGCATAAGCCCAATTGGAAAGAGCTGTAACCTTTGATGGAGTGATTAAAGATTGCAAAAGAGAGAAATCGCGAGCCCAGCTGGAGGCCAATTTGGTTGAGAAAGCAGAAAGTTTAGTGGATAGAAACCTTAGTCGAGATCAAACTAGGATCAGAAACTAGAGGTCCACAGTTAATAGTTGGTCGTTTTCTGATCTGAAGGCAAAGAGCTTGTTTTTGATGATGCCTTTTATCCATGCGATGATGAAATCCACAGTTTGATGGTGAGGTACTTAAGGTTTGATTGTCTTGGTTGCGACAGAAGAGAGTGAGTAACATCATCCAAGGAAAGAGAAGTAATGGGATATGGAAGAGATTGGCGAAGTAAGACCAGACAGTGTTTGAGATGGGGCAGATGAAGTATATGTGATTCCGTGATTCGTTGTCGTTGTTACACAGAAGGCATAATGGGTCTGTTTGGAGTCCCCAAAAGAGGAGCCTATCTCTAGTTGGGAATCTGTTAAGGAGCATCAGCCAATCAATAGATTTGTGTTTAGGAATATATGTCTTCCGCCAGATGATCATGTACCATGGAACAGGAGTGGCCGGTGGTAAGGAGAGATGGCAAATGGTTAATGAGAAGAAAGAGGGTTGAATTCGATCATTCAGTATCGAGGCAGACTCGGTGAGTCAGTGAGAGAGATCGTCGTGAGACATATAAGGAGTTCTTCCATGGCAGGAGATTGAGCAGGTGGAAGAGACCAAGCAACATTACGCCATAGGTCAGCAACAGAAGAGAGAGGGATACATGTTTGACGAGGTCCCTCGGGTCCAATGAATGTTAAGAGCTGGCCAAATTTGGTCCAAGGAGCCGTCCAAAAATTGATGTTTAAGACATTGGTAAAAGTCGGCCAAGGTAATCTCAAAATATATAATAGGTAAAAGTCGGCCAGAGGTAGTCTCAAAATTATGTGGAATTTGGACTTCAAGTCAGCTGTCTTGAGTCAGGTCTGTCTCACTTGGATGTTGATCGGTGCCAAGGAGGCAACGTTGATTGACACTCTCCTCCCTTCTCGACTTTGTCTTCTTCAGCTACGGTTTCTTCTATATTTAGCTCCATAATCACCACATTGCTCCAAACCATGTATGGACCTGAAAAGCCTCTAAAAAGACTCCAAACACATATAATAGACTCGAAAAATAACTTATACTATGGCTAAGAATAGGTAAATTCCATAGCATATCAGTCTGACGGTGGTAAGAGATCATTTTTCTTGCTACTTCTGGTGTTGTCGGGCATGCACCTGAAAGACACAAGAAAAAATCTTTTTTATCAATAAATTTTTAAATAATTAAAGGCAAAAGGCCTAGACTAAATCTATAAAATTGAATCTAATGATGAATCCAACATACCAAATTTGATGCAGCTCAAATTAACCCTAGAGCCAACTCTCTCAAATAAGAGATTGGATGTAGAACTTAGAGATCAAATTCACATGAAGTGGGGACACACAATATGACATATTAAATGTAAGATCAAGCTAGGCAAGTAATTATTTAAACAGTAAATAATAATAAAATCAGTAAATAAGATAGATGTGGTTTTTATTACAAATAAGAAAGAAACTAGACTTTTAGATTTAGGTAATCCAAATTATGATATAATTTCTAAGTGCATGTGAGAATTAATCCTCGAACTCAAATACAGTTGTAAGATCTCCAGTTCTTACTGCGAGTCTACGTTGTCAATCTATATTCATACTCTCATATCCGATACAGAACGAATGTCGATCGATACACTTATAGGGTGTCGATCAATACGTCTTCCAAACAAGCTTTAAACTTAGATCGATTTGTTCAGTAAGCTTGTTAAACTAGCTAGCTATAGCTCGTGTCTAACAATCTAGCTCAGCAGAATTACTATTAGATATGAGCCTATTCTCGTAGTTATCAGTTACCTAGATCATGGTTATAGTTAGCTACTGTAGAATGCAAGCAATAAGATCTAACTCTGTGAAGGATTCTAGATAATCAGCTTAGCAGTTCTAATATCAATAATTCATCATAACCATTATAAACCCTAAGTCTAACAAGGTATCTTCTCAGACATAATTAAACAAGACATAAAGATGGAACATAATGAATTGCATAATTTGATTAGAGATAGAAAAACCTGAGTTCCAATACAATACTTTGAATGATTCTTGGATCTTCTCTCTAAAACCTTAAGCTTCTAAGAATGTGTCAATGTGTCAATGTGTTGTTTAACAATGACACAACTTATATATTTTAGGTCATAACTCGTCAGGGGTATTCTTGTAATTTGTGAAGACTTATAGGCTCAATTCTTGATCTTGGTTTACAAGGCCTTCTCGCATTGGGTGTCGATCGACACCAAGGATCTGTCTCGATCGACACTTCCTTTGGATATCGACCTATTTTCTCTTCATTTGCTCAGTTGCGTGTTTAGCTCCATTTAATCTCCATTTAGGTCGATAAACTCCACAATGCTTCAGAAAGTACCTAAACTTGTAAAGACTCTAAAATAGACTCCAAACATAACATAAAGACTCTAAATGAAACATATACTCTGCCATAAAAGTGGTCAAATCCATAGTATATCAATCGTGAATTTTTGCATCCTGAAGATATTGTATGCTTATGCCTCATCACTCCACAAACTTTTGTAATTCTTCAATTAATTGCTGCATATAGATATAATGATTTTCTTTGGATGTCTTGGCAGGGTAACAAGTACCAATAAAAATAAATATTCTCTTTTCATACACATATCTGGTGGTAAGTTATACGGAGTTACGATTATAGGCCAAATCGAGTAGGCCTCACCACTCGTACCAACTGAATTAAATTCATCTGTTGCTAATCTTAGATAAATTTTCTGACTTTCCGCACCGAAGTTGGGATATATCTTGTTAAAATGCTTCTACTCTGCTCCATCAAAAGGATGATGCATTTCTCCTTCAGGAGACACATGTTTTGTTTGCCATCACATTTGTGATGCAGTCACCTCTAGTTGGTATAACCGCTTCAACTTCTCTGTAATAGGAATATAAAACATTCTTTGTTTTGGCTGCTTTTTACCCTTCCCGTGGTTTCCGTGATATATATCTTTGCCACAAAACCTTACACACCA
Organism: Sinapis alba; assembly: GCA_012274485.2. Taxonomy (NCBI): domain Eukaryota; kingdom Viridiplantae; phylum Streptophyta; class Magnoliopsida; order Brassicales; family Brassicaceae; genus Sinapis; species Sinapis alba. The sequence continues at coordinate 158,572 of MU106023.1, forward strand.
ACAACTCTCGATCTTCCTTCCAAGATAACATACAGTTGTTCTTACAAATATTAATCTTGACAACAGGGAGACCAAATGCCTTCTTCGATTTCTTCGTCTCATAATACGACTTTGGAGCTTTATTTGGTTGTGGCAGCAAATTATGATTACTTTTTATTTTCACTATAGTTGGGAAATACCTTCAACACACCCATCATATAGTGGTTGATTGGTGGCTTCAAACGCTTGAAACACTATATGTTCATACGGCTCTTCACTGGGTGATTCCATCACATTTTCCAATATATGGATCAACCTAATGTCTCATCCCATACTAACTTGTATGTTCTCTTTATATGCCTCTTCTTCCGCATACGGTGTCTCTTTCCATAAATTGATCTTCTATTGATGTTTCACCAATATCATAGTAAACTTTTCCATAGCTTGACCATACATAATAATTACTTTTGAAGCCGACTCGGTAAAGATGACAAGATATGGTTTGCGCGTCACATTGCTTTCGTTTTTGACATATTCCACAAAGACATAACATGGTTTTTGCCTCTATGAAAAAATATTTATTTGAAACAAATGCGACGAAAACTTCAACACCTTCCATAAATTCACTATAAATATAATTTTTAGGATCAGTGTGTCGATCTATCCAATCTCGTGCTTGAAAATAATTAGTCAATGAAAACTCAAAAAAAAAAAATTGTTAAAATTTTGTATACAACTTCTTAAAAAATTCTAATGAATACTTGTTTTCTTATATAGGAAAAAAAAAGGTGCCACGGTTTTGTCACACTTTTGCCACGATTGTTCCTAGGAAAATTGCCACGCTTTACCATGGTTTAAGCTACGAATATTACCATAAATACTTTTGTGTAAACTTTCATATATATTATTCTTTTCAGTTGAGTTTCACTCCACTCTCTCTTACCTAGGGCTGGGCACGGATCGGATATTCGGGTTTTTGAAGGTATTTGTGATTTGCTTCGTATGTTACGGATATCTAATTTTTCGATTTGCTTTGCTTCGGAAAAATACGGATATCCTGAAAAACGGATATCCGGAAAATAAATAAATATTTGCGGATATTTACGAATACTTACGGATATCTTATCCGTTTTGATTTATACAAATAATTTTAAAAATTCGATACAAATTTGTTTTGTAAAGTATTTCTTTAGTATAATATATAAACTAAAATTAAAAGAATTAGTGAATCTACATATTTTGTAAATTTTTTAAACTTTGTTAATAATCATAATAGCACAAAACTTAAGAAAAAGTTATAATTTTCATAAATTTTTTCTCCTCTTTTTATGTAATACTTTTATATAAGTAATAATATAAATAAAATTTATCAAATCATATGTAGAATAATTATAATTTTATAATTTTATACATTTAAAACTTTAAATATAATCAAGATATACATGTATTTATACATTG